>CM076574.1:1143523906-1144123906 GCA_034641835.2 Pinus albicaulis | reverse complement strand
ACTACCGCTTGAGCTAACCCTTGGGGCTACTGAAGAGGGATTATTACTAAGGCATCTTAAAGGAATATTTCACCTTAGATCACAGATTTGGCTCAAGGGTCCCAATAATAGGTCTATGGTTGGGGGGAACCGAGGTCCCACCTTTAGTTGCTCCATTTTGATACTGTAGATTAGTGAAATTATCTGAGATATTTGAAACTAATATTTTTTTCTTACTAAATCTAAATGTATAATTTCGTGGAATATTGCATGGCTATAAAAATTTTTGCTTTAAATTAATTGGTTGAATTTGTTTTGAATTTTGTTATGCATTATATGAAGTTTTTCCATGAGGTTGTAAGTTAAATTCTTTGAACATTTGTGTAAGTTTATTATGTTGCATGTCATCATGGAGGTCCTATGATTTATAATTTCTTTCATACTTGATTTGTATGAAAATAATTGATTTGTGACTACTAGAATTGTTAAATGTTGAGTGTGTAAGGTATAAATATGGTTTGAGTATGACTAGACTTGTGTGCTTGGTTGCAAGTCTGTTGACACTATTACAGTATTTAATGTATTAGAAATATCAAGTACTTATATTTAATTGTTCTTTAACATCACTATTTTTCTTTATTTTATCAATTAGACTCATCAAATCAAAGCCAAACCCTGATTTTATTATTTATGTTCTTAAGCTCTAAGTAAAATCAGGGTCGAACTTGAGAGATCGTGAAAGGCTAGAATAATTGTTAAAATCGTAAATCTACAAGTTTTTACAGTGGTGTCCTTTTGGGATCGAGACCCTTCGGGGTTACGTTATGTACAAAATTTCCTGACTGGTGGGCTAGGAATGACCTTACTTAGCAGTTAGGAATGCAAGAAAACCTTTTAAAATTATTGTTACATGGACATCTCAAGTTGTGGGCTAGGCCCAACCTTAGTTAGGGGTCTGTACCTCAGCGAGATTGGAGGTGGAAGGTTAATACCCATGCCAGGTCAAGTTCCTAGGGCTCAGAGGTGTGCACTATGAATTTCATTGTTGGGAGTCAACCTTGGTTTCCTCATTGGTGGGACCTACGCTCAAGTGGTGTGGAAAAGGCCACAAGGCGATGATGTGGACCATCGGAGGAGGTGGAGCACTAGACAACGACCACATTGTAGTACTCTTCCTAATGTGACTAGGGTTTTTATGGGCTAAACTTTAAATGACCATAACTTGATCAAGGAGTAAGTTTTTGAAAAATATTATGTCGCCAGAACGATCATGATGATCTCATTGCAATTGTGGTGTTTATTTTTTATTTCAAGAATACTAAAATTTTAGGTGTTTTATTGCCCCATTTCAAGATTTGCATTTGGAGTTAAATTCATTTGTAACATTTTGCAGAAAAGTTGATCTCCATGATTGATTTTTCCTTCCTTGCAAAACCCATTCATCAGATATTCATCAGATAGTTGAAAGTAACCTCGGTAAACATTAGCCCCCTTTCACTTGGTATCCTAATTATCCTGAAATCAATAATTAGAAAGAGCGCATATATCAGTTTGATGAAAACCGAAAGAAGAAAAGAGGAGGCGGAGGTTATATTTAAGAGTGGTTCAACGGTAGTCAAATGAATCGTTGGCAATTTTGGGAACGTTGAGATGCACGTAGTCTTCTATCACATGACGATTGATGCGGGGAGAGGTCATGGTGGCGGAGAGCAATGGTATTCAGGGGAGCAACTTATTTCGAAGCCAGAACTGTGGATGTGATAGTGTTATCTTCCTTGTTAAGTGGAAATTTGTTGACCGTTAATTTTATGTAAATTTAGGGCTATATTCATAATTAAAAATTTTGTTATTACGCTATTTGAAAACAACTCTCTTAGCTCCTAATGTGTCCATGTTTGAGCCATTGGATTAAATGTTAGACGATTGAAACGTTTTAGGCCATTAGATCCACAAGTTTTAAGTTTAAATGATATTATTTATTATTATTTTTATTGTTTATTGTATTTTGACTAATAGTTATTTTCATTTTTTATAGTATTTTTTATCCATTTATTTTAAATTAATTGGTTTTTGTGGAGTTTAATTTTATGTTATAAATTTTATTTAAATCTAACAAATTTTTAATAATATAGTGGATCTAATGGCCTAAAACGTTTCAATCGTCTAACATTTGATCCAATGGCTCAAACATGGACACATTAGGAGCTACGGGAGTTGTTTTCAAATAAAAACACCTTAAGGCCTAATAAACTATAAAAACAGCCCATGGTATTGACGTATAGTATTCATGTGGAACGTAGTTTATTTAAAAGGGGAAATTAAGATTATTATTTAGGTTTTGGTGACTTTTAAGTTAAAACGATGTTATTAAAAATTTGTTAGATTTAAATAAAATTTATATCATAAAATTAAACTCCACACAAACCAATTAATTTAAATTGCATGGATAAAAAACAATATAAAAAGGAAAATAACTATTTATGTATTTAAATATTACATCTTTGGGTCACAGTGCTCTCCAACAAAGTATGATAGAAATGTTGTTATGCCATGTTTAACATTTTGACCATGTCAAATTACACAAAAATAAAAATAAAAGTAAATTAAATAGAAAGATTGGCATAATGTAATTAACACTATAATAATAAACTATAAAAACAGCCCATGGGTCAATGGCCCATGGTATTCATGGGAAATGTAGTTTATTTAAATGGGGGAATTAAGATGGCCTAGATCAATATCAAGAACCAGGAGAGATCAAATGTCTTGATATGAAAAGCTCTTTTAGAGTGAAAAGAGAATTGATCCATCTCATAAATACTATAGATCTAAACTAATTATTTAATAAAATTATTTTTAAATGTTTATAACCATTATTCTTTTAAAATTGTACTTAATAGAATGCATTTAAATTTTCATACATCCAAATATACATAATTTTCCTTGTTCTAACAACTATTTTATTATTCCAAAAATACATGGTTTTTTTTGTTATATATTATTTATGTTACAACTCTTTTATTATTCATAAGTAGTATTTTTTAATATATAAACTAGTATTTGCAACAAATGTTGCAAAGGAAACCTCGTAAGTTGATAGCATACTCAATAGCATATATAAGAAGTGTGTAGATGAAGGCATATGTGATATGTAATGTTATCTAAAGGTGCATAATTTTTTCTTTAAGAAAACTATCAACAATATGCTTAGTTGTAAAAGTCAACAATACTCCTAGCTATCAAGTATATATTTCTGCTCTTATGTGAAATATAAATTTAGTTTGCATGATATGATCAAGTATTTTTTAAGTTTTTGAATTTAATCATACTCTTTTGTACATTTGAACCTAGAAGTATATATATTTGTATGTGTGTGTGAGTGCTCTTATTTGAAGCGTCAAAAATATCCAAGAGGGGAAATTTTTGATAGTAAGCTTTGATATCATCATTACTATATGTAGACATAGCGTCCCCATAATAAAAGATCATAAAACAGATGAATGAAATTGCCTTCATCTTCCACGAGATTTTTCCATCATGTTGGAAATACCATTCGTCTTCCACAGAGATCGCAACTTCATCGTGAGGCCACTGTGTTCTATGAATAACATCTTTCCCATTTTTAATTCCTATAGTTTTACAAAATTGACACTATATGATTTTAACAATAGAGTAAGTTGAGACAACCCTAAGGCGTTTTTTGTACAAGTTTTACCATAACCTTTCCATCCGTCCAATATATATTCCAGAGTCTTCTGAGAGAGAGCACATTCTAGTTTATAACCTGATCCACAATCAAAGAAAATGGCTAGGGATTTCACAAGTTATTAGTTTATAACTAGATCCACAATCAAAGAAAATGGATAGGGATGTCACAAGTTGTCATTCACACAATGATGTATTGATATTATTAGTTGAAATGGATCCTGTTAGATGGACAGTGAGGCATTGACATTCTCAGTTGAAATGGATCCTATTAGATGCATTGACAATTTCTAACAATAACTGCTCAATTTACTGTCGAGTTTTTGGAGCCCACACATAAAGAAAATGGCTACAGATTTCACAATTTATTAGTTTATAACTTGATCCACAATCAAAGAAAATGGCTAGCGATGTCATAAGTTATCATTCACATAGTGATGTATTTACGTTCTCAATTGAAATGGTGGCCAGCGACATTAAAAAATTCAAAATAGATATATGTTATGGCATCCATATTGTCTAGAAACAATCCAAATTTTCCATCTTATACAACAATTTCTAACAATAACCGCTCAATTTACTCTCATATTTTTTAAACCCCCACCCATGATGGCGAGATCAGAGTGTCAAATCAAATGTTCATGTGATTTTCCTGAAGGGTTCATAAACAAAATAGATAATGAGAAAGTCAATGTTGTGGTATAATAATTGAAGTTTGAATCATTGTGACAAAAAAAACATCACATTAGCTCACATAATATATCTAATGCTACAAGGATCTGAGACGATACCAAAGTTTTGAATCATGCTAACTAGGTGACAACCAAAACTAAGTTGTAGCCGCAAGCAAAAAATCACAGCAACTCATAGAATATATCCAAGGTTGCAATGAATCGCTTACATAGTGATGGACCTCATGGGAATTTTAGTGCACATAAAACACCACCCTAAAAATTATGTACTCTTGATCAATTTAGAATAACATAAGATTTCTAGATTGGATGTAGAGGTGGGTGGTACAGTAATTAAGGATGCTTCTTAAAGGGTAAGAGAATTTGCATACTCTATCCTTCCACCAAAGCTATAAAAAGTGAGACTTGTAGATTATAGTTTTAATAAATTGGCACTATTAAGAATAAGTTACAAACATAAGTAATAAGAGGAATGTAAACGAGGGTTATGGTAATTAATGTTATTCCTTGTAATTTTTTTATTTAGAATAGTTTTATTTAAAATAGTAATTTGTATTTGCATTTTTTTAAGTGAATATTGTTAAATTCAAATATTGTTAAAATATTGTTAAATTTTAAGATATTTATTTCAAAAATTCAAAGTATGGTGAGTTTTTTTTTATTAAGCTTTACTCTAGATGTGTAGAGAATGAATTTATCTCAATTCTCAAACAAGATTATTGTTTCTCTTAATATTCTAGCTTGCAGTAGTTGTTGCATATAGGAACATTTAGATATGATAAGAAAAATGTGATACTCTATTTTAATTTTCTCTACAAATGTGATGGCAACTGTTCCGTAAATGTTGACAATTTCATGGTTAATGTAGTATAAGCTACATGAAAATTTACATTCTTGTATACAATATCAAGAAATCTATGCCCAATATCCAACACCATGGAGCAAGACATGTTCACCAATTCAACAGTTGCTTCCAAATCTCTCTCAGTGCTAGAGTTGTTTTCTCAATAAAATTGTTTGTTCTGCTCTTGATGAAAGCCATAATTGTTGCATATAGGAGCATTTAGCTCTGATAGGAAAAGTGTGATCATGTGCTATAGAATTTTTCTTCTCAATAAACTTGTTTTTACGGCTCTTAAGTGATGAAATACATAGTTGTTTCATATAGGAGCATTTAGCTTTGATAAGAAAAGTGTGATACTGTGTTATAATTTTCTTTACAAATGCGTTAGGAGTTTTTTTCGCAATAAAGTTGTTTTTTACTGCTGTTAAGTGACAAAATCCATCATGCATATAGGAGCATTTATCTGTCATATGAAAAGTGTGACACTGTGTTATAATTTTCTCTACAAATTGCCATGAATTTTGGCAATTTCATTGTTAATGTAATATAAGCTAAATACAAATTCATTTCTTCTACACGATATCAAGAAATCTATGTTGAGTAGCCAACACTGGAGAACAAGACATGTTCGCCAATTCCATAAATTTTACCGAATCTCTCTCAGTGTTGCATTTATTTTATTAATAGCCTTATTTTTACTTCTCGTGAAGTGATGAAAGCCACCTCTACATACCTTTTTTACTATCTTCACAAAGAACAAAAGAAACCAAATTCATATTAGCAACACTGAAAAAACAAGAACATGGTAGACACCAGGGATATCACTAATCTTTTGAATATTTTCAAAGATCATGAAAAAATAATACATATGTGGCTCAATAGGAAGTGGTAAAGATCAAATATGGAGGAACTACACCAAAAATGCCTTTGATATTGAAGGTAGAAAATCGCGATCTATTTCTTCATTCATGAGGCATTCATGTTCGCATGATCAGAAAAGGTTTTTAATTTAATTTTAACATAGGCCTCATGATTTGTAATGTTCAAGGAAGCAATATTTCCTTAAGATTTCACTATAACATGGTCCTTGCCTTTTCTTGATATAATTATTTGTTAAATTAAAAAAAATTTATTTAATGTATTCAAATAAATTAATTTTTTATTTTTAAATTAAATTAAAATACACACACACACACATATATTCTCTTCAGCTATATCTTAAGAGTTTAGTATGTTTTCAATCAATAAGAGGCTTCATAGTTTAAGAAATATATCTTAGATCTGAGCACATGATTCTATTAAAATTTATGAAACAAATTCAATTTTCACAACTTGTATGTTTTAATAGAAACAAATTCATTTTTTATAACTTTTATGTTTAAATATATGATTTTGGAAGTGATGATGGCTTATTTAGAGACTTGATTAGTATTGTGAAATAAATTTGAGTATATAATTAAGGACTATGAATAGTTCGTGTAACAGTTGCATTACTTATGACACAATTTAATATCATTTCTTGCTGATACATGCCACCTGATCCATGAAAAACTGTAACCATGTCTACAATGATATATGCTAATCATTTCAGTTTTATATTGATGCCAACAGGCATGAATATGTTTCTAATTTTCAATGAAGTAGTCTTCAAAAGTTCTTAGTTCTATTTTAATTACATAAATGTATTAAAAACAATCTTATAGTATTTACTTTAGTTGTTTTATTTGGACATGTTGCAAGATGACATATTGTGCCAAGAAGTATACTATATCTTATCAGTTTAGTATTTTTTCAATCAAGAAGAGGCTTCAGAGTTTAAGAACTGTATCTTTCTGGTTGATAACTCTTATCATCGATATCTTTAAAACCTTCACGATGTGTTTTAGTGGAAGCAAAATTTGCCAATCATTTCTTCACAATGGCTCCTTCTCTGCAACATCTTATTTATTTTAGGCTACTCTTTCCTATTCTATTGCCTTAAAGCGTTTCTTTTGCAACATGTGGTGCAATTTCTAATATATATATATATATATATAGATAAAACAGTTGACTTCTTTTTCACTTGTTAGACAAAACATTATTTATTTACCTTAACCAAAACATTGTTTATTTGTGTTGATATCACGAGAGTGAAATCAATTTCAGGTAATGTACATTGAAACAAATATGGGTAGGGAAAGAAATTTAAGGCAACTTATAATGAAATAAATACGGCGAATGAAACCAATTTATATAATTCAGAATTTATACGGTTTACAACATTCACATTGGCATTGCATTCAACAATTTCCATTGCGCTGACCACAATCATTTTACAAATGTATCATTTTAAAAATGTATTTCCTCCCATTTATCTCGAAGGAACGCCGACTTCGTGAATTATATGGAGGTGAAGAAATTCTAGATGTTCCATTCAAGATTAAGGGCTTGACACATTTCATTATTTGAATGTATTTTTTTAAATTAATACTTGGTATCCTTGTTATGCTGAACCATGTTCCTACTTATGCTGAAATAAATAGTTGGAAAGAATATCGAAAAATGCATTGAAAACAATAAGTGTGCACATCAAATAGTTTGATGAAAACCGAAAGAAGAAAAGAGGAGGTGGAGGATATATTTTAGAGTGGTTCAACGGTAGTCAAATTTCATTGGCAATTTTGGGATAGCAGGAGACGTAAGGAGTAATTTAATGAGTGTTGAGATACACGTAGTATTCTATTACATCACGATTGATGCGTGGAGAGCAATGGTATTCAGTGAAGCAACTTGAATACCACAACTGTGGATGTGATAGTGTTATCTTGACGCTTTTTTTGTGCAGTTTTTCAAATTGCGTATGCGAACCATATGTTAAGAATGAAGTTAATCAAAGCGAGTCGTTGTTAAATATTGTCAAAGCATGACGAGATGCCATGCAATGCATTCCGTATATTGTGTATCTTTGAAGTCGGGATGTGGGGAATCTCTTTCCAGATTCGCAACTAAGCTGCATTGAATACGCTTCGATCTATGTGTATGGTCATTATCATTGATAAAACAAATTAACGAAAAAAGAAAAAAATAGTGATCGAGTTATGGAATTTTAAATATATCTATTTGAATTTGATGATCATAATTTGTATTGTTTGTTTACTCTCGAAGTTTTACGTTAAATCGCAAATTTCTAATTTATGTGTTATTATATGTAATATTTTTATAACACTAAAGAGGTAGGTTTTAATGTAATTATCCTCACAGAAAAAACACACTTTCTCGTTAATGTAAAATTATCCCTTAAGAGAGAAAAAACACACGTTTTTTTACATTATGAAAGTAATGCAAGTAAATAATGTCCCTACTTAAATCTTCCTAATCTTTTTCAATATTCCTTTTTGTGTAAGAATCTCAATTCCGTTTAAATGACAAAAGAAGGTCGACATGAAAGAGATATGATAACTAAAGAGATTATCAAACTTAACTTTTATTTTTAAATTCATTAGGCCAAAGGACTAGGAATACAAAAATCCAAACTAGCCACAATGACAACTCTAAAGATATAAGCCAAGTCAGACTTAAATTTCACTTGGGAAATTACTCCACATAGATGATTGAGAAACACAATTAGAAATTGATTGGAGTGAACCTCGAAAGACCCTGCTGGAACGCGTATGTAGAATTTGGTTCCATCCCCTTTACCCTCACCAACATTTACCCTACCCAAATTTTTAATTATGCATCCTTCCCATCGTCTAACAAGTTTTAAATACCCATAAACGCACCAAGCATAGAACCAAGAGCCATGGGTTTGTTCCTCTGCTCCTCTCTTATCACCCTTAAATTAAATCATTCTTTTGCATGCCACATAAATAACACATTCTATCACCAACTATTTGTTCATGTGTGTGGATGTGAAAGGTGGTGGCTACCTATATTCATAAATGCTCAAAAGAACTATCAAGTGCCGCCAAGGATGCTCCTAAATACCCATTATCAACCCCATAGGAGATACTCTATGAGGTTAATTTTATTTGAACTAGTGTAACAATATTTATAAGTATTAGGTTGTTATAATTTTTGAATTTAAATTTTATTTTAAATAATTTGATATCTAATTTTTTATTTTTTATTTAATTGAGTGAAAATAATTACATAACATAACAAGACATTACAATGTCCCTTCCATACTTGGTTAGACAGCTATATTAACATAATATATGTTTAATTAACCATTTAATGATTGTGTTTATACAAAATATTAATTTTTTGTTGGGAAATAATTTCCACATATTGCATTAAGTGTTTTGATTTTGTTTTTTAAATGTTTTTTTAACTTTTTGGATAGTTAAATATTTATGATAGCTCTTGAGATGTAATATGTGGCTTATATATAGGAAGTTTATGCTGATACCTGAAGTACTCCGCCCAAGGTCTTTGGTCTCATGGAAAACAACTCGGCACGAGGCTTCTTCTGAAACGATATTACATTGAAATACAAATGTAATGCTATTTTCTTAATAAAATAATTGCATTTTTCTCCAGGAAAAAATAGATATGAATATTATTATAAATTTTAAAAGAAATATAGGTTTAACTAATTTCTTAATAGTTATATTCATTAAAATATTAATTATTTATTAGGTGATAAACACAAAGATTACTATAAGCTTTAGAAAAAAAAAAATTTATATTATGTTTTAGTTTTAGTGTGGTATTAAATGATATTGGCATAAATTAAAATTTTAGTATAATTTAAAATAATAGAAATTTATATATTTATAAAAAAATATTAATAATTAAATTGTTAGAATATGCCAACTATTTCTCTATATTCTTAGGATAATTAATAAGTTTGGTTCTTTTGTCTTATTTTTTTCATAATCTAAATTTTTAGAAAAAATATATAAAAGCAAACTTTTTGTTTTATGTAAAAAGTTTATTATGTAAGTGCTTTAAAATTTATGGACGGTTTTTGAAAAAGTATGACACATTGTTATTCATACATGTAAGTTTATATAAGCAATAAGAAAAACTAAAAATGAATGGAGAGTCATACATGTAAGTTTATATAAGCAATAAGAAAAACTAAAAATGAATGGAGAGTAGATTGAATGGTTGGATGGTGTTTGACTGTGAGTTGGTTGTTGTAAATCTCCCTTGAATAATAAGAATATGGATTATCATTACTCTGTGGATGTTTCTCTCACAAGGAAGGTTTTACCATGTAAAACATTGTGTCAATCTTTGTGTTTGATTATTATGTTATCTTGTTTATTTGCCAATATTTTCTGAAATTTCAATTTATTTGTGAACAAGCGATATCAAAGCTTTCTAGAAAAGTTTTTGCTAATGGCCAAGATGTATAGTTTTAAAATTATTTGAAATATTTTGACTTTTCTTTATATTTTAAAAATATTTGAAATACTTTGAATTTTTTATTTTTTTTTAAATTATGATTCCAAAATATTTAATAAAAAATATTTACCTGATTTCCCAACCAAATATTATTGAAATATGAAAATTTTCAAATAGATTTAAAAAATTTCACATGAAACAAATATATTATTTGAAATATGAGAAATTTCAAATAAATTCAAAAATTTTCACATGAAGCAGATATATTATTGAAATATGGAAAATATCAAATAAATTTAAAATTTTTAACATGGATTCAAAAGTATAATAATAAACGTGTCGTTTCAAGAACCAAAGTGAATATATGAACTACACCCTATCCTCGATGAACATAGTGATACACCTTATCCTCCATCAACATAGTGGTTAAAAAATGAAAAAAATTAAAAATTAAAATCATTGCCGCATAAAATTACTTTTCTTGTGTGTTCAATTATATTGAAATATTTGTAAATTCTTTGATGACATTTTTATATAATAAATCATATAGATATATAATAAATAAAATATATATAAAATATATATAATTAAAAAAATGTTTAAAAGTGAACCCTATTTTCACATAACCCATGTACATGTTTTTGAAAGCCCTCCTAGAGCGAAAATTTCACTGTCACCAGTTATATAAATTTAAGTTTCGTCAACGCTTTTTGTAATTTATATATGGGTTTTCTTTAATATTTAAATTATAATTTAAGTTTTTTATTAATGTTTTAAATTATAAATCTAATTATCACGTCTACTTTTATTACAACTAACTAATAAAGACATCTAGTCAACTTTGACATTAACATGTAAACAGAATCATACATTATAACATGCATGAAATTATTATATTAACAAAATAATATACAAATTTTAATAATATTTTAGATTATAAATATAAATATTACGGTTTTCAAACTTTGACAGTTACGTATAAAACACATTTAGTAGCTCCTGATGCATCAGATTAACCAGATATTCCCGTATTCAAAACCTAACATCACTACATAGATTGTCATGACCACACTTAAAAAACAAAAAATTTGGAATTTTAACTAGGCAACATAATGTTTGATAACGTAGATTGTTTCCATTTACACAAACAAAAATATTTTAATAAATGCTCAATATTTCCATTTCTCCAAAACATTTTAATAAATGGTCAATACAATAGTTGAAGATTTGAATAAAAGATGACAATAACTTTTGCCTGCATGACGGCATAACTTCAGCCAGCTGATGCAATTCTAAATTAGATTTAAATACAATTATGTTTCCCTAGGCTACTCTAACAAGAATTGTAAGCGTCCCATGCACATTTTCAATGTTGTGGCTTTACAACATACTTTGCGCTGCCATGCTGAGACGATGGAGAAACTTAGTGTTATTACGGATAGTATGCAATTGAAAATGAGATATACGATTTTACACCAATATCATCAGTTGAATCCTGAGGTAAAGCCAACCCCTGTTGCCGGTATCCATGAATTACCAGAAATGAATTGACCGACTGTGAATTGGGCTGCCTCCGTTGCGCTTGTGATAACATGAAATCCCGGCCAAGTTACACGTTTTGATGTTCCTGCACCTGCGCCTGTGTTCATGTACTCGCCGTAGTACAATGTTTGAAGCGCAAAGTTTCCGTCCCATTCAAGCCAACCGGCAGGATCGATCAAATTGTCGAGAGTGGACTGCATTAAGACAGTGCGAGAGTATTGCTTCCATGGCCTTCCGAGGTATGTCTTGATGGACCCTTCAACTGCTTGGAGATCAGAAGCTGCACTTATCTTGCAGTTATGGATGGAAATACCGGTGTTTTGATTGGGATCCGTTCTTCCTTGAGCTGTAATTGTATTCTTCTGTTGGCTCAAGGGCCTTCTTGAAAAGATATTGCTATTTTGTATCACCACAGCTGCGTTGCCAAAGATAAAATCTACGGTCCCATAGATATCTACTTCTCTGTAAAATTGGCGAAGAGAGTAAACATATAACGTGTCCTGATACCCTTTAATGCTGCAACGATACACTACCGAGAGGTCTGCGCCTACTCGAAGTGCGACGGCTTGGTGCTTCTCAGCTCCCGCAGTGTTCTGGAAAGTCATGTCTCTCGCAATAAATCCATTTCCAGAGACAGCTGTCACATACAAGCAGTTAGTGGATTTAGTACATAACAACGTATAGATAATATTATAATCAAAATTTTAAGAAAATTGATAGCAACAACATAGATTTAAATTGTTACCTAAAGTTGCAGAGTTGAAGGTAGTTGAACCATCTTGAACGTTTTTATTTCCAGTGAGGACAGTTTGATCCATGCCATCGCCAATGAACATTACATTTGTGGTCTTCTTGGATATGTCGACATTCTCATTATAAATTCCAGCTTTTATGTAAATGACATACCTCTTACTACTCTGCTGGGGCGCGGCGTTTACTGCTTGTGTGATGGTCCTATAATTACCAGAACCATCTTGGGCAACCACCACGTTTGCTTGGCTAGCCGGGCTGGAAGATTGTAAGAGTCTTCGATCTCCTGCTGATAACCATTCTGGAAATCCATCTTTCTCGATCCGTCCATAGTGAGAATGGAACTCCTCCTCCCGTTTTAGACTCAATAAACGACGATTTTTCAAGCTGTAAGGAGACCTGTTGGAAAGCTTGTACATGGAAAGGGAGTTGCTCAATAATTCTGACACATTAAAAACTCTGGAGGACAGCAGAGGGCTTATGCTACTACTAGTTGTTAAATTGAAATCACGGAAACCATTTAAACAGGTGTCCTGATTCGTCAAGGCTGCGCTGAGCCAAGTGGTGATGTCTTTCTTGACGGAAGCATTGCTCAAGCAAACGTTGAGATGATGCATTGTATCTTGAAAAAGCTGGGTACAATCTTGCCATGCCGCGCTTTCTTTTTCATTCATGATACTTTTATTTAAACTCATAGCAAATTCTTGAGCAGCTTGTACAAGTTCCATACTCTCCTTCATTACCAAACTAATCAAATTATCAACTGTTGCCGTCTCATAGGAAGTGTATGTAGCCAATGACGAGACACAGCGCTCAGGAAATCGTGTCTGGCTACAAACCGACCTTACTAAACTAGACAGCGTTTTTCCACCATGAGGATCGGAGGAAACAGGAGCCCCAACTGTCACAACAATGACATCAAACAGAAGTATTAATGACATTAAGACAACAAGGACAGATCGGTTTTTCAATTTTGGAGCAGTCTTCTCCTCGACATCAAATGTATTGTTCAGCATCTCTAAACTAAACTAAGGACCTTTCAACGTCGTCGGGCTATGCTAAAATCTAAATGCAAGGACTCAGAATATCGTTAACTCTAAGGCTATCTCATAAAAATCTGATAATGGGCTTTGTTTAGCACGACGTGCTCTGCATGAAGCATCGACCCACCTTTATAGCTGCCTGCCTGATCACTGGGTCAAAGGAGTTAGGCGCGCCTTTGCCCAGATGCTAAAGAAGAGCACGTGGAATCGTTATCTTGGTATAGAATATCCTCGGATTCAAACATAGATGGCTGATGAACGTTCTATATAATACGTAATCCATGCTGGCACTATGAAATACAACGGCGCTTGAGTCGCATAATTCATTCTCACAAATTGTAAGTCATAAGCCTTCGATTATTACGTAGTAACATTTGATTATCATCGCCTTCGTCTTGCTTTACTTCAATTTATCAAACACGCAAGCAGTTGTGTTGTTTCTAGTCAGCTTAATCGGCTATGACATCTCTATATGATTTTTAATTAATTATTTTCATTATTAATAATTATAACAAATTTAATTATAAATAAAATAGGATTAATTATAATATTTTATGATGCAGAAATCTGATTGAACAACTTTAAGAACCAATTCTCTCAAAACACCATTCAACGTTTTCAATAAATTTTAAATTTTCCCGCTGGATGTCGGCGATATGCCGTGTACTTGTTGTCTTTTTTTAAGTCATTTCGTTATTTTGTTTTATAAACGTACGTAATATACGGAATGCTATTCAGTTCATCTCGTCACGCTTTGACAATATTTAACATACGGTCAGCATAGGCAGTTGGGAAAACTGGACAAACAAAACGTCTAGATAACATTATCACATCCATACTTCCGATGTTCAAATAACGTTTTCAATAAATTTTAAATTTTCCCGCTGGATGTCGGCGATATGCCGTGTACTTGTTGTCTGTTTTTTATTCATTTCGTTATTTTGTTTTATTATTGATGATCACCATAAACGTACGTAATATACGGAATGCTATTCAGTTCATCTCGTCATCACGCTTTGACAATATTTAACGTTCATTCTTGACATACGGTCAGCATAGGCAATTGGGAACACTGGACAAACAAAACGTCTAGATAACATTATCACATCCATAGTTCTGATATTCAAATAAGTTGCTTTAGATTTTAAAAAAAAATTAGATTCAAAATAATGAAATATGTCAAGTGCTTAATATTGAATGGAACATAAATCTCTCACCTGCATATAATTCACGAAGTCAGCGTTCGTTCGTTCGCGATAAACCTAAGAAGATTTTAAAAAGGTCGTTTGTTCAAATAATAAAAAACGTGTTCCGATAATCCATGTACATTTTAAAAATGATATGTTTGTACTAATAAAATCGTGTTCAGCGCAATGGAAATTGCTCGTTGCACGGGCAATGTGAATGTGAATGTTGTAAATAATATAAATGATGAATGATATAAATTGCTTTCACTAACCCTATTTATTTGAACATAAATTGTTGGAGAAATCACAGCGGAATTCATTAAACAATTAACACACAACAGATTTAATCAAGCACATAAAGACACAGTGATTAACGTGGTTCACCCAAACCTCCTGGGCTACGTCCACACAACAGGCATCGGCAGTCTTTATTAATCAAAACAGGAGATTACAATTCACACACACTCTCTCCAAAACAAACGTATGGAGACCTGTTATATTGCAGGAGAATCTAACAGCCTCATAAATCCTCTCAACTCAAATTTAGCATGCATTAACTCCCTCCCAACAAACTGGAGTTAATCTAGCAACAAATTCCTAATTTTTGTCACCTACTGAGATTTTTGCCTATTCTATTCAAAACAGAAAATCTCAACAATCTCCACCTTGACAGCAATTAGCCTGATGCCATGTTATTATTATTTTATCTTTTCTGCAAGCCAAGAGAAGCCAAACACCAACGCAGCTTCTCCAACAAAACTGGTTTCATGAACATGTCTGCACAATTCTCCTTTGTATGCACCTTTTCAAGAGAGACTCCCCTTTCAGTGATAACCTGTCTTACAAAATGGTACTTAATTGGAATATGCTTTGATTTACTATGATAGGCAGGATTCTTAGCCAAATGTATTGCACTTTGACTATCACAAAGTAACCTGATGTTGTCCTATAACCTACCAAACTCACCAAGCAAACCTTTCAACCAAACCGCCTCTTTGCAAGCATGAGAAGCAGCAATGTATTCTGCTTCAGTAGTGGATAAAGCAACAATGTTCTGTAGCTTTGAAATCCAGCTAATAGCTCCACCTGCAAGAGTAAAGACGTACCCTGAAGTTGACCTTCTCTTATCCAAATCACCTGCAAAATCGGAATCAACATATCTGCAAACAAATTCACTACTCTTATTGTAAGTAATACAATAACTACTTGTGCCTCTCAAGTACCGAAGCACCCATTTCACTGCTAACCAGTGTTCTTTACCCGGATTTGCCATGTACCTGCTGACAACCCCAACTGCATGTGAAATATCTGGTCGAGTACAAACCATCGCATACATCAAACATCCTACTACATTAGCATATGGAATTCGAGACATATAATCCTTTTCTTCATCTATATTAGGACATAAACCCGAAGAAAGCTTGAAATGGGAAGCGAAAGGGACTGAAACATGCTTCACATTATTCATACCAAACCTCAAAAGTATCTTCTCAACATACTTATGTTGTGATAGCCACAGCTTACCATTACTCCTGTCTCTGAAAATCTCCATGCCCAAAATATGTCTTGCTGCTCCTAGATCTTTCATATCAAATCTCCTTGCCATCTGAGTCTTCAACCTGTTGATTTCATCAATGCTTTTGCTTGCTAAAAGCATATCGTCAACATACAACACTAAGATAATGAACATGCGATTTTTCAATTGCTTGAAATACACACAATGATCATATTCACTTCTAACATATTTCTGACTCAACATGAAAGAATCAAACTTCTTATACCACTGCCGAGGCGACTGCTTCAGGCCATATAATGACTTCTTGAGCCTGCAGACAAATTTCTTATTGCGATGCTGAACAAACCCCTCCGGTTGTTCCATATAAATTTCCTCATCTAGATCTCCATGTAGAAAAGCAGTCTTAACATATAGTTGTTGTAACTCTAAATCAAACAAAGCAACTAAAGCTAACACAATTCTAATTGAAACAATTTTAACCACTGGTGAAAAATCCTCATGAAATTCAATGCCTGCTTTCTGAGAAAACCCTTTTGCAACCAGTCGCGCTTTGTACCTGTCCTCCGTATCATTCACACCCTGTTTCAGCTTGTAAACCCATTTACACCCCACAGTTTTCCTGTCTTTCGGAAGCTCAACCAGATCCCATGTGCCATTCTTACTCAATGCCATCATTTCGTCCTTCATGGCTGCTTTCCACTTGTCACTATTCGAACCTTCTATTGCTTCCTGATAGCACAGAGGTTCATTGTCGTTAGCGATCAAAGCAACTGAAGTAACATAATCATCATACCTTCTCGGTGGCCGTTTGATTCTTGTCGACCTCCTTAAGGTTGTTTCTGGTGCTTCCTCGATTGGCTGACTACCACCTGTAGGAACTTCTTGCCGATCACCATCTGAGACCTGTTCATGACCTACATCTGAACCCTGTTCATGATCTGATTCTGAAACCTGTTCATGACTAGAATCTGAACTATGTTCATCATGACTATCATTAGAAGTGTTGTCAAACTGAATGTGCTGAAAATCAAATACATCATCCTGTTTCAATTTACTGTCTACATCTAACTGTACAAGAGAGGATTCATCAAACTTTACATCTCTGTTGATGATGATTTTGCGGGTAGTAGGATCTCACAATCTATATCCCTTTGTTCCAACACCATACCCAACAAAGACATACCTTTTAGACTTTGGATCTAACTTAGTTCGCTGATGTTTAGGCACTAGAGCATATGCATCACAACCAAACACTCTGAGTTTAGAATAGTCACAAGGGTGTCCTTTCCATACCTCTTGCGGAATCTTGCAGTCTATTGCCGTCGATGGAGATCGGTTTATCACATAACAAGCCGTTGCCACCGCTTCCGTCCACAACTCCTTTTGCAACCCGGCGTTACTCAGCATACTCCTTGCTCTCTCTAGAAGAGTCCTGTTCATGCGTTCAGCAACTCCATTTTGCTGAGGAGTATAAACCGTGGTCTTATGTCTCTCGATCCTTGCATCCTTGCAATAGCTGTCAAACTCCTTGGAAGTAAACTCACCACCATTGTCAGTTCTTAAACATTTTATTGTTCTACCAGTGCTGTTTTCTACCAATGCTCTAAACTGCTTGAAAACTGAAAAAACATCAGACTTCCTTTTCAACATGTAGACCCACACCTTCCTAGAAAAGTCATCAATAAATGATACAAAATACGACGAGCCACCATATGACGCTGTAGGGGCTGGACCCCAAACATCTGAATGAATATAATCAAGTATGCCTTTACTAGTATGTTTGCCTGTTTTAAATTTTTGTTTACTTTGTTTTCCAAACAAGCAATGCTTACAGAAATCTAACTTTCCAGATCTTAGATTAGGAAGTAACTTGCGATCAGCCAAAATTTTCAACCCTCTTTCGCCCATATGGCCCAACCTTTGATGCCATAGGCGAATGGAACTACTGTCATGTTCAGAAACAGTAGACACATGAACTGACCCTGTTCTTCCTTCTAACTGAAACAGATTTCCTACTTTCTTAGCTTTCATTACTAGTAAAATACCTTTATAGATTTTCATAACTCCACCTTGAATTACAGTTTTATATCCATTCGTGTCAAGTGCTCCAAGTGAAATTAGATTTTTTCTTAAGTCTGGAACATGTCTTACATATGTTAACAATTTAGATGTGCCATCAAACATTTGCAGTTGTATGCTTCCTATCCCAACAATATTAGATGTGACATCATTACCCATGTACACGACTCCATCATTAACTGATCTATATGTCTTAAACCATTCTCTATGAATACACATGTGGTTTGATGCACCGGAATCTAACAACCAATGTTGATCATGATTTGAGATATTAACAGACAACACTTCGTCGCTCATACCTGAACCAGATGCCGAACCTGTATCTGTCGCATTTGCCTCCTTCTTCTCTGTCGAAGAGTCTCCTTTCTTCTCTGTTTGCTGTCTCTTCCAGCAGTCTTTCTTCAAGTGCCCCGATTTGCCACAAAACCAACACTTCACTTTGCTCTTCTTCCCTTTCGACTTTGAACGCGAATCGCTGTGCTTACCAGAGCGTCTTTCTCTAGAACGACCTCTAGCCATCATCGCCTCTGATGTAGAGGTGTCAGCATTCGACTTCTTCCTCGTCTCCTCAGACAACATGGCTCCAACCACATCGTCAAACTCAAGAACAGCTGCATTACTGAAGCTTATGGAAGTAACAAAGTGATCCCACGATTCATGCAATGTACACAATAGAGTTATTGCCTTATCCTCTGAATCAAATTTTACATCTAGACTTTGTAATTGTACCAATAGAGTATTGAAAACATTCAGATGGTCAGTAACCGAGGTACCTTCCTTCATCCGCAAACTGTACAGCTGCCGTTTCAGGAGAATCCGATTTGTTAAGGACTTCGTCATGTAGAGCTTCTCGAGCTTTATCCACAAGCCTGCGGCGGTCTTCTCTGACACAATGTTGAACAGAACGTCATCTGCCAGGCATAACCGAATTGCGCTCAGAGCTCTGTCATCCAACTCAACCCATTCATCCTCCGTCATGGTAGAAGGCCTTTTGCTCCTCCCCAACAGCGCTTTCGCCACGCCTTGTTGTACCAGCAGATCGTGCATCTTTACCTTCGAAATCTCGAAGTTGTTTTTACCATTGAACTTCTCAATTTCAAACCGGGCATTTTGAGTTTTCGCCATCTTGTTTCAGCAAAAAACACAGTGATCTCCAAAAAACCAACTTTAAATCAATGAAGTTTGTGTTTAAAAAATGCCTTTGCCTTTAATACAAACTACCTTCACCTTCTTTTAAAGTGCCTCTCACTTCAAAATACCATATAAAAAATGGCAATATTCAAATCAATTTTTAAATGCCACCCTTCACCTTATAAAAAAAGGCCTTTTTAAAAAAAAATTGCCCTTTTAATGAAATGTCTCCTTATTAAAGGACTTCATAAAAAACTTTACTCTTTTACCATATGCAAATGGTAATTTAATATTCAAATTACAAAGTACTTTATAATGGGCCACCCTTCACCTTATAATATAATGGCATAAAAAAGAATAAACCTTTTTCAAATTCTAAATGCCCTTCACCACTCAAATCGATATTAAAACATTGATTTTCAAATATCGATTTAAAAAAAAAACTTCAACCATGTGCAAATGGTTTTATACAAATCGATTTATACAAAGCCAAATACAAATCGATTTATTCAAATTGAGCATTCCAATTGACATCGACTTCGTTTTCAACGCGAATTTTCATTTAAAAAAAAAAAAAAAAAAACGTCTCACCTCAATTCAACGTCCCTCCGTTCACTTCCACCAGTGTACCAGCGATGTTCAACGCACTTCAAAAATGATGGCATAAAAAACGATTCACGGCATTCTGTATAAAATCAATTCAACGTTGCCTCTATTCACCTGATCTTCGCTCTGGTCAGCCTTTCTCAGACTTCGGCTTTCATGACTAAACTGCTGCCACACGAAACCGTTTCAAACTTTCGCTCAAAAAACTGCTTCCTTTACACGCTGATTTTTGAAATTTACACGCTCGGCAGATTTTTGAGCGTTTCAAACGTTTCAAACTTTCGCTCAAAAATCTGCTTCCTTTACACGAAAACGTTTCAAATTTACACTGTTGCCTGTGGTTGTTTACACGCTGGAAATTTCTTATTGCTGTCAACGTCAAACCGCTGTCAACGCCACGACGGTGATGCTGCAGTGACACCGTACACATTGATTACAGGCAGCGTGGTATAAAACCGCTGCTATCAACGCACTTTACAATCTTCAACACTGGCTCGAACAGCTACTCACGCAGCAACCCACGCGCAAACTAAATCTGCTTCCTTCGCTCTTCAGTAAACCACCACAGGCTCGAACATCAAGCTGGAGGGAGGCACGAATAACACCTACAGCAGATTGCCAACTCCACGAACAGCAAGCACCCTACAGCACCAGCACTCCAACATTTCTCTGATACCAATTGTTGGACAGTGCGCAGCAAATTAAATAACACAACAACAACAAATTAATCATGCACAGGAAAGACACACAGCTTTAACATGGTTCACCCAAACCTCCTGGGCTACGTCCACACAACAGGGCATTGGCAGTCTTTATTAATCAAAACAGGAGATTACAAAATTCACACACCCAAACACACTCTCCAAAACAAACGTATGGATACCTGTTATATAGCAGGATAATCTAACAGCCTCATAAATCCTCTCAACTCAAATTTAAGATGCATTAACTCCCTCCCCAACAACGTGGACCTAATCTAGGAACTAATTCCTAATTTTTGTCACCTAATGAGATTTTTCCTATTTTATTTACAACAGAAAATCTCAACAACAATTAACCTCATAATTTTTTTTCAAGTTTTAAAATTATTATGCAAAACAAATATGTGTTTTCAATACCCATTGATTATTTTTTTAACAAAGTAGTTGTTAGTTTTATTTTGATTTTTTTAAGAATAAAATAAAATACAAGAATTCAATATTAAGGAGCAGATTATTTGAAACTTTATATATATTGGTTGCCAAAATGACAACCTTATGAGAATAAAATTCTAAAAACCAATATCAACGAGATTAAAACTTACCAAAAAAAAATATAATAATTTAACTTTTATGAAGAATAAAATTACTTACAAATATATTTAATAACTTAACATTTATTTTTGTTTAAATATGTATAATTTACTTGTGTTTTCAAATTAATATATGATGTAAATAGAAATAGAAGAAGAAAAGATAAAAAAGGTAAAAGCTCTATATTAACTTTGTAACAATGACAAATTGAAAAAAATGTTTGACTAGAGTTAGTTAAAAGTTGAGAAAGGTTTAATTTGAGCATGTTTAAGTGGTTTGGTAAAAAGTATAATTTGGTCTAGTTTTACTTGAAAAATATAGATTGTAGTTTTTTTAAACTAAACAATTTCTTATAGACAGTATTGTTGTGATTTATGTGACTTTAGGTTTACAATGAAAATTTTTGGGGCATAGTCTAAAAGGGCTATTCAAAAAATCTTGCAAAGATTTGTCGAGTTGTTAAAATTTAATATTTTGAGTGCACTAAATCCATTTCAACTATCAAAAATAGATTCCAAACACTTCAACTACCTTATTTTTTGAATTATAGTTTATCAAATTCTAGCAGTTTGGTTCGGGTTATTTCAATGCATGGGTAGACAACTTCAAAATTTGGTGACTAAATCAAATTTTAAACTGTTTTATTGTTTCATTGCATTTTCTTAGTGTATTTATTATTTCATTGCATTTTCTTAGTGTATTTTCTTAATAATATTTTGGACACTGCAAAAATACTATCATATATCATTTGAGGTAAGTGTAAGTTAAAATTGTGATTGCCTATTGGAACTAGAAAACCAAAATTTATAAAATCATTTCAAATTGCATGCAAATATTTATATAAATCCACAACAATTAAAAATAACTTAATTTCATCAAAAATACTTCTCATTCCAATTATAGGAAAGAACTTGAAGTTCACATTCAACCATTTACATAAGCGTTGGCTAGAAATGATAAAGGGGTAGAGATGGATTTTATTAAACAAAATTGACATGCAACAAGCTATGAATGAGGATCTAATTTAGAAGTGTCCAACTAATTAGTTAGGACTTATAGCTAAAATCTCTTTTATTTTCTATTTTAGACGATGATAAAATAACACTTGAAAATTGTAACCTCTAGTTATGTTACCCTCACTAATTACTCAAGAAATACATGGATTCAATCATTAGAATGTGTTGGAAAATCATGGTAAAGAACCCAAATAAAATGTGTAACTTTAAAATGGTAAAAGGCCTTCACAACTTGCTTAAAGGAACTTTAACTGTGATATTCCTTTTTATTCCATTTTTAGCTCCCACTGTGCACGTGGTCAAGGCCTCACTCGATGAGGCCTTTCTGGGTGCGGCTTACATCTCTCCACACTTTGATATGAGAGGTATGGAAACCTTTCATTTCATTTATGATGAAATTAATATCTATGCGTGTGCTAAGGATTTCTTTATAGTAGATTTTGAAAACTCTGAAATCACACAACACATTTTAGATTTCGGCCCTTGGTTTTGGGAAAATTGGGTGCTATTCATGAAGCCATGGAACCCATCATTCCATCCCTCAACAACAGTCATAACCTCAGCAAGAGTTTGGGTAGATTGCCAACCCTACCTTTGCATCTCTGGAATCTCTACTCAAAAACAGTCATAACCTTAGCAAGAGTTTGGGTAGATTGCCAACCCTACCTTTGCATCTCTGGAATCTCTACTCGCTAAAAGCCATTGGAAATGCAATTGGGAAATTTTACTACATGTGCCAAGAAATAAGGAACATGTGACAACCACATATGGAAGCATGAGTGTTCAACACTGCATTCCAAGGTGAAATAATCCTAACAAGCAAAGAATATGTATGGGACGAGAAACTCAACTATGAAAGTGTCATGTTCACATGTGGATCGTCCTTTGAGAGGCCATGTAGCCAAAAATTGCCCAAAAGTCTCATAGAAAAATTTTGTTAGGAATAATGAGCATAGATCTATATGGTGGTAAGGAGCACAAAAAGAACATTACACTATGATCAAGGAAGAATACTCTCAAGAAAACTCTGAATCCCAAGAAATGACGCGAGAAAGAAACAACCCTCAAGACAATCAAGCCCGCCCAACAACAAAAAAATGAACTCGACAGCCCGTCAAGCATGAAAAATTACAAGTATTCGAATACAGTGCAAAAGAAATATTCATTTAGCAACAAAGTAGATCTTCTACATCCAAAAGATAAGACACCATTGTCCCAAGAATAGATGAAGGAGATGCAAGATAAAATAAGTTGGAATACGGTAGAGAAGAAAAAGAAAACTGACTAGAAGAGAGATAGTTAATAACTAAAAAATGTCCTAAAAGTTTGGTGTCACTGGAAGTTAATCATCACCATCATCATCATCGAATTCTCACTTGGATTTTAAACTTATTATTATTAACATTATTGTTGAAATATTATATTCCATCATTTCAACTTTGAGTTGTTTTTTGAAATTTTAAATTATGCTTCAAAGAAAAATAAATTTTTTCAATATCCACTAAATTTTTTTAACAAAGTGGTTGCTATTTTTATTCTTCTCTAATTTTCCAATAAATATTAAAGGTCTCTATTCTATGTAGAAGAAAATAAAATAATATTAGTTACACGACTTGAAATGGAGGAAGATACTCTTGAGGAAAAAACCACAAATATTGTCTTTTTACAGCTATCTATTCCAAATAATTTCCATGAGATTTGAGAAAGAAATAAACATGTCTATTATACAATTAAGAGTTGAAAAACAAACCCCTTACTTTATAATGTCATAAACATTATAATTTTTTTTTTAAAGCAAAAAATACATATCTATATAGACAACGTATTTAAAGAGAAAGAAAGCAAAATTGCATCTGAAGATTCAAGAGGAAATTACTTAAAACATAAAAAATTTGAGAAAATATGTTGGCTTCTCAAATAACAACATCGTGAGAGAAGAATATTGTAAAAGGCCAAATGAACAAGATAATTACTTAGAAATAGGTATAATAACTTAACATTTGTAAACTAGATAGTTATTTAGAAGTAGACATAATAACTTAACATTTATTTTTGTTTAAATAAATAGCATTTACTTGTCTTTTCAAATTCATTTATCATCTAAATAGAAATAGGAGAAGAAAGGATAAAAAGATAAAAGTTATATATTTAGTTTATAAACAATGATAAATGGAAAACAGTAATATATAGAAACACATTACACAATTTGTAAGAATAACTTTCAAAAACTGACTTTAATTTTTTAATTAATTAGAAAATAATACATAAATTTAAAATAATTATTACATTACAAAATAATATAAACACAATAACACATAATATTATAATATAATATTTAATATCCATTATAGAAAAAAAGGTACCCATCATTTAGACTCAAATATCCACACACTAAATAAACTGAAAAAAATTAAAGAGAATGATATTCATATTCATATTATTAAAAGGAAATGTTGCATAATTATGGTAGATATTCTGAAATATTTTATATTTTAGTGAAAGATATTAATTAGAAACAGAACAAACAACTGAATTTATTGTTGTCCATCAAGTTTTCATAACATATGAACTTAAATATTAGCATATCTCTAAAAATTCAAATATAAATATATCTCCAAATAAATAAATAAAACCATTAATAAATATTAAAAATTCATTACAATACAAATCAACCATCACATTGAAGTAGTGAGATGTAAAAAGATTTAAAAGCTAAACAAAATAAAGAAACGCTGATCTAACATATCGAATGCAGATATGAAACAAGTGCAGAAGTGCAGGGAAGTGGGACTAGTACATGAGTTTGAAAAGAAAATTCTTAGCTTCGCAAATACGGTGAAGTATATAAAATTAGTATAAAAGAACCTGTAAGACAGTTTGATTCAAATATTTGAAAAGAAAATTCTTGGCTTCGCAAATACCGCAAGTACGTAAAATTAATATAAAAGCAACTATAAGACAGTTTGCACTGTAGGTATGCTTATAATGTAATGAAGTCTACATCTATGTTGATGCTACTGAATTCAACTTTTATAATCCTACTGAATTCACGATTTCTAATGCCCTGACCAGTAAGATTACTTGCATTATAAGCTCAATTATCTCCAAACAGCATACAGCTCACGTCCTGCAAAAATAAAAAATGACACGATGCGACAAATGTTATCCAAACAATTTGATATTGTACAAAAGAAAATGTGAAAACTTTGAAATCTAAAATGTAATCTATTTGAAATCCTAATCCTAATGGTCACATTGTTCAGCCTATCTATCCACATGCTGGTTTCTTATACTTTCAGATAGAAAAACACACTATGAGATTGTCAGTCTGTTAGCTATTCCATTGCTGACGGTGGTCTCCCGCTTCCTCCATGACCGCCTCCCATTTGAGTCCCACCCTGCTTCTGGTATTGTCTCCAGCCCTGAATATTCTCAAATTCATACTGTGGCCCAATCCCTTGGCTCACGGGTGGACTCATTGATTCTTGATTCCGGGCAGGAGGATGAAAGTAGTCTCTCGGGACAATTCTCCCGTTCACCACTTGTATCTCTGGTAGCATGCCTGCTATGTATCCTGGAAATCCTCGTGGTTCAAATTCCACATCAACAGCATTCACAGTGCTATTGCTCAAACCCTGCACAACAGTTGTCTTTCCTGCCTGGTTTATTGGTTCTTTTCCTTTGCTCTCGGTCCTGTATGAAGTTTGTAATTGAGTCCCACCAGGATCGCCATGCCCAGCATTTATTCCTCTTCTATTAAAGTTGGAGAGATTAGCGATATTAGTGATACTCCTCTCGAAAAATTCATTCCCCTGCTCCTTTACTCCGACCATAGGTACAGAGCTTTGCAAATGATAATGAGGTTGAGCATTCACTCTGCCAGGATATAGACTGTCTGCAGCATTCCTCTCTCGCAGTGTGGATTCTCTCGGCAGAGTAAGCGGAGGAACACTATAATTTGCTGCGGAAGGACCGAATGCAGGCCGTTGTGGAATCCGTTCGAAAAAGACCTGCTGCTGTTTCGAAGAAGACCTCAGCATGTCGGCTCCTCTTGGATGTTGGAAAGTTGGTGTCTGAAATATTTCTGGCTGAAACTGAGCGGGGATGTTCGTTGCTGATGATAAAGTAGGCGGAATTTCTTTGCTTATCAGATAATCTCGTGTCTCCCCACCATTTCTCATCCCTAGCACTCTAGTAAGCTCCACCCAACCCTGAGTTTGTGTTGGGAGTGACCAATTTAGGGTTTCTTCTGCATTGTGAATCTGAAACCCTAGTTTTCTTGAGAGACTTAATATAGGCTGAATCAGTGATAGTAACCAGTCAATTGTCTGTCCACCTTTCTGAAAGCCTAGCTCTTTCGTCAAATCTATCAATGTCTTCAATGTCCTCATCTTCGGGTCATTTGGCAGCAACCAACACACAGCACCTCCCATAGATCTTAAGTCTAACTCATTACTGAGATTTTGTAATGGATCTTTACACTCAATTGGCACGTCCAATCTCCAACGTTCTTTCTTAACCTTGTTAGGTAATTGATTCGCCTGGACACCCCTGCTGGTTGGCCTCTGATTTTGTAGTCTGTTGGGTAGTTTTTCCAACTAGAATTTCAGAAGTTGCTCCTTCTACATTTTTCTCTTGGCTATTCATAACTTTGCCAAGGAATTGAAAACTTACTCTGCAATATCAAAAACTAATACTTCCAACTCAATATTAAATCACCTAAACTGAAAACCCTAACAAAAAAACCAATCTTAAATCACCCAATCTCAAGAATGACTTACCCTGAAGATATAGACGATATCGCAAACACCACCACCCAATCTCAAAAATCACTTAACCTGAAAATATAGACGATATCGCAAACACCACCACAAGGAAAAAAAACTCAAAAATCACTTAACCTGAAGATATAGACGATATCGCGAACACCACCACAAGGAAAAAAATCACAAAATCTCAAAAATAACTTAACGATATCGCAAAGACCACCACAAAGACCACCAAAAGGAAAAAAATCAGAAAAGCAGATATCTCACGATTACAACCACCACAAAAAAAAAAAAAAATCACAAGCCGATATCCCACCACGAGCACAACCACAACAAGAACAAAGTACATGAGCGCATGGGCAAATGTTTTGGTTATATTTATATATACTTAAATATGACAAATGCGCATGGGCATAGTTTGTTTTGAAACCACTAGAACGAGTAAGGAGGTCTTGGCGAGCTTTTAAAGGAATTTAATTAAAAATAATAATCTAAATAATTGTTAATGTACTCCAACATATATCATTATTATTTAAAATATTTATATTTATTTATATAATTTTATTGATCACATTTTACCGCAAAGATTGCTCCATTAGAAAAATAAATATATATTACTTTTACCATTTTACTGAAATGTTGATTTAGTAGATTTCTTTTGGTTGACATGGTTATTTAGTGGATTTATTTGGGTTTGATATAGTCAATTTTACTTTAATAAATAATATAATAATAATAATACAATTTGTAATAATTATTTTTTTCAAGATTTAGATTTTCTATGAACTAATATTTTTTTTACAGAGTTTAACTAAATGAAATGATTTACTTTTTTACACCACTACAATGACTTGAGAAAGCTTCTTTCTCTAGTTTTTTGTTCACATAATGTTCAATAGAACATACTCTTCTTAGTGGAGGTTAATCTTCTTAATCATCATCATCATCATTAATTATTAATATTTTTTCTTTTTCTTTTTCTAATGTAATTTTATGAAGCATAAATGTTTACATAACATATGTACATTTTTGAGGTTCACATTTAAACAAAATTCACTTATTTAACTTCTACACATCTCAAGTATAACACTTACACATCTAACACCCACACATATGACATCTAACATCCAGGATCTAACACCTAATGTCTACCCCATACTAGGTCATATAGTGTCTCTTGGTGCAAAAAGATATAATAAAATTTAGTGAGTGAAAATTTTGGGGTAGGTGCATTTGTTACAAAATTATAAAACACAACATTTACAAAACATAAAACTATTATTTGATGATAAATTCATTGATCACTATGAACATGATCTAACTAGCTAATCTTCATTGGGTTAAATTAAATTTTGACTTATTAGAATCCATTTAGAGTTAATTGATGGCTTAATTTGGCCATTCAATGTGTGATTTTCCTACTTTCAATTTGAATTGATGAGTATTGAGTTTCTAGGCTTCTTGGTTGTGGTCCTACAATACATCAAAGTATGCTTTCATGGAACATATTTTATCATTGTCTCTACTCTTTTCAAGACATTTTCCATATATTTTTCCTTCAAGATTGATCCTTTAACTAAATGCTACAAAATAAGGAGCTAGTCTCTAAGGATTCTGTGTTTTTTCACTTTCTTTTATTTCGAAATTAATATACGCTCATAAATATCATCAATCTTTTCTTGATTATTTTTCATATGACATAGTCCCCATCAGAACCTGAACAATTTCATCTTCAAGGCCATAAAGGGCCCCTCCCCTTCTTGCCACTCATGGATTTATTTTATTGTGTTTCATCAAATTGAATTCTACATCCCTCATTCTAAACTCTGAGAATTATCCCATCTTTTTCTCATTCCAACTAGTAATTAGGTGGTTATTATCCATATCTAATGGACAAAATTCATATACTATTTAAATAATAAAAAATAGTAGGAATAATAAGACATCCATTTAACATAATAATGTATATACTAAATAGTATATATGAAAATAATGTGAGATTATATTTATTACAAATGAAGGTCCACTTATATACCTAGTAAATACCCCTTCATGAAAGGTCATGACATGTCTCTTAAGTTGAGTAATTATTATTTTAATTTATTATTATTACTATTATTATTTTATACTATTTTTATACATATTATACTCATAAAATTTCCATCCTCTTCACAAAGATTTGTCCTCAAATCTTATTGCTAATAAGATGTTCCATTGTTTCTTTGCCTTGAAATATTATTTGTATCTTTACTAGTTCTTCAAGTTTTTATCGTAAATGATACAAGATTATTTGTATCTTCACTAGTTCTTCAAGTTTTTATCCTAGATGATTCCTAGTGATTAAAAAAAAATCATACTTAGAAGGGCTATGACAAACCTAAATAATTGTTTTTTGGAGCTTTTCCATTATTTGATAGATGGAATAAATTGTTATCATAAAATTGAATTGTGCAAATATCAATATTTTCTGAAACATAAGTTTCTTGTTTCACTCATGAGTGGTATAAAAGACTACTTTTTTATATGTATACTCTTGTGACACTGATTTATCCTCATCATGCATGTCCTAATTTCTTGAAATACTTGAAATCTTTATCTCCAAGTTGTGATATTGTTTGGTTAAAAAAAATATTTTCACTTGAAATTTCCAAATTTTGAACTATAACATTTGAATATGTCTTTACTTATTTGAGACCTTATATTGCTATTTTTACCTTTTGTTGAACTTGGACTATTAAGTATGAAGAACTATATTCTTCTTGTCTCATAAGTTCTTCTAAATTTTTTTTAATGATTCCTTATGATTTTTGAGTTTTTTAATTTGAGTGAGTAGATTTTGATTTTCATTTACTAAATGGGAAATTTCTTCAACATTCCATTCAACTTCATTTTGATGCTTAAGCTTCTCATTTTTTAAATCTATAATTTTCTCTAATAACTTTTGACTAAGTCCTATTAAGTGCAATTTTTCTTCTTCTTTCTCTAAAAAACTCTTGTTAAATGTTCTTTAGATCATTACTTTTCTTCTTGTAATTTTTTTTAGTAGCTTTACACTTTCCTACTTGTGAAAGTAGCGTATGGAAAGGATTATTGAAACAAGAACTTTATTAATTTTTTGGGGGATATGACTTCTTCAACCTCACATCACTTTTAAAATATCCTTCAAATATTTTAGTCTATTCTCACTTCATTTCCATTTTTGTGAATGTGATGATCTTCTTCCTTAATGCAAGAGCATCCAACTGAAAAGCTACAACTCGTACTAGTTACTTGCTGCTCGATAGAAATAATTTTTTATCTAGTCTTTTTGTTTTAAAAAATTTAAATTAGGCAAACACATCCATTGTAATTTTTAGTTGAGGAATAAATAGGTTAAATTAGTTAAAGTGTTAAGATTAGTTTTAATAAGCAGTTCTGAAACTGAATGGAAGTTTCTCAACTGCATGGGGGATTCAGAAAGGTATAAACCAACCCAAACCCCACGAAATGAGGGTATACCATCCGAGGGAAGAAAACAATTAGAAAGAGTTGGATTAAATTTTGAAATATGTCCATGTGTGTGAATAAATTAAATGTTCAAGTTTCCTTTCAATAATGAAAAATATTTTTGGTATTATGACACCAATTTGAATATTAAAAAAAGTTGTAAAGTTTTTTTAAGCTACATGAAGAAGTTACAGAACCCAGGAGGACGAATCGAGTTGAATCAAGTGAAGAAAGAAATTGGAAATGAAATTACAAGTAAACTTACAAAAGAATTTAATAATAAATTTGATGGTAATCCCTTTTCATTTTCCAAAATGAGAGTATAAGGTCAAAGTGAATAGTTTATAGTTGAATATTTACAAACAAACTAGATAAAATCCTATAAGCATTTTCCAAAATTTACAAAAAAAAATAGTGACGAACCAGTGAGGGCTTCTATCGAAAACTCAGAAACAAGCCACTAACGAGTGAGCTAAGAAAAAAAATGAAAGACTTTTGGCGTTTTATAAATATTATTGCATAAATTAAATGGACAAAAGGGAGAGGTCCATTCGTGGTTTATAGGAAAACCAGGTCTACGATGATGGTAGGAGACCCACACCAGTCCTCACATGTGCATTTTCACAAAGGTACCCCGAATTAAAATGATGGAAATGATCGAGAATTGAAAATAAAGACAAAGGAAAGTATCCTTAAAGGATTACCTCGAGTAGCTGAACTACGAAGTGACGAAGGCTGAACGAGATAATTTTCGTGAACCATGGGACCAAGAAAACAACCCACATTCAAAATTACTAACAAAGGACTAGACCTTATACAAATAAAAATCGATTGCAATATAGCCGAAGAACGCTGATACATGTGGGCCAAGGCGCTCGACAGTTATAAAAAAAAATAAGAGATCTTGCATTGAAACCAGAGCAAGAAATTACCTTATCAAATGGAAGATAAACTACTCAGGAAGGAGACTATTTCTTATTGAACATACTGAAGAAAAGGGTTAAGGGAAATTCCATTTTTGTTTTACCAAGAAGACTTTGCATTTCCGTGAGGATGGTCGCGCTATGAAGAAGAGGCCAGAGACAAACACACACAAGAAAGAAAAAAATGAGTTCAACATTGCAGAAGATTCTTGGGTTGAAACCCCACCCTAAATCTCCTTTCATAACCGTTGTGATGAAAGGAATGAAAATTCTTAAACACTAAAAGTGAAAAAGGTCAAAAACACATTTAAACTTGGAAGCTTATCCCACGATTTTGGACCCATGATCAAATTGTGTCAAGAGCATTGTGAAAGGGGAAGGTAAGATATTTTTATTTAAAGATAAGAATTTGTGCTAGCAAGTTATTAATTAAGTTTTAAATATCATCTTTGTGTCCCCACCAATTGTGGTATGAGAGAAGTTTCTCTTTCTAAGTGAAAATTGAGGTAGGAAGAAGAGGTCAGAGCAAAGTTGTAAGAGGAGCAGTAGATGAAGGACTGCGAGAAGAAATCGGAATTTTGTTAGCACACTTGGTAGCAGTGGAATCAGGAAGGCATAGGTATCGTGATGGTGAAGATGAAAATGAGGGTAAAACAATGGCACTGAGAGATGGGTCAAAAGACAAGACAAGAGAGATCAAACTATTGAAATTAGTTTTTATGGCTAGTAGCAAACCAAGAAAAAAGATTTCTAATTATGACGGGAGCCTCTCCACAAAAGCATTGTTTGAATGGATAAGTGAGTTCGAAAAATACGTTGAGTATGAGGAAGTTACTGAAGATAGAAAAATCTGGTTTGTTTTTACCAAGTTGAAAGGACACGGAGTACTGTGGTGGGACAGTGTCGAGGCCAAAAGGAGGAGATTGGACAAGCCCTTGATAAAGAAATGAGACAAGATGATTGCGAAGATGAAAATAATTTTTTTTCCTAAAGACTACCAAATTTCCCTTTAAGGCAGGTGTAGAATCCGAGATAGAGAATGATGACTATAAAGGAGTACACAGAAGAGTTCTATAAAGTGAACTTGAGGGCTGGGTATGTTGAAGATACCCATGAGAAGAAACCAAAATTTGTGAATGGTCTACGGATGGAGATCCTAGATGAGATCAACATTCTTTCCCCTAAAAATATATCAGTCATATCAATGTGCTTTGAAGGCCGAAGAAAAGATTACTAGGAAGAAAAATGCAAAAAGAGGGCATGGTTCCGACAAAGGAAGGGGATAGTCCTTTGGGAGAGGTAAAACTGCCAGTAGTAGTGAAGAAGGCATCAATTCAAATACTTCAGGATAGACTGAGAGAGAAGGTACCACCAGAGGTGGAAGGCCATATCAGCGTGGAAGAGGTAATGGCAGATGCAGAGGAAATGCATACGACTGTTACAAGAGTAACAAATGGGGGCACAGGACTTTTGAATTTGATAAACGTGAGCAAGTTAGACATGAGGGAGAATATGTTGCTCAACCCAATAAGGAAGAGGCACCGCCATAGGAGGTGGAGAATGTGCTTGAAACAGGTGAGGCCTTGGTGTTGAAAAATATTTTTCTGAAACCATCTAAGGAATTGACTGACATGATGCAGCGCAAAGAATTGTTCGTGACAATGTGAAAATCACATGGAAAATGCTACAATCTAATTATAGATAGTGGGAACACTAATAACCTAGTAGCCACTAAGATGGTGGAAAAATTGGGCTTGAAGAAGTTGAAGCACCCGACTCCATACAAGTTGTCTTGGGTACAAAAATTGCACCAACTTCTCGTTAACAAGCAGTGCGAGGTGGAGTTTCATATTGACAAATGCAAGGACATGGTGACTTGCGAGATCATGCCTATTGTTGTTTGTATTTTATTGGGAAGACCTTGGAAATATGATAGAAAGCTCGTCCATGACAGGGAAAAGAATTTTTACAAGTTTGTTAAGGATGGGTTAAAGCATACGGTTGTTCCCATGAAGGAGGAAAATGCTGCAAAAACCAGTGGAACTAAGACACTCCTAATAGGTGGAAAGGATTTTCTGCGATAGATTAGGGAAAATGAGGTAAACTATGTAGTTTTATGGAGACGAGGAATAGTATCGATGCATACTGAAATTACCAATATGCCTATGGAGATACAAGACATGTTACAAGGATTCAATGACATTGTGGTAGATGACCTATCGAACAAATTTCCACCAAAGAAGAGTATTAGTCACAATATCGATTTCATTCTGGGAGAAATTTTGCCAAAAAGTGCTTCTTACCGGATGACTCTAAAGGATAATTAGGATATCAGGAAATAAGTACAAGAGTTGATGGACAAAGGGTTGATTCCGACGAGTTTCAGCCCTTGTGTTGTTCCGACCGTTTTAGCTCCCAAGAAAGGAGGTGAATGGAAGATGTGCACTGATTCTAGGGCGGTAAATAAGATCGCGATCATGTACATGTTTCCTTTACCTCAGATGGACGATAATATGGATTGTCTGAGTGAGGCAATGTACTTTTCAAAATAGATCTAAAAAGAGGCTATCACCAGATGAGGATTACAGAAGGTGACGAGTGGTGGACGAATTTCAAGACTAATGAAGGCTTGTATGAATGGTTGGTCATGCCATTTGGACTGAGCAATGCTCCTAGAATGTTCAAGAATTTGAAAAATGAGGTGTTAAAATAATTCATTGGAAATTTTTTTATCGTATATTTGGATGATATACTCATTTTTAGCAGGACTAAGGAGGAACATTTTTGCCATGTGAGTTAGGTGCTCGAAAAATTGCAGCAAAATAAATTGTTGATAAATCTTAAAAAAACTTTTTTTTTTCAAGAAAGAATTGATTTATTTAGGATTTGTAATTTTTGAAAATGAATTGAAGATGGACCCAGAAAATATTGCAGCCATATTTGGCTTGCCATCTCCCAAAAGTCTATTTGAGGTACTAAGTTTTCATGGACTAGATATTTTTTATAGGAAGTTTATTAATAATTTCAATGGTATTTGTGCACCTATGGTAGATACCATTAAGAAGGAAAATCAGCCTTTTCATTGCACAGAATCGGCTGAAAGGATTTTTTAGCTTTTGAAGAAGAAGATCATTGAAAAACCAATCCTAAAAATACCAGACTTCAACAAACTTTCCGAAATTCATTATGATGCTAGTGGGACAACCGTTGGCGCATTTCTAATTTAAGAAGATAAGCCAATAGAATACTTCAGCGATAATTTAAATGAGAGCAGGAAAAAGTATACATCTTGTGGCAAGGAGTTTTATGAAGTCGTCCAATCATTGAAGCATTGGAGACATTATTTGTTGGCTAACAAATTTGTCTTGTTTTCACACAATTTCGCGTTGCAGTATATTATGCAGCAACATGAGCTAAATCATAAGTATGTGAAATGGGTGAAGTAGTTACAAGTTTTTACATTTTTTTTAAAGAAAATTACTTTTCATGCCAATAAGGTGGCAGATGCGTTAAGCACGAGAAGTTTAATATTGCAAGAGAGCACAATACAAGTGTTGGGATTTGAGCATCTTAAGGACTTGTAAGAGATGGATGCAGATTTTAAGGAAGCTTATGAAGCTTTCCAAAATCCACTGTTGAGAGAAAATAGCCCATGGCTAGCCTATAACATGCAGGAGGGATTGTTTTTCAAAGAAGGACAATTATGTGTTACATAGTTTTCCATGTGGGAGTACTTGATTCAAGAAAATCACAATGGAGGTTTGGTTGGAAATTTTGGCTTAGATAAGACTTTGGGTCAACTAAGCCATTTCTATTGTTGGCCAAGAATGAGGAGATGTGGACAGATGTTTGTCACGAGCTGTAAGGTTTGTCGACATGCAAAGGGACGCAGCCATAATGTAGGGTTATATACACCTTTACCCATTCTAAAAAATCTTTGGAGTGAGTCAGTTTTGACTTTTTCTTAGGTTTTCCGAAGACACAATGGGGTTACGATTCCATCATGGTGGTGGTTGATCATTTCACCAAGATGGCACATTTCATTCCGTGCAAGAAGACAAGTGATGCCAGACATGTAGCACACTTCTTCTTTTCAGAGATAGTCAGATTACATGGCCATATGTTTGTCACCAGTTCTAAGGTTTGTCGGCATGCAAAGGGACACAACCATAATGTAGGGTTATATACACCTTTACCCATTCCAAGGAAATATTGGGACTAAGTCATTTTCAACTTTTTCTTAGGTTTTTTGAAGACACAACAGGGTTACGATTCCATCATGGTGGTGATGGATCATTTCACCAATATGGCACATTTCATTCCATGCAAGAAGACAAGTAATGCGACACATGTAGCACACTTGTTCTTTTGAGAGATAGTCAAATTACATGGCCTACCGAAATCCATCATCTTGGACAGGTATGTGAAGTTCAGAGGCCATTTCTGGTGAAACTTATGGAAGAAGTTTGAAAGAAAAATAAACTTCAATTTGGCTTATCACCCACAGTAAGATGGGAAAAATGAAGTTGTAAACAAGAGTCTAGGAAATCTGCTAAGGAGTTTGGTTGGTGAAAATTCTAGATAAAGGGATCATGTTCTTGAATAGGCGGAATTTGCCTACAATGACTCGCCCAATAGAACTACAGGTAGAAGCCCTTTCCAAATCCTATATGGAATGTGTTAGGGTCCCGTGATTTAGCATATTGGTAAACCAAATGCAAAGGGTAACATCAGAACAGTCTTTGGAGTCCTAGGACATAGCCTTACTAGACTCAGAGAAGGCTGTCTCTATTTTATGCAAAGGATGTGAACTTGTTTTCTTTTAGATGGTTGATTTTAGGCTAGTTATTAAGTGTAGGTTTTGTTGTTTGTTTTGGTTAGGTAAGATGGAACAGGAAGAATGGGTTGACTAAGGGATCATCAAATCATTGGGCTATGGAGTCTATGCAAGTCATTGATATCTCACTAATGAGTCACAGTGCATCATAGGGAAAATATACTATTTTCAATGCATCGATTAAGGTTATGTTTGAAGTGAAATGGACATTAAGTTGGGGAAACAAGGCAGGGCAAAGGGAAGTTAAGAATACTTTATCAAATACCCATAGAAAAGAAGGTCTAAAACAAAATTAACGTCAAGAATCAATCAATAGACATGGCAAATGAGTAACTCTTTGATTCAACTTAAACAAAGAAGCATTCTAGACAAATATTCCAATGAAATATAGAAGGCAAGAAACTCATTTAACTTCTAGTGATTTCACCTTCAAGCTTTAGAAAACATTTAAGATAAAAAATAACTTTAATCAACAAAGAGGGAACTACTAAACATTACTGATCAAGATGCAAATAACTTTGAGGCAAACTGATAAGCATGGACAAAGGGTAATATCAGAACCAGATCTCCTTGGCTTAACCTAAAAATTAATACTTCAAAAAGAGATTCCAAAACAGAGTTTAGATAGCATAAAATAAGCAGGGCTTGCGATAAAAAATATTTGGAAACTAGCATATTAATCCATTGATGAAATAAAAAAGCTTAGGGCATCTAAGGAGCAATCAATAATTCCTTAAAATGTCCTAGCAGAGGGAAACATCAAGGCAATAGAAGGTAAGAACAACTAAGGTGCTTCAAACAACATTTCTTAGCCTATACTTTTATATTCTACTACATATAGAAGGATGAACCATAATGATAAACAATAAAACATAAACAAATTAGTGACACATCACCATTAACCAAGCTCAAGGATCTTGCAAGAAAGCATTCATCATCATCAATCAAAGAAAATCATCCACAATCTCCACAACACTGAATTACTCTTCAACCTCAAAAAACATGTATTGCTCTAAAAGCTCATCAAATGCCAACATTTACAATGAAGCCTTCATGCTCTATTTAACTCAGAAAAGTAGGGAAAAAACCCTAGATAGGGTTGGAAAATGTCAAAATCACTCATAAATATCATTTATGCCTAAGTGACCATGCAAGGCCTAAGGCACAAAATATCTCATGAAATAAATGATAAAATAACTTATTGCACCTAATTATAGAGTTATTTGCCTAAAAAAAAACTAAAATATGATTTTTCAGTAAATGAGTGTATTTTGTTGACTTTTGGCATAAAACACAATATACAACGCATTTGTGCAGTGCCACTTGAAGCAGAAAATATGTGCTTTTACAACCAAGTTTTGGAGCCCTTCCTAATGTTGTATTTTGCCTTGTGATGGCTCATTGGAAAGCCTGATGAGTATAATGTCCACCCACATCTACCCTTTTTTTCTTGATCCATCTCCTGTAACCTTTCCAAATGTAAAAATCCCAGCACTGCTCTGAGCACAGCGCCAGGCTTGAAAAGGAGGCTGAATGGTGAAAACTAGGTGTTTTTTGTCCTTTTGGGGGATCAAAACTGCTCCAATTTCTCTGAAATTTGGTCAAAATAGTGTGCTAGCCATGAGAAGTCCAAAAAATTAGATTTTTCCCTCTAAATATTCTCTAGGGAAAAGCGTAGCACTAGCGGCGTTGTGCTAATAGGCCTCCAAAATCACAAAAAACAAAAAGTTGCCCAAATTCCTTCAAAATTAGTGGAGGTCTTCTTCAAGGGGTTTTAGAGACCTGTTGATAAGATGATGCCAAAAATCCAAGGTTTTCGTGACCCTTTTCCTCCTTTAGGGTTTGGATTTCAATGAGGGCTTTTTTTAGTTTGGCACAAGAAAGTTTGTTTTACATTACATAATGCTTGGTCATATTTTTTTGGAGAGAAAATCCCCTTTTTATCTTCTTAAAGTAATTGTGTTCATTCTTCTAATACTGAATGATACGTTGGGCCATTTAAAAATCTCTCTCCCACTCCCTAATTTGTGCATCTTTGCTTTGGATAAGTAACCTAGTGGCCATCTCTTCATCTTTATTATCACTGTCAAGGTCAATGAGTTGGGGTTCTTGTTTAGTTTGCCTGCCTCCTTTACCTTTCTTACCATTTTCCATCTTTTCTTTGTCCTTTTCAAGCCTTTAGGCTGATGTAGGTGACAAGGTCTCTTGCCTTTTAGAGGCAGCAAACACTTTCCCTCGCCCTCTTTGGTATGTGCATGCAAGAGGTGTGATGGTGATTTTGTTGGTCTCTTTCCCATGGTCGTGATCATCATTTAGACTATGGGCATCTTCCCCTTTTTCGTTGTCATCATGACTAGGATTACCTTCATTTTCACTTTCTGGACTTTCATCATTGTCATAATCATTGAGGGGATGATTGTTGTCATGACTGTCATGACTATTTTTCTCTTTGTTGTCTTGTCCCTCACTGTCTTCCTTAGCATCTGCCTCTTTATCACTATATTTTATCTCCTCCTCACTGTCATTTGTCTCATTTGCCTCACTACTGCCTTCAATTTCTATGATGTCCTTATTGTCTTCCTCTTTATCCTTTGTTTGTGCATGCTATGTTTTATTGTTGATATCCCCTCCATCAATGCTCATTTAATTTCAACTATCAACCTCCTAATTTTCGTCCCGATCCTCTTCCATATTTTCACTATTTTTATCTTCATCACTGCCATCTTCACTTCCCTCTTCTTCATCATCATTTCCTTCCTCTTCTTCCTCATCAATTTCTGTCTTTGCCTCACTTATTTCATCACCTTCATTTTCAGCACTCTGTTCATCATTTTCACTTCTTTCCTCATTTTGGTCAGACTCATTTGCACCATTACCCTCACTGTCATTACTTTGTCCATTATTGCCACTCTCATCCTCTTCATTTTATGCATCAAGAGAAGGGGAAGAAGGGAGGTTTTTTTGAGGTAAGGGCACTTATGTAGATGAGGTGGGTAAGTTTGGTAGATGAGGAAGTTGTGGGATTGTGAAGACTTCATGTGCTATGAATACCTCCCAAGGTATACCCTGCTGTTCCAACTAACGTGATACCACAATATAAATGAAGGAATGGTAAAATAGACTTTGCATTTGTTGGGAAGGACTCATTCTTCGGACAAAAGAGGACATTTTTTCCATACTTCTATAGAGGTAGTAAGGCAAGTTGAGATTCTTAACCCTTGTGAAATGCATGAGGAGTCTAAGATGGTAGGAATAAAGCCTGGAGTACCTCCCCTCATAGGTGAAGTACTTCATGATAACTTTCATCAAGGGTGAAAATCTTTGTTTGATTTGTGAGAAGGGACAAAAAAACTTGCAGCCTTATTTGTACCTACTCTTCATAAATGGCTCAAAATAATCCGTGTCCAATTTGGCCTTTGTTAGAGTCAGCCCTTGCTGCCCTCCGTCAGTGATCATTTCGTCTTTTGCATTTTCATTATTAGGTGTCTCACTTGTTTCACTTCTTTGCATATCACTAGGATCATGCCATGAACTGACGAAGGGTTGTGTCATTTTTTGTTTCCTCATGTTATACCTGCAGCGCTATTTTAAAAAATATTTTCTTAAAAAAAATCATTCATAGTCATTGTCATTACATATATGGTCATTAAAAATGTCAATAAGTGTCCTAGGTCTTGGTGTCTAGGGTTTTTGATTAATTTATATACTAGTCATAAAGCCTGCAGAGTGAGGAAAGTTTTGCATTTGTGATTTTTATTTTATTATCATCAGCATTTTAAAAAAAAAATTATTTCTAGTCCAAAACTCTGTTTTGGAACTAGAAATTTGTCATTATCATTTTGGTAATAAATTTTAATTATTCCGCCATGAAGACATTGTCAAAGCAGACCCCTGGTCTTTTCTCTAGCCAAGACAGCCATATCCCTGCAAAAAGACAATAAAATCATCAGTATCGACCTCAGAGAAACCAAAGCAAGTTTGTATTTGAAAAAGCCAAAGTGAAAATTTCAAGAACATTTGTAATGTAGGTTTGAAGTTAGATTTGGAATAAAGTATGATGGTGAAGATATTTGTGAAGTGTATAAAGGCCAAACAAGTTCATTTGAACCGATTTCATTTGCTCCCAAAACGTATTTGCAAAAATTGAAAGCCAATTTCAGACTTTTGGAGGGCGTGGACAGGGTTTTAGGGCTGCGCGACCCAAGTTGAGGCCGAGCGACCCACCTGGGCTGCGCGACCCAAACAGAGTTGGTTTAGCACAGTGGGTTTGCACCTGCGCGACCCACCTGGGCTGCGCGACCCAAACTGAGCCTGCGCGACCCACGCAGAGACAGCATTCCGGAATTGTGCTTGAGCGCCCAGATTGGCTCGGAATTGACTCCAGTTGCCTTCAAAGCAGGTTTTTTTCAATCACTTGGGGTTTGCAAACGTATTTGTGTCATCATACATGATTCTAATATGCAAATGAAGGATTTAAAACCCCACTGTTATGAGATTATTGTTTTCAGGGTTAAAATGAAAATCAATGGTGTAAAAAATGGGTTTGATGTTTGAAACAGTGATATGGTCAGCCTTTCATAAAACATGAAAATCACTCTGCTCTCATACCCATAATACCACTGTCACCATTGTTATTGTTATCCCATGATTAAACCCTTTGAGTCACATTTCTCATGTGTGTAATGAGTCACATTGCCCAATATTAGCATTGTTTCAAATGGCCCATTGAAATCTTTATGGTCATAACTTGTAGACAAACATGTCACTGTTAAATACCATGCTCTCCTTTAACTAGATGTATCCAAACTTTTGAAGGCTGCCTGCTCCTATTTGGTAAAAATTCCATTTGCATTCAAAACAGAGATGCTGCCTTTCAGCCCATTTGAAGCAGAGATTTTATCCATAATTTGATTCCATGATGGTGTTTTGGCGGTGGGATATTGATTGAATGTTAAACATACGTCCTAATCTTGCTTTCACTGCATTCATATCAGCATACACATTGTCAAAGGTTTGATCAGAGATATGTCAGAGACAGAGTCAGAATATGAGCCAGGGTCAGGCAGTGATTCGGTGGCTGAAGGTAATGTGCCACGGGGTTCCCGCAGAGAAAATAGAAGTGGTGATCATCGCAGAGAGGAGCCTACTTCTTTGGCTCGGTTGCAGGCATGTCCATTAGCTATGGATTGTTTTCGATTCTTGTCATGTTTCATATTTTGTGAGATGGTTGTACAAACCCGACCTCATCGTGAATTAGCACGTCTGTTTGTTCTTCATTTGCGGGGTGATCGGGTAAACCTTGCTGGGGTTGATTTCATTGTATCGCCTTTGACTATTGCTCAAGCCACTGGCATACCTAACATAGGCGAGGAATGGAGCAAGGGTAAGCAGTTAGAGAAATTTCACTATGAGCCATATGTTAAAACTGGATAGGTGGCTTACTTGAGCAGAGTTTTTCCATTCAGATTCTTGAGAGATGAGTATGCACCACTCATGAGGCTCATCATTCAGTATTTTAGTTGTGAGGGCAGGTAGGCTCGTCTTTTCTCATATCATGTTCGTTTGCTGATGCACTTCACAAGGGTGCGTATGATGAATATTCCTTATTTCATATACCGCAACATAGAGAAGATGGTTACATTTGTGCAGAAGAAGACGAGCCCAGTGCAGCAGTACGGGAGTATATATCATTTCGCTTTGATCAAAATCTTGGTGTCACATCAGTTGGCAGAGCAGGGCATCACTTGGGAGGATTTCATTTCTAGAGACTTTTTCAGAGTGCCACAGCAGCCTCCCGAGGCAGTTCATGATGCAGGAGAGCCCTCACACCAGCCGGACATGCTTGGGGTTGAGCATATCATCACTCCTTTGGTTCAGACATATCAGCGAGGCCACAGGGCCTTATTTTCTGCGACACGGCGGGTATTATCTCCACGTGAAGTGGAAGGGGTCCTGCCGACTTCATCGACACGGCGAGTATTATCTCCACGTGATGTGGAAAGGGTCTCGCTTTCTTCTCTAGTGCAGGTACAGGTACAAGACAGGGGCAAGAGGCCCATGCATGATGAGGGCCCATCAGGAGGCCGGGACACCGATATGACAGTCATTGATGTTGATACGGGCTCTCCTAGCTCGAAGCTGAGGGAAGTCATCCAGGAGCAAAGGGCCGAGAATGACCAGCTGAAAGACCAATTGCAGAAGGCTCAGTGGGTGTTTAACTATTTGGAGCAGCGCAACAAACAGCTCGAGGATGAGCTCACATTTTATGAGGTGCGCCAAATCCGTGAGGACAGGCAGTGGAATCGAAAGAGGCCCGGTGACATGACACCAGCTGACAGAGATACTGTACTCACGCGGGTAAATATACATCTAGAGAAGCTGTTGGCAAAGGCCAACCGAGACAAAGACATGCTTCGCCACATGAAAGGCCATTACTGGGCTCGCATGCATGTTTGCAAAGCGAGGATGAGGATCATGAAGAGGAGGTTGCGCAAGGCACTTCGACGGCGGAAAAGGCCTAATCCACTTCGGATTTTGGCCGAGGCTTCATTGAATGGGCAAGAAACATGATGGAGGACCTCCGCTCCGAATTTGGGCAAATTCGGAGAAAATTTTGTCATTTTCAAATTTTTGGTCTTAAAAACAGGTTTTGCAGCTACGTGGGTCGCGCGCTCATGCGCTCGCTTTTTTTTGAGACACTTGCTGGAGGATATTTTTACATTTTTGGATTTTTCATGGTTAATTATGCATCCTCTAAAGTCAACTTAGCATTTCAACAAAATCTGGATGGTCAAACAGCTCAAAAACACCATGAAAACCACCTTGCTGCCACCTTTTGCACCAGCAGGAAGTACCTCTGGGAGAATGAGGTTTTTGAGGGTCAAATCAACTCCAAATTCATAAATTCCACTTGGGTTGGAAAGTAGACATCCAGGGCTTTCCAACGAGCTATCATGAGCTCAATTTGGATGTCGGGAGCTACCTCAAAATCAGCCTGTAACATGAGCGACCCACGCAGTTCAGGAGCGACCCACCTAGAGATTTTTCTGAGTTTTCAGCTGCCAGCTCAGTATTTCGCCTATTATGGACCAGTTTTGCTTATGGGTAGAATTTTTGGGTTGTTATGATGTAAATTCATGTTTGGCATGTAACTTTGGCTTGTTTTTATCTCTTCTAGAAGATCCACTCTCAAATGAGTAAAAAATCATGTAATGGATCAGTTTCCACTCTTTTAGAGGCAAGTTGTTAGCTGCCTAGATTGTAGTTCCATGATTAGAATTGGTTGGAACTGATCCCTGAAGAGGGAATTCGACCCCTAGAGGTGGGGAAAGGTGTTAGAGTGATCTATATATTGTAATTTCAATCCTTTCAGGTTGGAGAGGTGGGACCTTAGATACTTTTTGATGACGCATTGTACATACTTTTCATATTTCGTTAAGAAAAGACTGTGGGTTTTGCGGCACTTGTTGGGATCCTTGTGGGTGTGTTTGTTCAGCTTTGACATGTTTAGCTGTTTACCGTAAGTTTCTTCATGTTTAACAGCTAATGCCACTTCTCAACTAAGTTGAATGAGTTGATTAAGGTTGAATCCACTGCTTAAGGTGTTTCAGCCTCTTGAAATTTGGGGCTTTAGTTCTATATGTTTTCCACATTATAGGATCCCAAGTTCCTTGCCCTCTTCTGTACCTCCTCGTCACCAATTCATCCATAAATTCAATTTAAAGCATCAAGATCATCACCTACCTCGCCCCAGCTTGAACTCTGCAAAGGTCTGACCTTATCCCCGGACCCAAAATTTGTTTTCCCATTACTCCAGCGAAAACCCAAAAAACCAAAACCAAACATACCTATCTCTTTACTAGCCTAAAATCAGTTCTTATTGTAAGTCATCTCGCATCCTATTGCTTATTTTCTCGAGATTGACGGAGAGAGCCCTCTCCCGTCCTCGTAGGGCTAGCTACGAGGCTGAGCGTGGTTTGATGTAGCCTTGAGTTTTACTTCATTTCAGCCTGAGGTAGATTTGAGTGCTAACATAGTGGTGACCATACTGGGGAAAAACTCAAAACGTTTGCTTGTTATAGACGGAGTCTGAAGTCACGCCAGGTAGCCTTCGAAACGCTGTTGCTATGCATCAGCGAAGTAGATAAACGCTGCTTCAGTCGATCTCCGGTATAACTTGTAATCGTAGTATTTAACTTGTAAATTGCCCCAGTACGTGTATCAAGTTCAGATCTGATGGTTGATGGTGAACAAAGGTCAGACATAAGAAGGCTGAAATCATTCACCTGGCGACTTCATTCACTGAACAATCCAGAAATCGATGCTTCATGGTGATTTCACTGCAGGGAGATCAGTAGCTGTGAGATTTTCAAGATGGACCGAATCACGAGAAGATATGCTCCCATGAGCCGAGATCACAGTCCAGGTTTTCCGAATAAGATGCCCAAGGTAGATTGGTCAAGGAATCTGCCTACGTTTAACAATGATGGTAAGAAGGATGCTGCTTTACATTTGGTTAGATTTCACATGCATATTCGCAAGTTGAAGGTGGATTTTCCTGAAGATTGTTTGATGAAGATATTCCTAGCCACTCTGGAAGGTGAAGCCCAATCTTGGTATGAAAATTTTCCGCTGGCCTGTATTTATTGTTTAAAGGATTTTCATGCCCTGTTCATTGAAAGATATCAAGTATCTTATCCATCGTTAAATTTAGTTCATGACTGTTGCAAACATGCTTATTCTTTTATTGAAAGCCTGGAGAGATATTATGAAGATGATAATTTCATGAATGATGAAATCATGGAGGCTCTATATGAGAATCTATTTCAGCAACATGAAGAGAACCTAAAGGATACCCATCAAGATGCTCAGGAGACTTTGCAGCAGGTTGAAGAGGGCCACATGGCTGAAAATGATGAAAGAGAGAATGTCATTTCAGATCTGCCCACGGAAGACAGCAGCATGCAAGTAAGTCCAGTTCCAATTGCAGATTGTGATAATGTCCAGACGGCTACTTCAGATTCAGATTCAGATCATGATGACCAAGCATATCTTGTGTTGAAGCCCATCAAGGAGAACTCTGCTGTTGAAATCATCTGGGATGCAGAAGACACAGTAATGGATCCAAATGTTCTCATTCATACTGTCAGCCCATCATTAGAACACAACCTTCATGAAGAAGCAATCCAGTCAGTTCATGAAAGTCAAAATGAGACCTTTGTGCAAGTAAGTGGTAAATCTCCTTTCAATAACTCAGTAAGAAATGATAGTTTGAATGCCCTGTCATATGAAGATAACTACTGTTTAAGCAGAAGAAAACAAAAAGCATTGTCTCCTTTGTCTGAAGATGAGATAGATCAGCTTTTGAAAGGTCCTGTTTCAGCCCGAGCTACAGCAGATTTGCAGTGCACACATAGTCAGGAAAGTGTTGATGAAACTTCTTCCTCTTTTGAAAAAGATGACTGTTTTGTAATCATTTGTGTAGATCAGCAAACATATAATTTTTTCTTTCACAAAGATGATAAGGCTGTCATGTTTGATAATCTTGAAGATTGTTTTTTGTTTAAGAATGACCTAGATCATGAAATTGAAGAGTATATGCCAGAATTTCTCATGGTCAAGGAACCTACAGCTAACACTCAGATGGCAGATTTGTGCATTTCTATCCCTCATAAATCAATTTCTATCCCTTTCAGATCAGAATCAGAAGAGAAGGACACCATGTTCTTTCAGCAGGAGGTAAATCTTCATGTTTTTCAGGATCCAATGGCAGATTTGTTACAGTCAGCTATGAAAGTGATTATTGCAGTGTTCAGTGATGAAAAAGATCATGGTCAGCTATGTTTTTGGATGCCCAGTTATCAGTTTGTATTTTTGACCAGGAGATTTGATCGGGAGAATCAGTTAGCAAGGCATCTGCTTGACTGGTTACATTGGAAAGCCAATTATACATGATTGTACATATTTCATTGGTATGCAGGTGGTTGTCATCATGATTCCAAATCTTGATGGACTACTGCCTTTTTTCAAAAGCTTGGTAAATTTTTGTTTTAATTCAGTCATGAGTCATTTGTGTTTGGTCTGTTGAGTCAGGTTTTTCAAGTTATTCCAGTTTGCCATCGAGTTGGTTTGAGTCAGGTTTCAGTTAAGTTTGAGTCAGTTTTCAGTCAAGTTTTCATTCAATAAATGTGTCAAAGGTTTTGTGTTATCCATTCAAAATAATGATTCCATCGCCCAATGGATGAAAGGCACTGTCTGACTCCCCCAGAGATCTGCCGTTCTTGGCATCTCCATGGAGCCACCATCCCCATTGGAGCCAATGTTAGAGTCAGCCCTAGCTGCCCTCCGTCGGTGATCATTTCGTCTTTTGCATTTTCATTATTAGGTGTCTCACTTGTTTCACTTCTTTGCATATCACTAGGATCATGCCATGAACTGATGACTCCCCCAGAGATCTGCTGTTCTTGGCATCTCCATGGAGCCACCATCCCCATTGGAGCCAATGTTAGAGTCAGCCCTTGCTGCCCTCCGTCAGTGATCATTTCATCTTTTGCATTTTCATTATTAGGTGTCTCACTTGTTTCACTTCTTTGCATATCACTAGGATCATGCCATGAACTGACGAAGGGTTGTGTCATTTTGTGTTTCCTCATGTTATACCTGCAGCGCTATTTTAAAAAATATTTTCTTAAAAAAAAATTATTTATAGTCATTGTCATTATGTATGAGGTCATTAAAATGTCAATAAGTGTCCTAGGTCTTGGTGTCTAGGGTTTTTTGAGTCATTTATACACTAGTCATAAAACCTGCAAGGTGAGGAGAGTCCAGTACTTGGATTTCTATTTTTATTATCATCAGCATTTTAAAAAAAAAATACATTTCTAGTCCAAAACTCTGTTTTGGAACTAGAAAGTTGTCATTATCATTTTGTAATAAATTTTAATTATTCCGCCATGAAGACATTGTAAAAGCAGACCCCTGGTCTTTTCTCTAGCCAAGACAGCCATATCCCTGCAAAAAGACAATAAAATCATCAGTATCGACCTCAGAGAAACCAAAGCAAGTTTGTCTTTGAAAAAGCCAAAGTAAGTACAACTTAATTTGTAATGTGGGTTTGAAGTTAGATTTGGAATAAAGTATGATGGTGAAGATATTTGTGAAGTGTATAAAGGCCAAACAAGTTCATTTGAACCGATTTCATTTGCTCCCAAAACGTATTTGCAAAATTGAAAGTCGATTTCAGACTTTGGAGGGTGTGGACAGGGTTTTAGGGCTGCGCGACCCAAGTTGAGGCCGAGCGACCCACCTGGGCTGCGCGACCCAAACAGAGTTGGTTTAGCACAGTGGGTTTGCACCTGCGCGACCCACCTGGGCTGCGCGACCCAAACTGAGCCTGCGCGACCCACGCAGAGACAGCATTCCGGAATTGTGCTTGAGCGCCCAGATTGGCTCGGAATTGACTCTAGTTGCCTTCAAAGCAGGTTTTCTTCAATCACTTCGGGTTTGCAAACGTATTTGTGTCATCATACATGATTCTAATATGCAAATGAAGGATTTAAAACCCCACTGTTATGAGATTATTGTTTTCAGGGTTAAAATGAAAATCAATGGTGTAAAAAATGAGTTTGATGTCTGAAACAGTGATATGGTCAGCCTTTCATAAAACATGAAAATCACTCTGCTCTCATACCCATAATACCACTGTCACCATTGTTATTGTTATCCCATGATTAAACCCTTTGAGTCACATTTCTCATGTGTGTAATGAGTCACATTGCCCAATGTTAGCATTTGCTCATGTTTTTGTTTGCCCAATGTTAGCATTTGCTCATGTTTTTGTTTGCCCAATGTTAGCATTGTTTCAAATGACCTATTGAAACCTTTATGGTCATAAACTCGTAGGCAAACCTATCACTGATTATACCATACTCTCCTTTGACTAGATGTGTCCAAACTTTGAAGGTTGCCTACTCCTATTTTGTCAAAATTTCATTTGCATTCAAAATAGAGATGCTGCCTTTCAGCCCATTTGAAGCAGAGATTTTATCCATAATTTGATTCCTTGATGGTGTTTTGGCGGTGGGATATTGATTGAATGTTAAACATACGTCCTAATCTTGCTTTCACTGCATTCATATCAGCATACACATTGCCAAAGGTTTGATCAGAGATATGTCAGAGACAGAGTCAGAATATGAGCCAGGGTCAGGCAGTGATTCGGTGGCTGAAGTTAATGTGCCACGGAGTTCCCGCAGAGAAAACAGAAGTGGTGATCATCGCAGAGAGGAGCCTACCTCTTTGGCTCGGTTGCAGGCATGTCCATTAGCTATGGATTGTTTTCGATTCTTGTCATGTTTCAGATTTTGTGAGATGGTTGTGCAAACCCGACCTCATCGTGAATTAGCACGTTTGTTTGTTCTTCATTTGCGGGGTGATCGGGTAAACCTGGCTGGGGTTGATTTCATTGTATCGCCTTTGACTATTGCTCAAGCCACTGGCATACCTAACATAGGCGAGGAATGGAGCAAGGGTAAGCAGTTAGAGAAATTTCACTATGAGCCATATGTTAAAACTGGATATGTGGCTTACTTGAGCAAAGTTTTTCCATTCAGATTCTTGAGAAATGAGTATGCACCACTCATGAGGCTCATCATTCAGTATTTTAGTTGTGAGGGCAGGTATGCTCGTCTTTTCTCATATCATGTTCGTTTGCTGATGCACTTCACAAGGGTGCGTATGATGAATATTTCGTATTTCATATACCGCAATATAGAGAGGATGGTTACATTTGTGCAGAAGAAGACGAGCCCAGTGCAGCAGTACAGGAGTATATATCATTTCGCTTTGATCAAAATCTTGGTGTCACATCAGTTGGCAGAGCAGGGCATCACTTGGGAGGATTTCATTTCTAGAGACTTTTTCAGAGTGCCACAGCAGCCTCCCGAGGCAGTTTATGATGCAGGAGAGCCCTCACACCAGCCGAACATGCTTGAGGTTGGGCATATCATTACTCCTTTGGTTCAGACATATCAGCGAGGCCACAGGGCCTTATTTGCAGCGACACGGCGGGTACTATCTCCACGTGAGGTGGAAGGGGTCCTGCCGACTTCATCGACACGGTGAGTATTATCTCCACGTGATGTGGAAAGGGTCTCGCTTTCTTCTCCAGTGCAGGTACAGGTACAAGACAGGGGCAAGAGGCCCATGCATGATGAGGGCCCATCAGGAGGCCGGGACACCGATATGACAGTCATTGATGTTGATACGAGCTCTCCTAGCTCGAAGCTGAGGGAAGTCATCCAGGAGAAAAGGGCCGAGAATGACCAGCTGAAAGACCAATTGCAGAAGGCTCAGTGGGTGATTAACTATTTGGAGCAGCGCAACAAACAGCTCGAGGATGAGCTCACATTTTATGAAGTGCGCCAAATCCGTGAGGACAGGCAGTGGAATCGAAAGAGGCCCGGTGACATGACACCAGCTGACCGAGATACTGTACTCACTCGGGTAAATATACATCTAGAGAAGCTATTGGCGAAGGCCAATCGCGACAAAGACATGCTTCGCCACATGAAAGGCCATTACGGGGCTCGCATGCATGTTTGCAAAGCGAGGATGAGGATCATGAAGAGGAGGTTGCGCAAGGCACTTCAACGGCGAAAAAGGCCTAATCCACTTCGGATTTTGGCCGAAGCTTCATTGACTGAGCAAGAAACATGATGGAGGACCTCCGCTCCGAATTTGGGCAAATTCGGAGAAAATTTTGTCATTTCCAAATTTTTGGTCTTAAAAACAGGTTTTGTGGCTAGGTGGGTCGCGCGCTCTTGCGCTCGCATTTTTTTGAGACACTTGCTGGAGGAGATTTTTACATTTTTGGATTTTTCATGGTTAATTATGCATCCTCTAAAGTCAACTTAGCATTTCAACAAAATCTGGATGGTCAAACAGCTCAAAAACACCATGAAAACCACCTTGCTGCCACCTTTTGCACCAGCAGGGAGTACCTCTGGGAGAATGAGGTTTTGGAGGGTCAAATCAACTCCAAATTCAGAAATTCCACTTGGGTTGGAAAGTAGACATCCAGGGATTTCCAACGAGCTATCATGAGCTCAATTTGGATGTCAGGAGCTACCTCAAAATCAGCCTGGAACATGAGCGACCCACGCAGTTCAGGAGCGACCCACCTAGAGATTTTTTTGAGTTTTCAGCTGCCAGCTCAGTATTTCGCCTATTATGGACTAGTTTTGCTTATGGATGGAATTTTTGGGTTTTTATGATGTAAATTCATGTTTGGCATGTAACTTTGGCTTGTTTTTATCTCTTCTAGAAGATTCACTCTCAAAAGAGTAAAAAATCATGTAATGGATCAGTTTCCACTCTTTTAGAGGCAAGTTGTTAGTTGCCTAGATTGTAGTTCCATGATTAGAATTGGTTGAAACTGATCCCTGAAGAGGGAATTCGACCCCTAGAGGTGGGGAAAGGTGTTAGAGTGATCTATATATTGTAATTTCTGAGGCATTCTACACGTTGGACTCTTGGGATACTTTTGATATCATTGTACATATTTTTCATATTTTGGCTAAGGAAAGATCGGGGGTTTTGCGGCACTTGTTGGGATCCTTGTGGTGTTCTGTTCTTGATGGTGTTTCTTCTTTGTTTACTGTAAGTTTCTTCATGTTTAATGTATGCCATCGTTTCATTATGCTTCTGAACTAAGTTGAATGAGTGATTAAGGTTGAATCCATTGTTTACAGTGCTTGGCCTTTGAATTCAGTTAGTTCTATATGTTTTCAGCTGTTTGGAGAGGATCCAAGTTCTTCTTTTCCCTCTTCAGCTCCTCGTCAGTCTAATCTATCCATAAAATCCAATTCAAAGCATCAAGATCATCACCTACCTCGCCCCAGCTTGAACTCTGCAAAGGTCTGACCTTATCCCCGGACCCAAAATTTGTTTTCCCATTACTCCAGCGAAAACCCAAAAAACCAAAAACCAAACATACCTATCTCTTTACTAGCCTAAAATCAGTTCCTATCGTAAGTCATCTCGCATCCTATTGCTTATTTTCTCGAGATTGACGGAGAGAGCGCTCTCCTGTCCTCGTAGGGCTAGCTACGAGGCTGAGCGTGGTTTGATGTAGCCTTGAGTTTTACTTCATTTCAGCCTGAGGTAGATTTGAGTGCTAACAGCCTTCTTAAACCATTTTTCACCAATAGCAGGGATACCTGTAGAATCAGAGATGGTATCTGATAATAGTTAAATATCCACCCAAGCAAGATTCACCTATTTTTTGTGGAGGTTGAGGACAAACAACCTTGTAAGATCTGGGTGGTGTTGTACTAGTTTGACCTTCTCACAAAATTGAAAAGATCCCATATTCTGGAAACATGAGAGGATCATGCGATATGATGCGATAGCCACTATACTTTGGGGTTCAACTCTCTTCACTTTTCATCCCTTGTTATTTGGCCTCATAGGCCCTTGACCTCTTTCACTGCTGCTACTATTTTTTGCTCCTCACATGGTCATAGGAGATGCTCATTAACAAATTAGTTTTTGGAGGAGAAAGATGAAGATGGTGGTGAAGTCAACTTATTTTGAACGAGTGATATGGAGGCTAGGTTTTAGGACTGTTTGCTTTGGAGCTTAATAGGGTTCACCATGAATCATGAATTGTGAGCACACTAATTCACCCCCCTTAAATGATAGTGAACTTGTTTAAGGAGGCTAAAAACAAAGGGGTAAAATGTATGTGAGACCTAGTGTTTGCACACCTAGGGTTTAATTACTTTTTAGCCAACAAATTATGATAATTTCTTGTGGGTCAAGGAAGAGAGGCCACCTAACAGCTTTTTTCTCCTCTGGAGGCCTTTGAATGCAACTTGGAGGATTATTTTGAGCCTTGGGGCAAGAAATGTTTCTTTTTGGAGGCCGTCTACATTAGCGCAGTGTCGTGCTCGAGTAGTTGAGTCATCCTATTAATGCGGCACCGACAGTTGAGCACATGAGTTAGCGCAGCATTGGGTGTTCAGCAGCATTGTTATGACCCTGGGCATGTCGGGCCTGTATTTGCACATCACCATAGATTTGTGTAGTGCCACCTTGGATTAGCACACTCCCATGTTAAACTGAATGGGAGAAATGCCGATTAGTGCAGTGCCAGGCTTGGTAAGTGCAACGCTAAGGATTTGCGTAGCGTGAGCAACCCTTGCCCAAAAATCGATAAAAAACCTCTTTTTTTCTTCTGCAAACCCTCTCTTCTCTTTGTAATGGAAAAATGAGATGGAAAGATTGAGAGGGCTTTATATACCCTTTGAGAAATAAATCAAACTTATAAAACCCACTTTTCTATGTTTTCCTTTTGTTATTTTATAATTTTCACTCATATCTCTTTAGCCTTTTTTGTAGGTGATTTTGAACTTGTCAAAGTGATTTTTCTTTGGTGAGGGTGTGCTGAAAGGATGAAGAGGTCCCTTTTTCATCATTGAAGGTCTAGGCACTGTCCAAACTGTCTCTTCTTGCACTGATAAACTGAAACCATTGTTCTTACCCTTTTTGGCATTCCTGAGTGTAAGTGACCAGAAACATGTTTTTCTCACCTTTTACTAATATTTGATAGTGATGTACCTATTTTGACAAATACTACATCATAAATACTATGTTTTCCCTTGGCCACTTCAGATTTGCTGTAGGTTCCATAACATAGTGCTTGTGGTCTTTTTTTCATGGTTTGGATTTTTGATAGTTTAAGATACTCAATAGCCAACTCATGCTCAACTTGATTTCTCTTTTTGACACTTCACCTTATGATTTCCATTCCTTTGACCACTTTGAATTCATTTCACTACACTTGAAAACATGATCTCCCTCAAACTAATACTCTTTGGAATTTCTCCCCTTGATGTGGGGAAACCCTTTTACCTTGAAAAACCCTAGAAATCACCCCCAAAGGCCTTTTGAAAACCTATTTTTGTCATGATGGAGGCCCATAATCTTCATATCACTTGATTTTCCTACCTTCCAAAACTTTAGGTTTTAGGGTTTTTAAATACAATTAATTAGTGTTGTCTTCTAAGTTCTATATAGCCCTTTCAAGTTCATTCAATTATGTTCAATTCACCCCACCTTTTTCCCTTTTTCATTTATAATTTCTAAAAATCTTCAATGTGTGCTTGGTTGTGTTGTTGTGCATTTCTCCTTGTGGTCTTCACACTATCTCCTTGCTTGGAAACACTATTATTCCAATCAATCCCAAAACCCTGATTATTTTTTAACATAGGCCTATTGCCTCTCCTTTGATGTGGTTGTCCTTAGTGATGACTTAGCCTCTTACCTTACCTCTTTTCTTTATGATGACCATCTTAATAATTCATGTAGAAATTTCTAATCTAGGCAACGGTCTTTTGCAGAAGTTGTGTTTTGACCAAGGAGGTCTTTATTGAAGGATTTTCTGATCCATTTGGACAATCATGTGCTGCCCTTCTTCCTCTTTGATTGCAGCCCCTTGGAACAAGAAAAAAAAATATTTAGAACACCAAAACAAACTTATCACCTATGAAACCATAGGTGACCTACTATGGGGCTCTTTGGACTTGGCCTTTGAATAGAAACTGGGCTTTGGGACCTCAAGTACAAAAACCAGAGTTTTTGATATTTTGATGTATTGAAGATCCAAAATATAATGTACTTGATTTATATAAAGAGCCTATAGAGATAGTTTTGACACCATCAATTCTTGATGTATCTCGGAAACACAAGAGTGAGTAGGTAGGTTGGTGATCCCAGGTGTCAAGTGGAGGAAATTAGGTAAGCCAAAACAAAGTACTAAGGTTAGGTGTGCAAAAATGTAGAAAAATGAGTGGTATGAGCCCATGATGGGTCTTCTGGGAGTGGTGAGCTGAGCTTGACATGATAGGATAATGAAATAGTGAAAAATTTATCCTAAGGACAATGAAGGTAGTGAGATTTCTAGAACTCACGATATTCATGAAATTTTTTTCTAGAAATCTAGGATAAGCATTTAGTCATCTACAAAGTCAAAATTACTGATGACTAATATTGACTCCACTTGGGGAGGGAATCTTCTTTTTAGGAGGTGTCCAAAAATTCAGATCTATGGTTTTATGGAGACCAGTGCCTCCTCTATTGGGAAGATTTTTACTTCTCTTCTTTTGTTGATGCTTCTTTGAAGTTTGTAATCTCAACAATTTGAAAACATGATTAGCTCAACTTCATCAATACGTATCCAACCTACTTGCCTAACACTTTTTCTTCCTTGGGTGCACTTAAACTAGCAAACCCTTGTCATTTTTCTTTTTTAAAGCAAAAACAAACTATCTACTTCTACTCTTATTACTTCACAGAGTTCAGATTATGCGAATAAACTCCTTTTATTCTCTACCTAGAATAATTGACTATCAAGATTAGGCTGTATGATATACTTCCTTCTGTAAGCTATTGACATGAAATTGAAAGCATGGTTTGAATCAGGATTAGACAATCTAACTTACCATGAGTTGTGGCATAAGAACAAGTTGCACAGAAACATTATTTTTGTACAAACAAAACTAAAAAAACAAGGCTTGTGATTTTATGTTTCATGCATCCCATTGTGGAGCTATAAAGGGTCTCTCCACCTCTAATTGCTCATTAATATGTCAATGCGGGACGTTTTTTATTACAAAGAGTGACTCAGTACGAGGCTATCATTTGTCGGAGTAATACTAGTAGTACGGTGCTTAAGAAATACAAGAGTAAACGGATGTACATGTCTTAACTAAGTGTGAAAAAGAGAATAAATCACACTCAAAAACTCAACAACTTATCGGTCAAGGGTTCGTAATTAATGCTTAAATACGCCCGGAAACTATTGAAGGAAATTAGAGGCATAAACCACGAGCACAGGGAGCTGAACGGTGGCCATGGTGTCACTCTGACCTTAGATCATCTCTCACGCAAAAACATGTAAATGCAAGTAAATGGAACGACCAAAGCAAATAAAGGATTGAACGACGGATGCCGGAATAGAACAACAAATCTAAAATGGAACGACGATTGAATAACTAAGTCCAGCGAGGTTGTAACTTAATTAATCTATTAACTCAAATGCACTCTTTGCAATCAAATAACGTTCTTTCACTCTAAAGCAATTCACACAAATCACACTAATGGAACAACAATAACTATTAATGAATTATGGAACGATGCGAGAAGTAAATCGAGAAACGCGCACAACCTCGCACGGAATAACAATGCGAATCAACGGAAATACATTTGTGCTTCCGATAGAACACTATTATTTCTGAATCCAACGATTATGAAGAACACTATAACAAAGTATGACATGAATATTAGGTATAACGACTCAAAAAATAACGAACGATAAAATATTTAAATTAACTCTTAAAAGGATTAATAACTTCGGTGCGAGTCAACACACGATTGCATGCCTTAAAAACCTCAATGATTCAATCTTTAACGAGGCATGTAATATGAACTTATAAAGCACATCAAATTGCAAATAACAACGATAAACAAACCGCCACCCAGTCAAGTCGTAGTGCAAAAGCAAGTGTCCTCGGGAGGCCACGACACAGCTCAAGGATACACGCTTTAAGTTAATCCGGACGCAAAGATGAAATAATCACCAAGCTTTTATTAATAAGTGATTAAAGCCCGCTGAACCGATTCCTGCTTGGTTCCGTAATCAGTGATGTTTTCGGAAAATTACATAAAAGCGTATCCTATATATCAAGCTAATAGTCTTTGTCCCTTTATATAAAGCGACGGCGGAGGGTATCCAAATAACAAGATAAATAAAGCGGCGGTCTCGGGATCGAAGATCTGAAAGTTCACTGCATTGTTAATTCTTCTCCTTTCCTTTCTTTGGTAATAGGAGCTGGTGTCTTCTCCTTATTTTCGAGCCGATTTATTTGTAATCTATTTAGCCTTGTTTGCAGTGGTTCACCTTCGGAGGACGACGGTTATCTCGACTTTGTCTCTTCCTTTGGAGCGGCAATTCCTCGTTTTCTCCTTTTCTGTACAGAAAATAGCATTATTAGTGACTAAGTCTTGCATATCAATTCTCACATGTTTGTTATAGTTCCTTATTACTTTTGGAATTCATGATACAAAAAGGTTCACAAATTCTGTTAAAAATATGAAATAATCATCAAAAGCATACCTTTTTGGTACTCCACCCCACCCTTTGTATTCTGTGTCCTCATGAAAACATTGTAGTTGACATGCAAAGAAGTGAGAGAATAGGCCAGAAGAAGTCATGCGGAGAGCCTACGACCATGATCGGAAGCAATTGAATAGTCGAAAAGCCCGCTGTTTGCCTAGGGCACATCTCATGGGGGGCACGGTATCCCGGTGACGGTGCCAAATAATTGGGTACGAAATCTATCGCCTATGCTCGGATAGCCCACTTTCAAAATACTTTCGCCATAGAGTTCTAAAACGGTTGGCGAAGCTAACTAAAATTCTCATACTTAAATGGTTCCACAGGCTGGATGTTTGGATCGATTGAGTGCCGAAATTTGGTGCCGGTAATGGCCAAGTCTTTGATGGAAGAAGAAATATTCTAAACTCTCTCGAATGAGTGCCTCATTGCATGGGTCCTAATGTTTCATGAACTCGAGTCTTTTGAGGAGTTTCTATGAGCTTTCCACAAGTACATCACGGGTTCCTAGGCTCGGCCCTTGCCGTAAATCTGAACCATTTTCACAATGACTGGAAAGTATCCTTAGGCTTTGAGCCACTTAATGCGATTAACCACGAGAAGGAGAAATGAATGCTTGTGTAATTGGATGTCTCCAATGAAAGGCAGGAGTTTAACTACGGTCTCTGATTTAGCACAAGGTCATGCAAATAAGTTCTTTTAACAATCTACTGGACTTTTGCTCATAATGTTTACGGCGGTCATAAAGTCATTGACGGTCTTCAGTTTGTATAGGGGCGCACCTTTAATAAACTTTTTTATTTTAATTGTAAATACCGTTCACAATAAAAACAAAGCATAGTTTTTAGCAGAGCCTACTGTCTTTAAAGCATCATTGTATAAGAACACAAGAGTATTCACATCTGGCAAGTAACGGTATCTAGTCTACGGGTTACATGTGCAACTTTCACTCTTGTTTCTTTTATTACCTTCAGCTTTATTTGGATTGATTAATGATCCTCTAGTTGCTGGTATTCATGCTATAGGAACCGTTGCTCTCTGGTGTTGACTTCTTCTTGGGCTTGCTTCATCATCTTATGCAAGGTTTTGTCTTCGGATCTTTCACTTCAAGGTGGGTAGGCGGGAGTTTTAGAACTTTCTTGTTACTCTTGTTTGAATTCGAACCCTTATTACTACAAGGGTGGTGCCTCATCTGATTTTCTTGTCCTTTGGTCCTTGTATCGTCCTTTTTAAATTTAACGAACATCCAAAAATGTATTCTGTTCCTCCGGCATCTTTGGGCAAGCGATTTGGATTCTCGATGGGGTTTTGAGCAATGACCAGGTTGTTGGCCTCTTTTCCTCCTGGTCTTTCTTACGTTAAGTTCTTTTTGGTCCTAATTTGTTGTACGAGCTGGGTTATCGTGATAACAATTTCGTGTTCCCCTCCATAACTTCTTAATTTCCAGCGTTTCATTAGAAGGAACGGCGGTACCATGCCCTTGCCGATGCCGGATCATGACTAGTTTCTAAATCTTCCTCTTGGGGTTCTTCCTCAACATTACTGTACGGTACCGAGGTGAGAACCTCGGCGGATTACTTGTCTGTTACGAGCAGCTGCTTTGTTACTGCTCTACTCTCTAAAATTTCCTCTTGCACCACGAGAGCAGTTGTTCCGGGTCGATCAATACCTCCTCTTCATCATGAACGGGCGAGATTACCTTTTAACGCACTCTCTGTGTCTTGATTTTTCGAGACATGTTTTCTTCTTGGGGTTTGTCGTGAGGTCCTGCGAACTAGAAGGTTGGCCATACTTACCCATATTGGCTGGGGCTGTGGCCAAGTCATCTTCTCGATGGGTCTTGTAATGGGCTACCTCCTACTTTATTCTATTTCTCTTCGTGTTCGGCTGCCTTGTCTCCTCATCGGATTGCTCGTCCTCGATTACCAGCTGATTTGGTGGCGCTTTCTGGAGCTTGTCCGACCTTCCTCGTGTCAGGAGCCTGCTTAGACTGATTTTCTGAGCTTATCTATGCTTCCTCTCATCCGAGCTAACCGAGCTGATTTTACTACCGAGTTCCTCGATTTGTAAGACGGATGCGTGCGCCACGCCCAATATGCCGATTTCTGCAATGTATCTGCGGTCGTTCCGATGTACTAGCAACATGTTTATGCTGTACTAATTCTGCGTTTTGCCGGACGTTACGGCGTGCTTATAGAATGTCTCGTTTTGGGGGATGGCACGCTGTCGATTTGCCAATCGTGCAATCAGCTCTTCTTGTTGCTATAACTGTTGAGTGAGACTAATGACGCTAGTCGTATTAACTTATGGTGACTAACGGTGACTCTACTATCTTGTACCTTTTTTATACTTTGTGCGGCATCATGCCGATGTGAGTTCGGGGTGCCGGTAAATTTACGAGCATTTGCAGCACCTAGCGGCTAAAATTTCAGATGCTTGTGGTCTTGCACGTCTTTCCTTCCTTCGCAAGTGATGTGGCTCTGTGTTCTTGCTAGCTCGATCCCGAGGGTTCTCCCTAGGGTTCTTTAGCGAACTCCTTTCCTTAATTGTCAAACTGCGGCCTTCGTCTGGAAAATTTCCATGACGCTCTGTAATCGTTCTCGCTTTTTTAATGTCCATACCGATCAAATTGTTTGGTAGTCTGAAGGCTCTTTGCCAATTATGGCATCGGTGACATGCTTCCTCTTGCGGCAGGTGATCATCCTGTGGGTTCTGCAAAAATTCCATCGCTCTTTGTTTCATTGAACTCACTGTGGCGATTGAAATAATTCAGCCATCCTGTCTTTCCGAGGATCTCTAGGGTAACGACGGAGATCGTCAGCGACGAGGCTCGCCCGAATTGCCCTTCCTCCATGAACTCACTTTGTGGTTCTAAATGGGTAAGCAACTACGTTTTTACATTTGAAACACGGAGAAAGTGATAATCGCAAGGTTTCGAGAAAAAAAAAAAACACGAGTATGCAACAGTGCAACGAAAAGCAACAATGACGAAAATAGAAATGCCATGCCGTTAAACCATGCCCGAAGCCAGTAGGCACACTACTCGAATGGTCGAGTTGACACGTAATGCGAGGAATGATGAGGGTTAACCTCCCCATGATGTGATAGGGTGTCCCAAGCAAATAAGGGAGCGACACGATGCTGCAACCAAGTCAAAAGGGCTTGGCCCATAACAAATTGTCTTGTGTTGAAAAAGAATAAACAAATTACCGAAATCGAAGCGAGAGAATTGATCGCGTATTATATAAGAGGTGATGTGTTGTGATACGAGGCTGATAAGTGAGGCATGTATCGTACTTGCCAAATCTCAAGTGGTCATGATCACTTGTTGCCATGATTGGTAATGATAAATGTTCATGCGATCTCTAAATCGGGAAATAACATATGATTAGTTCCTAGGATATAAGAAACAAAGAAGTATTAGTATCTTACCCATTGGTGTAACCAAGGTGACTTGATAAATGTGATGCTACTGCTGCCAACGGTGTTCATAACCTTGGCCGGAGTTGTTTCACCCTCGAAGCCATGATCCTTTGTGTATACTTAGGAATGTTGTTATGTCAAAATATGAGAACCCATTATGCGCTTGGTGGCCGATTAACCATAATACCATTCACGAGGACGAACGTGGGTAGGCGGCTCGTGATGGACACCTCTTTGTTCCAAGGTTCGTTTATTTGATATACCTTTTGGACCATATCCTGGTGTGGTGGCCATAATGGGAATGCCACTTCATACTGTCCTCATGATCATGGTAGGGCGGCTCTCGATGAGACCCCTATCACGCATTTTGACACTTCACATATCATGTTTACACTTTTTCTTTTCTTTTATAGAATACTTTTCCTTATTTATACACAAGGGTGGTTCAACACTCCTTAAGAGTAGGAATGGTGGAAGAAGTCTTATCATCTCAATAGGAAAGATATAAGCTTTTTGCTCTTATTCCCAAGTACTAATCAAAAAAAAAGTTTAAGGAATCGACATGATAAAGATAACCAATCGAGGCAAAATTAGTAGAACAATGACAACAAAGATAAGAAAAAAAAAATATGTCCTTCCTTTTGTCCTCTTGCAATACGAGCCTTATAAATATAGCGATTTATGATTTGCGGATTTGGGAAACTGACGATTTTATATTCATTGCAAATACATAGCTATTATTAAATACTAGAAAGAAGACGAGCAAGCATCCTCAATTTAGATCAACCAAAGGGATAATTTGTTTCACAAGAGGAAACGAAAGTATGCTAATGGTGTTAAAATGCAGAGAAAGAAACAACGACGGATGATAGAAAAAGAAACGACAAAATGCAAATACGTTCCTTTGGGAAAAGGAACGACAAAAAATAAAAATACTATAAAAACACTCAAAATGCCATTCCTTTGAAAAAGGAACAACAACAATAAAACATTGTTTCTTTGAAGAAAAAGGAACGACGGTAACCAAAAGGAATAGCGGAAGATGTGATACCGTTCCTTTGACAAAGGCAATGAGAGATCTAGAATCTTTGTTCCTTTAGAAAAGGAACAACAAAACAAGCAAAACCAACATCATAAAAAACATGCGGATGCTATTTTTAGAAGGAAAAAATCGAACTTTTTGAAAGAAAAGAAACTGACAAAAAATGAGAAAAGAAAATATTTAATTCAAACTTATGTACAGAACCACTCAAAAAAACAAGAACTTATGTACAAATTGCAAAAAGTGAACCCTTAATGAATTACGAATTGAGAAAGTTTCTCTTCCTCTTTCTAAGGTCTCCATATCGGTGTCTCGGCGTAGGCTATTTGGCGAGAAGAAGTTCCCCGAGTGAGTGGTTTGCGATGAGGAACGGACTCGGTGGCCATTCACTTTGAATGCATATCCGGAGCCGTCGATGGTAATTAGAGTGAGGGTTAAGATTTGTCATGCTGTCTGGATTTCGTGTGGTCCCAACCATCGAGTACGAAGTTTTACGAAGTCATCGACGAGAGTCGTATCGCGAGCCCGGTCTCCCTGCGTGAAAGACTTTGTTTGATGAGCGCATCATGCCATTTAGCTCGGCTATTTTGTTGAATCAATGCGCATGTATTTTGTGGTGCGAGAGAGCTAATTTCGTCTAGTTACGTTGATACTGCGTAGTCGATTGATTTGTGCCTCGCTTAGATCTAGGCCAACTTCTTGTCCTTTGTCTGGTAATGTTTGGATTTCGAATTCTATGGGAAAAAAATAGGTTGTTTTCCAAACACTAATTGATAAGGTGATAACGGTGGTGCTCCTCTGTAGTTCTATCGGCCCAGTGCTTCGGGTAGTCGGGTAGCCCAATCACCTTTATGTGACGCAATGGTTTTCGTTAGGATTGATTCTATTATCTTATTGCTACTTTCTACTGCCTTCGTGCTTTGTGGGTGATATGGAGTAGTGATTTTATGTTGGACGTGATAATTTGTTGAGTGTTGCGGCTAATTTATGCCCAAAAAATTGTGGTCCTCCATACCTTAATTATTTCCCTAGGAAAGGCCATAACAAAAAAATAGATGGAATAGGAAGCTGTGTAATGAGAGTCTCTGTGGCTCTTGGCAATGCTCCTCCGCCCATTTGGTGACATATTATGTTGCCACCAAGATATATGTTTTACGATTTGATGAGGGGTTGATGGGTCCAACGAAATCAAGAGCCCATCGCTCGAATGGTTCGATGACTAGCTGTGGTTTCGAGAGGCATCTCATCGGCTCGGCAAGGTCGTCTGCTCGCGCGGTTGTCACGAGCTTGGACAAACTTCTTCGCATCTTTGAATATCGTGAGCCGGTAATATCACGTACGCAATACTGTGTCCGTTCTCATCGTGAAAGTGCCCCCACACGGTCCATCGTGACAGGCTTTTAGGATGTCAAAGATTTCATCCTCTCTAACACATACTTTGTGTGCATGTACGCTCACCCATGTGGAAACAAATAGCCCCCAATCCCGAGAATCGAGAAACTTTTACGAATAATGCTTGTGCTCGTGGGAGTTAGAATTTTTGGTAATTTACCCTGCGAGGTAGTTAGCAACATCAGCATACCGAAGTGTTTGAACGGCAACGACAACGGTGCTCATCCGGGCCCAGTCTTCAGCTAACTGTTTCGCATCGCTTGATTTTGGTATTCTCGAAAGAAAATCGGCTACAAGGTTTTCTTTGCAGTAGGTCCTTGATTGTGATGTAATTCTGCAATAAGATTAACCATCGGGGTCCTACTGGCATTTATGACGGAGCTTGTTTGCTAAATATTTTATAGTAGAATGGTACGTTGTATATAAGATAACGAGATGGCACACCCTTAATATAATGTCTAAATTTATTGACGACATGTATTACGATAGGAATTATTTTTCGATACTTGATGTAATTTAATTCAGCGGAGGATAAATTCTTCTTGATGTAATAGATGGCATATGGTTTTTTATCCTCTTCACAATAAAGGTAACGCCAATGGTGTATCGGAGGCATCGGATGATATGCGGAGCAGAGTAGGTCCCAGGGTTTGGTCCTGAAGAATGCAGGGGCGTGAATCTGACTTCTTTAGATCCTCGAAAGCACGGTCACATTTGTCACCGTCCCCGAAGAAAATCAACGTTACCGATTCAATTCATATAAAGGAGCGACGATATGCGAATAATGCTCTATAAATGGGCTCTATAGTAACGAGAGAAAATCCAAGAAAGGCTGGGCTACTCTGTTTGAGTAGTAGGAGTGGGAATGAGCAAAAGTATTTGGATTTTGGCGGGTCTACGAATGCGGCGGTACAAAACATATTCCTGGGATAGATCCTTCGGTCATCATCAAGAAACATTTTTTCGTGGCTTGGCAGCAGCTTTGGTGATGTATAGTTGTAGGACTTTTCTGGGGTGTCTGGGGTTGGATCAAAATCATCTCCATGTGGTGTAAAGTCATCCATGTAAACTTGAAGTCCATCATTTATTAAATGTAAAAATGTGGATAGCCCTTTGGAATGTGGCGGGAGCATTACATAGGCAAAAGGTAGAACTCGATGGGAAAATGTTCCCCATGGACAAGTAAAAGTAGTTTTATCCTGGTCTTCGAGCAATACGCGGAAATACGATTGTATCCCGCGAAGGCCATCCGAAAGAAAAAATTTCTTTCTGTAAGTATCTAATATTTGGTCTGTGAATGGGAGAAGATGATGTTTCTGTGTTGCCTTGTTTAAGTTCCCTATAATCCACACAAATTCTCCATTTTTCGTTCTTTTTGGTACCACCATAAGCGGAGAGACCCATTTACTATACGGAAATAGGGTAGATAAGAATTAACATCTAAAAGTTTAAAGGAAGTTAGGTTTTACGACATCCTTTAGATGAGGATTAAGTCTCATTTGCGGCGACGCACGGATGCAGCATCTTTTTCTATATAAATGTGGTGTGTACATAATTGGGGATCGATTCCTTTCATATCGGGGGTAGTCCCATGCAAATGCTTCTTGATACTTTGTTAATAGATGGATGAGCTTTGTTTCTTGTTCGAGGTGTGAGATTAGCATTGATGTTTAAAGTTTTCCCGGTGCAATTTCCACGGTTTACTACTTGCGCAGTAACATGTATCGTTTGGTCATGCGTATCTTTCGAGAGGATCTTCCTCCAAGTCATTATCAAATCTTGCTTCTATCATGTTGTGTGCGAGTTCGGTTTGAGTAATGAAATTATTAATGGCATCATCTTGTTTGGTCTTTGAAATCCAAGTGCCTCTTGTATAGTTAATGAGGTCTTGATGTTTATCGGTAAGGTATGATACGGGGTGCTTATTAGTTTTGAATTATTGTGACACTTGGGTATAATGAGGATAACAAAAATAAATTCTTGCTATTCGGGTCCTCTAGTTATGGTCATGTTCCTGGCTTGACGGTATGAACGTAAGTCACTTGAGCAGGTCTACTAAAATTGTGGTGTCCATCAGTCGGTTTTTGCGGATTAATTATCGAAATCGGTTGGATACTCCCGGGATTCTACGAGAGACCATGACATCATGTAGAGTACCCTGCGGTCTAACACGGACTAAATTCGACCAATTCTAACGAGAGTAGAGGTGGGGTTCTACGGATGTAATGCGAGCTTTTGGCAAGTTGTGGTTGTTAAAATATTAATTGCGGCCCTAGATGTTAAGACGATAGGCAATTGCGACCAAAATTTGAACGATTTATAATTGGACCTAAGAGGGTCTTCATATTTGGGGTGTTTCTCTTCCCGGACAATAGGTCGGATAAAGTACCAACTACTTGGACTCTTGGATTATTTGTATATTCCTCCTTGGTTTCTTTATGCACAATTCTTTGATAGTTTTGCGTATATGGGAATGTCTTGAATGGCTTGGAGGAATGGAATTTTTATATGATTTTGTAATTATACGGAGAATGTGGTCAGGATATTGTATGGGTCGGTGGCTAATCGTTACGGGAATGGAGGAGAGGATGTGGTTGCTTGCTTATGAATTTTATTTATTATTTACATCCTCTTGTTGTAGCTAATGTTCTCTTAGTAGCGAATCTTCAATATGGCTTTGTTTTATCTCCCTCGATTTCAATTATACGTCCCGGATCTTATTTGGGGTCATTGCACTCCTCGAGGTGGATGTCTTCTGGTGATTCTATGATTTGAATAGATTGGACTTTGTCTGTTGTTTGGATTGGGATCGAGTTGGGCGGGAGTTGCGGCGGTCTCGAGTTGGGCGGGGATTTTGTTGCCTCCGAAATTTTAAGCGAGAGTAGGTTGAGGAGCGAATAGTTCCATTTGGGGTGATGCCAGTCTTGCAGGCTTTGTCTTCCGGGGTGAACTTTTTTGAAGTAGGGAGTCCATTGTGAAGGATATGGGCCATTTTGCCAATATGGTGGAGTGTAAGAAATTCGACCAGTTTATGACTTGTTGATTCAGCCATGGATTTGAAGAAGGAAAACGATTGTGGTGACAGTTTGTAAATAGGGTTGAGATTGATTTTCCCTTACCATATTGTTGAACGAAATATCTTTGCGGGGGTTTGAAAGAAAAGAGGTTGGTCGAAACATCACAAGGTTGTCTCGGTACACGCCCATGGCGGCCTTTGGTTGATACGTTAACGAGTTACGGTTCTTCTTCTGCTTCCTTATCGCACTTTCAATCCGAAGTCGAGCGACCTCTCCCCGTAAAGGTGATCTTTTGTACGGATGGCGCATGTTTGGACTTTGTCCGGGTGGACACTCCTTGTGGCTATGTTTTACGCCGAAGCGAGAAGATTGCCAAATTACGTACATATAAAGGTATACATTTTAACATACAATATCCAATTGCACAGTTAGTGTCCCCATAATATCGGTTTTAAAATTTTCTAATAAATTTCCAATTCACCTTACGTGTTACTCCCCTTCGTGATACTTTGTTATCTCTTGCAAACCGATCATATTCTGTCGGTTTTATTCTTGTCTTGCCTCTCGAACTCTTGATATAGTGATGATGTCGACAAAATTCTCTTGATAAATATCCCCTTTTCCCATAATGTTTATTGTTTCAATCCATTGTTTGCTTGTACCCCTTATTAATCGTTTGTACATTATCAGGTAAAATTAGCGATGCATAAGGGGTCTTTGCAGGTTATGTAAAACGATTTCACATACTCACTCTAATGTTTCATTTTAGTCTGGTGACATTTTGAAATATTCGTCTTTCTAATTCTCTAGACCTACGATAATCCTGATATTTTTTAAGAAGGATTCTTTCATTTCGATCTTAATTGATAATCGCCGCCACTAGCCATAATGCATCTTGGGCCCCTTTTAATATGAGGAAATAATTTCAATTTTTGGGGATCGGTGGTGTAATACGTACCCCATGCACAACACATCGAATTCGAATAAGAATGCATCGGATGTGGAAGTGAGTCAATGAGAAATGTGAGGCTGTCTTTGAAAGAGGATAGCTTTCATGGGTGCATTTGCTGCAGAATCCCACTTTATAGAGATATTGTAATGTAGAGGTTTCGATGTTGGGTGAGTTTTGACATTTAGTTGGTTTTGAAATAGCAGGATCAAATATATGCCAATAAGCATGCACAGGATATCTAGGAAGGAGGTATTCCTAGGTTAGTCTGAGAATTTATTTTAGCGAGGACGGGGATAGTTTTAACGGGCGTCTGTACGGAATAATGAGAATACCGGGTCAATAAAGAGATTGAATTCCTTCTTGATGACTTTGTGACACACTCCCTTGTCTGGGCTGTCAACCAATGATTTGTTTCAATAGGGGATTTTGGTTCCTTGGTTTCTGTTTCTTGTCTCTCCTTCACAAAGTTAACTGAGTTCCTTCTGCAGCAGATGCCTGGAGGTGGGTGCCAATTCTTGAAAGTCCTGCTCTTCGGTTTGTCCTTTTCATTACGGAGCTACGGATAGTGATCTTTCTTCATGGCACAACGAAGGGTGGTAAGCGGTTTCGTCTTTTCTTGAGGGCTGCGATGGTGCGAGATACCATTTTCTTGTAGATTTCGTCTGTGAAGGGTCGTTCGACCAGGGTCCCACCAGCCCCTTAGCTTTTTCGAGGGCTTGGATGGGGGTTTGATATTCTTCACTAAGTCTTTTAACAGCAATCATTGCATAAAATGAATTACCAACTTTTATTAAACAAAAAAGAAAAAAAAATGTTGAGAGCGGATAGTGGAGCAGAGGTTTTTGTGCTCCGCACGCGTGAGATTCTTACCTTTCGTTTTAGGATCCAACTCCTCCTAGCGAACTCATGCCTACTACGAAAAAGACAAATGGCTACACTCTTTCCCGGCAACGCGGCGCCAAAATGTGGAGCTATAAAAAGGGTCTCTTTCACCTCTAATTACCTCACATTAATATGTCAATGCGGAACGTTTTGTTATTACAAAGAGTGACTCAATACGAAAACATCATTTGTCGAGTAATGCTAGTAGTATAGTGCTTAGAAATACAAAAGTGAAAACGGATGCTTTTAATAAATTTCACTTCAAAGAATAAATCACACACTCGGGAAAACTCAACAACTTATCGGTCAAGGGTTCGACGGTGATAGCAATACGCCCGGAGCGATGGAAAGAGGTCGACATAGACCACAAGCACGGGGCTAGACGGTGACGCAATGCTCACTACGGCCTTAGATCATCTCTCACGCCAAAACAACAAATGCGAGTAAATGGACGACCAAAGCAAATAAAGGATTGAACGACAATTAGGACGAACGACAAATCTAAAATGGAACGACGATTGAATAACTAAGTCCGCCGGAACTGTAACCAAACTTAATCTATTAACTCAAATGCACTCTTTGTAAATAACATTCTTTCACTCTAAGGCAATTCACACAAATCACGGTAATGGAACAGCGATAACTATTAATGAATTATGGAACGATCTTGATCGAAAACACACAACACCTTTGAATAACAATGCGAATCAACGGAAATATCATTTGTGCTTCCAAATAGAACACTATTATTCCCCAGATCAACTATTATGAAGAACACTACCCACTCAACAAATGTATGACACGAATATTCGGTATAACGGCTAGTAACGAGCAGTGAAACATGCAATTAACTCTTAAAAGGATTAATAACTTGATGCGGATTCAACACACGATTAAATACTATAAACTGATAGACCAATCTTTAACGAGAGCATATAATATGAACTTATAAAGCATATCAAATTGCAGGCAACAGCACAGTAAACAAACCTTACAGTCAAGTCGTATTAATGGTACAAAAGCAAGTGTCTCTGGGGGCGGGCCCTTAGCCTCCAAGGATACACTTTAAGTTAATCCGGACGCGAGAGATGGAAATAATCACCAAGCTTTTATTAATGCATCGGTCAAAAATACATTGAACCCGATTACGAACGAGACTTAATAATCAAAGGCGGTGTTTTCAAAAAATTACATAAATATATTTTATATATCAAGCTAATAGTCTGTCCCTTTATATAAAAACGACGGGGGGGATATCAAGTAACAAGATAAATAAACGGCGATCCCTCGGATCGAAGATCCTGAGGATTAATAGCTTCATTAATTCTTCATCCTTTCCTTTCTTTGGCGCAGTACAGTGTCTTCTCCTTCTTTTGGAGCCGATTTGCGCTGTAATCTATTTAGCCTTGTTTGCATTCGGTTCACCTTCGGAGGACAACGGTTATCTCGACTTTGTCTCTTCCTTTGGAGCGGCGATTCCTGCGTTTACTCCTTTTCTGTCTGAGAAAATAACCATTATCGGTGGCTAAGTCTTGCATATCAATTCTCACATGTTTTGTTATAGTTCCTTATTACTTTCCAAATTCATGATACAAAAAGGTTCACAAATTCTATTAAAAAGCCACTGAAATAATCATCAAAAGCATACCTTTTTAGTACTCCACACCCATCTCTCTTTTTGGTTCAGTTTTAAGCATGTGGAACCAATATCTTTTATTCCTAATCTATCATTTTTGACAAGTCAAGTTTGAATGATTTGAAAAGCTCTCTTTGCTAGCAGCTTAGCAATAAATTGAGAATATGTTTTAGCCATGATTAGGCTAGATAGCATTTGAACAAGAATTTTTTTTAGCACAAGTAGTGGCATTTGGCTTTTTACTTTCAACATTACTAGTTTTGGGTATGGGGTTGTACCTCTTTTCAAATCTACCCTCTTTTTCTTTCTTTCTATGTTCTTTTATTTTTTTGTGATTTTCTCATGCAATGTTTGTGTACAATGGATGAAAATTTTAAACTAAGGGTTTTTACAACAATGTTACTTGAGCATCCCTATCTTCAAAAGGATCTCCTAACATTCTTTATCGGTACTGACTCTTGTAAATAGAAATCATAGTTACCTCCATTTGAGGGCATGGTGTAAGAATTTTTTTCCGAAAAATTCAGAAAGCAGGGCCATGCTCTCTTCAGTATTCCTCTTTGAGGTCTTACTTCGAAAAACTTGTTTTACTTGTCAAATATATTTCTTAGGTGGAAAAGGTATTCTTTATCGACAAAATAGTGTTAATATAATAAATGTATATCACTAGCGAAGAAGTTGGCTTGAGGGGGGGGCCATGGCTCTTTGAAGGTATCTTCAACATCCCCTTCAGCCACCAGGAAGCATTTGGTCAAACATGTAGTTTCTCTAAGGAACTTTGAAAATTGATTTATGATGATTGATTGGAAGTGGTATTATGTAATTGGTAACCTAAAACACTATCATGTAATGAAATCTTATTGAAAACTCCTACTCTTCATAGGGATTATTTATTTTAGGAAAAAGGGTATTTTGTCATGGAGCTTTTGTGTAGGTACCTAAAGTATATGAACATTCTGAATCCTTTGGCTTTCTTTGTTATTGACACAATTGGCCCAAGGGTTTCATGGTATTTCTTGGAAGGGGTCTCTTTTGAATAATGTCTATGTCCATGAGGCTTTAAGATTTCATCCCTATATACAAAGGATCCTTAAATTTCTTGTGTAGCCTTATGTATTTCATTTTTGTGTGTAATGATAGTGTTACTAGATAACTTAATCATTTTGGAGTGCGTCCTAGGCGCTACATTATACTCCTCTATACCGGGACCCAGAGTGAATGCCTTTAGGGTCCATAAAAACATTTTGTGAGAGTCAAAAATTTTCTAAATGGACAAAAACTCTTTGATGATAGAGGTATCTGTCTCGGGAAAAAACATAAAACTCTTTTGATCTAAATTCCAAAATATTTCTATTATGTGAAGATTTTAAATTATACGGATTAGCAAAAGGGAAAAGTTGTGTTTTTGAGAGTTTTTCCTTCATTTGAGCAACCTAATTCTTGGTCTAAATTGATTTTTTGTTTGAAATTTCATTTCGAGTTTGGAAAAAGTCAAGTTTATTTTTATCATGATGTGGTTGCTCGAGGATGCTATAGTTTGACTATTGAGTTCCTTGTACGAAAATATGGTTTGACTATTGTAGTGTGTTTAGATCTGTCTCCAACTTTATTTAGCGACTCATTAATGTCCTCTTCATTACACAAGATGAAAGAATCAAGATGCGAATGAATGGAATAAATAGGAGTGTTGTTTAGTCTCTCTCCTGGTTGCTAACCATATATTTCATGTGGGACTCTCTATATAGTTACTGCAGTTACTGCAAAAACGAGGATGGTGGCATAGGACATATCTAGATTTGAAGGTTACCACAGAGAAGTTTGGCTCCCCAGTCTAGATAATAGCATGCCATACTTCGGAGGAATATACTTGCTACTATGTCCATGACGAGGGCGTTTGGTGTTGTGCTGGGTCTGACACAAATATCATGATTAGGCCCAAACACTTAACTCTACTCGAATCGAAAGAGTACAAGTCTTTTTAAGGTCTAGTGTTTCTAGGTCTAATCTCTCCATCACAACTTTAGGCATGAGATTGTGTGACGCACTAGAGTATAGCATGGTATTGTGTAATATATTGTCACATGTTTAGGGTGATATAGAAAGAGGGGAAAAAATTCTTCTTGATACTTTTCCTCAACTTTGGGTCCAAACAAAAATTAGGGCTTGTTATCGATTTAAATTCGAGTGTTAGTATCATTTCCTAATTTAAATACCTTCAACACTTGGGACATGTGTACCCACTTATTGAGTTACGGTTCGATCAGATGCATGGTTATCTTGATTTTTGGAAATCTCTCCCTCAAAGCTGAAAGGTAGTTGTGTTTTGGGCATATTTACATCATTTTTATCAGCCATGAACTTTTCTACATTTTTATTTTCTAATTCTGATTTGGGGCTTTAGACAATAAAAAAAAATTAGGATACACTAGTAGATATACTAGGGTGATACAGGTCACTATTTCTTTGTTTGATTTTTTTCTTTGTTTGGATTAGTTTTCTTAACCACAATGTTGACACTATAACCTTAATCTTAGGAGTGTTTTGGAGTTTTCCTAATGGCAGTAGCAAGATTTGGTTTTTCTTGGAAGCATTTTTTTATACAAGGTCATATTGCCTGGACTTCCATGACCTTTATAATCCCAATTGACAAGCTATTCAGACTCACCTCATAGTTTGTTTCGATTTGTTCAGCGTGTGTATTCTTCTTAAATAGAGAAAAACATCTTAGCCCATTGTTAAAATTATCATGTTTACATGAGATTTCTGGTTCACATTATATATATATTCATCTGTATATATTGGAAGGGTGGCTAATTTGTTTTAAATTTTCTTGATTTTCCTAGGAGACGATGAACTATCATTTAGGCTTATCCTCTCCATCATTCTCTCCATGGTTCTACCTAGGTTGTCAATCTTGGGTCATATGAAGATTGAAACGTAGTTTTCATCATGCAGTTACTCTCCTTTCTAGTATAAGCCTAGCTCTCTTTTCAAATTCAGACCGGACTCTGTAAGCTCTTTGCATGTCTGGTTACGGGCTCTCTTTCTCTTGTTTGACCATAGGCCATTGCTTGTGTCAAAACCTTTCTTAAATTTAGCTAAGGCTAGGCCTAGTGGGGGTTTCACGTTGGTTAGTGCATTGTAAACACTATTTAACCTAGTACGATAGTCTTGGACGCCTTACTAATTTCTCTTAAAGTTGCTATGTTGATTTGGAGAGAGGTTCTTCTTAATCTCCCACTTATTTATGAAAGTTTGGTAAGTGAGAGATCATGTGTTGTTGGGAGTTATGTTTTTGAACCATTTTTTAACTTCTCGTCCTGGGCTTTAGGAAAACATCCCCATTTGCATGGTTTCATCTTTCGCTCATTGAAGTCAAAGGCATCATTTGGTACATCTACATGTTGTTGGGCGGTGGTAGATTCAACTCCCATGAAATGAGGTGCATCTTGGTGATATTCATTTGGCAAAGGTACAAGTGGTTGTCAAATGACAGGGGTGCATAACAATACCATGATGGGAGCTAATGGGTAGATATACAAAGAAAAGGTTTGTGAGAGGAGGTGGAGGATGTAGTGGATTGGTTTGCACGGTAGTGGTATAGATACGGGTGGTGGAAGTGGCAAGATCGGCGGAAATGATTATGAGAAAAATTGGGATTGAAATAGCTAAAGTGATGAAGAAGAGTTTCGGAAGTCAAGAGGAGTGGAGGAAGGCTTCTCTCTTCAAGAAATTTGCTGCAAATCTATGGCCTCCAAGGTCGGTCTGGTCGACCACTTTGTGACTTGGTTCTTAAAGGATTGTGCATATAGGTAAATCAGCTGAGGGTGTTGCAAAGCTATAAGATGTTTAGGTACGGAGCTTGCTCTATGAATGAGTCCTAAAATGGTTGAGTTTCCGATTTTGTACTTTCCATAAAATCTTTTCTGAATATCAATATGGTGAGTTGATTTGGTGCTGAGATGAGATCTCATACTAATCCTGCGTAGTGATTTCGTAAGTCGGAAGAAGGCCTTGAAAGTTTTTAGGACTATTTTTGGAAGGTGACCTCTCTTGAAGTGTTTGAAGGCAACTCACCGATGTATGTGGGCTTCTAGGCCAGACTGAACAGTATTGTAGAGCCTCTTTGGAGAGATGATGGAGTCACCGGGTGGATATTTTTTGTTGTTTTAAGGATGTATGTTTGTAGTGGAAGCCACCAATAACTCACAAAAAACCAATCTACGGATGTTTTGGGATTTAAGGTTCCTTTCAATAGACCTAGGTTTTGTAAGGAGTGTCCTACGGTTGAGTAATCATTTTTAGGATGGTCAAACTACCGGGTTCTATTCTTTAGTGACAGTTTGAGTTCTCTATGATTGGTAAGGTTTTACGAAGTCCTAAGGGATACTTGGGTGTCCAACGCTTAGGTGGTCCGGTTATGCGAGAGCCAGCAAGAATAAACAAACAAACATAAATACGGAGATACGGCGAAATAACACTTCATTTCATTACTACCAAAGAACTCAATTTTGCTTATAGACATAATGGAAATAAAACTAGCTAGGGCAACGGTAGCTATCTGCGAGAAGAATGTGGCGGCTACGAGGCCTGCGAGCTGAGTTACGGTAGGGCTCAAGGGCCTATTTATCATTTGAAAACAATGGGAAATCCTAAACATCCCAAAAACCTAACCATAGGAGATGAAGCGCCAAGCGCGGGCCCCCGTTTGGGTAAATTGGTGTTTCAACTTCCCGGAGGAGACGTAACTGACATCTCTTATCTACATTTGGCCTTTGTGATACATCATTAGAAATCTCTGTCGAGGACTACAACACCGCGATGGAGTTTGTGATAAAATTCGTTCGACGCTTTGATACCCAAAAACGTCGTTTAGGGCCTCACGCTTGACTCGGGAAGTTCGAGGACTAGAAAAATTGCTAAAAATATTAAGTTATGCCGAAGGCGAAAAAGCCAGAGGAGACAATGGTGGGGGGCCAAGTGGAGGATAGGTGGGTGGCCACCAATATCCCTAAGATCATTCCTCCCCCCGCCGAAGCAATGGTCCCCATTGTGTTAAGTTCCTCCATGAAGATGAGGAAATTTTAACGAACTTTTGTCCTTTGGTGAACCACTTTCCTTGGTGCGAGAGTTGGCGGCCCCGGCAACCCGATACGGTTGGATCCTCTGGCGAGTGTTCTTAATTTGCATGTCCATGATACAATTTGTGGTGCTGTTCCGTGCGATGCAGGTTTAACTTTCTGTTGGTGTGAGTTGATACCGCAATGTACGAAGTGTCTAGTAGGGTCGGAGAAAGTAAGGACGGCGATCCACATTGAAGACTAGGTGCGAGCGAGCCAAGAATGGTGGAATACTAAGCTCGAAAGAATTTTCCCTACGACCTTACAGTGATGGTGTACGACGTATCGGAGCGGGAAAAGCTTGTGGTGACGTCCGATGAGAGCACTCATGCCAAATGCAACCATACTTTGTCGACCACACAGACGTTGTGTAGCACGGTATTGTTCATGGCCATTTGCTTGTGCTTCGCATTAGCTCTGTCCAATATATCATAGTTTTGTTGACGGTCTTGTTGAATACGTAGATGAAGCTACACTTTGTCAACTTCGAGAATAGACGTCTGTTGAATCGCTTTGGCTTGATGCCTGCAAATAGCATGAATTCGTCGATAGGACAAGTGGTGGAATCCCAAGCCCACAGAAAGGGGCTATGAGCGGGTTGAGCTGTGGAGAGCTCAATTATAACTATGTTCTACATAGGGGAGGCTCTCGTCCCATGTGCGTGGATGCTTTTAATTGTACATGCGAAATATGTACAATCATTCTGTTGACGACCTGCGTACGGCCATCTTGTTTGGGGATGAAGCGTGGACTTAGTGAGCTGGTATCAACATGCGACCGGAAGGAGGCTGGACCAAAATGTGTGAGAACACTATGGAGTACGATATGATAGTGTGGGATCCCAAAGTGCACCACACTCATTCAAAAACGGGTTCCGCAGTGGCTTACAACCGCGGTATTGTTCTTGCGAGGCCGCCATAATCGCCATCTTCGAGAATTTGTCGACGACCAAGCACGATCATTTCTGTGGTAAGAAGGCAGGGCCGAAGCATGTAATCATGGAGATGGTTCCCAAGGTCGACTAGGTGCCGTCGAAGTATATAGGCCTTGCTTCTTGATGAGTGGGTTTGGCAGTCGCCTGAACGATTACGAGTTTGATGTGTGTAACGTCCTTTCGAAGGTTCGACCAATAAGTACTTGCATGATTGCTCTTTGTTTTCCTAGGCAAGAAATGCCCGACTCGTGTGATGTGCTTCCCCATATCATCTTGGCCACCGCTACTTGAAGGAACAAGGGTGTCCCATGTGACATAAAAGTGCATCTTGGAGGTGGTGGTTTCGTACCCCCACAAGAGTACCTTGTAAGTTTGCTTGGTCTGGGTCACTCTCATAGAAAGCCGGCCACTTAAGTCGCGTGCCCACAAAAGTTGAGCACGATGGTGAGCGCCACGATCGGTGGTTGGTGAGGGCGGTATGCAACATGATTGGTGCTACCTTCTTGTACTTGATGTTCAAGTAAGCCTTCAGAATGTGTGGACCACATAAGTGGCGATCGTTACGCAGCTTCCCTTGTGTCCATATGAAGCTGAGACTGGTGGTGCTGTGTGGATGATTGTTTCCTTCCCAAATTGTAATGCTTCCATTTCGACGAGCTTGCTGACTAGGTGTTCTTTGTTATAGGTGGGATATTGCAAAACATCTCCGGACAATGTCTCTGTGTGATATGCTGCTTCAGATGTGTCACATTGAGTGAGCGCAATAGCATAGTCGAACGCCTGTCTTCGGTCTCAAACGCGAGCTGTGGGTACGGTAAAGTGGCGGGGGCGAACGAGAGGCAAATTTTCAATTCTTTGAACGGCAACCATTGAGGTTCTAACCAAAAAGAAGATTTTCTCTCGCTCCTCCTTTGGTGACTTCGCTCAAGGGCCAGTAGATATGAGAAACCCCAACACGAATACTGGTAGAAAATTAACAAGACCCGGAAAGCTGCTGAAGCTGCGACATAGTAGTCGGGGGTTGGCCAATCCTGAATGACTTGGATCTTGAAGTGGATCCACATGCACCCCCATTTCATCGATAATGTATCCCGGATATTGAACACAGGTCATACCAAACGTACCGCTACTCCAAATTGGCACACAACTTGTATTTGCCGAGTGTTTGGAAGGACTTGTCGGATGTGATGAAGGTGCTCTTCTGAAATCTTCTTTGAAGATCGGAATGTCATCCAAGTGCACCACCACGATGAGTTGGTGAATGGCGGTAAGATGTCATCCATCATCCTCATGAAGGTTGCGAGACGACACGTCGACAAAGCATGACCAGCCATTCAAAAGGCCTTCCTTAGCTTTGAAGCGGTCTTCCACATCGGAGGGTTCAATTGGTACAGTGATACCCGGAACTTCATGTCAATCTTCACTGAAATATTTTGCACCTTGGAGTTGGTCCGAAGGTCCGCCCGATGGTAGGATTGGGTACCTATTACGGAGCCCGGTGATCTTGTTCGGCGGCAGGTAGTCAATACGAGTCTCCACGTCCCATCCTTCTTATGTACCAACACGATCGGGCTCCCACGGGCGATGAACTTGGTACGATGTGACGCTACTGCAGCAGCTCACGAATGTTGCCTCTTGATTTCATCATTTTCGAGAATAGAGCATCGATAGATGGGTCCAGCACAGGTAGCCCGGCGCACACAGGGTCGAGATCAATCGGTGTGACTGGCCGATGTGACCCCTGTGGGTGAGGTGAAAATGTCCCCATACTCCTCCACAACCCTTATCCATTTGTTGTTGTCGTACGAGAGAGGGCCTGTGCGGGAGTCGTGGCACGGTGGTCTTCTTGCCACAGCGGGTCATCGGGGAAAACAAATTTCTGGTTTGAGAAATGAGCTTGCGTGTTTTGGGCGGCAAGATAGTCGTAGGAGGTGGTGCCTACGGTATCTTCGCACAACTTGTTCCCAAAGTAATAATAACGGCAAGATAAGAGACTCATACAACATGGCCTTCCACAAGTATGGTTGTCTAATAGCCATCGAAACATCAATAGGAACGCGTCACATAATACCTCATCCATGAAGGGCTTGATGCTATAGGGAAGCGTGCTGTTTGGTCGACGCCGAAGATCTCGTCCTTGGTGAAGCCACCCAGGTGGTGTATGGATGTGGGTGAGGCACGGACCGGCAAAGCCAATGCTCGGCATACGCGGAAATGAGGTTCTTTTGGCTCCCATTGACTGACGGGCCTTGTAAAGGAGCCTTTACCCACATGCAGGGTGGAAGACGTTCCTCCTCCTCTGGATCTTCGGTTCCTCGTACGAACCTTTAACGTGCTTAACGGTGGCGTTGAGCTGCGCATCGGTAATATGTTTCCTTTTTCATTGTTCCCTTTTGAGTTTTGATTGATTCGGAGCATGCATCGACTCGAGAAGCCTCGTAAAGCCACTAGCGACTTCTTGGCCCGACACTCACTTGTATTGTGAGTGGAGCTCTTATGGAACTCACCACTTTCCCATGTCCTTCTTTGGCTTTACGGTGTTGTTCTTTTCTTGTAGCTTTGACGGGTTGTCTTTAGTCGCCATGCCTTGGCTACGTGCTTTGTTACTGCAGGTTTGGAAGCACGTTTTCCTTGCTTTTGATTCGCAGATCCAAAGTCTACTTCTTCTGTTTGAATTTACTGCTCAATCTTGGCCGACATACGGGTATGCCATACCAAGCAAGGAGATGTCGAGGAACTCACATTTCCTCTTTGAATGTATCTGTGCGGGACGGTTGCGATACTTTAGCACCAAATGTTTCTGCGAATGCGATACCCAACTTTGTGCGCGGTGCTGGAGACGGTTAAATCGACTCGTGCACATGTGATCCCTTTGTTGTCGCGGCGTGGTCCATTATGTGCTTGTCTTCATAGCTCCCCACGGGATAATCACCCCATTCCTTGACGAGCGTCTCGGAAGAAATTTCAAGTTGGTACGGCGAGAACGAGAGAGGGTTTCATGCAGTCCTTGTTGCGACGGTGGGTTTCCCACCCGGTCCTTAACATGTGGGGTAAAAGCTTTGAGAAATTACAAAAATGGCTCTTCTCCCGATGCGAAAAGTCATGAACGATATCGCTATAATGAGATTCAACCATCTATCTAAGACTGTACGTCTATTTGACCCTCAAATATGGGAAGAAGTATCAGAATTTACTTGTACACGCAAAGGGAGTCGCAACTCGAGGTGGCTATTCGGATGCGGTCTTGTGGCGGTCGAAGCGACCGTTGAAAGGATACGAACAAAGTTATCCATCATCGCGTTCCTTTGTTTTTAGAAAGCTCCTCGAGAGCAATATGTTTGATAGGATCTCCTGTCCCTCATCTTTCTTTTCATCCCATGAGGCGTCGAAGTGGGGGTTTTGCGAGGGCGGTCTTGCAGGGTTCCACGAGATCAAGCCCTGACTCCTTATGCCACGACCTCGTTGGGGACATGCAAGAAAGGATCGAGAAAAAAAACGGAACCCCTCACACGATGCCAGCACGATCCGGATTTGTGCGAGAATGCAAAATAATAAACACATAACCATAAATACGGAGATGCGTGAAATAACACTTCATTTCATGCTATCAAAGAGCGGGGTGCTTACGGACAAATGGAAATAAAACTGGCTGGGAGCACGGTGGCTATCTGCGAAGAATGTGGCAGCTACGGCCTACGGGCGAGTTACAATGAGGCTCAGGGCCTGTTTATCATTTGAGAAGCAATGGGAAATCCTAAACATCCCAAAAACCTAACCCTGGGAGATGAAGCGCCAAAACTATGGGCCCAGATTTGAGTAAATTGGTCATTTCAACTTCCCGAGGCATGGCTTTGGCATACTATCTCCGTTTGATGCACATGATACATCATTAGAAAGCTCTGCAGGGACTACGACTTTCGGGACAAATTCTCGATGATCAAATTCATTGGGCGCTGATACCCAAAAACGTCGTTTAGGGCCTCAAACGGCTCCAGAGATCGAGACCGAAAAGCGCTAAAAATAGTGGGAATTGTCACGAAACTAAAAAGCTGAAGAGATAATGGTGGGGGGCCAAGTGGAATGAGTGGGTGGCCACCAATATCCACAGATCATTATAGGTCCCGTAAGTCGCCATTATGTTAGTCATAGTGATGAGGTGGTTACCGTCACACGATATTGTTTCACAAGGGCTACAGATTACTCTAAGGATGTGTGAAAGCTTTTATTTACTCGGGAGGAATGTCCTGCGTGATCACCATGATGTTAGGGTCTGGCGTGATCTAGAATATTGGTAGAAAAAATGCACAAGGTAACATTAGATGCGTAGGTTTTAACCACAGACATAGGTATCTACACACGAATCTTATAATAGAAAGTAAGCAATAAGCGAGAGCATAAAACATAAAGCAGGAGATAAACTTCAAAGATTTTCCCCTAGATCCCAAATCGGGACGACTAGCTTGATTTTTCATTATATTCCTTTTATTTTTACAACACATATATATACATGGAAAGCATACATGAACCTAATCCATTAACCCCTTGATTAGAACATAACATGCAATTTCGTAATGGGATCTACAAAAATACCAGAAGCTGACCCAAAACTATTGTACCCCAAAACCATGTGCAAAACCATGCAAAAAACCATGGGCACGGACTACCTTTGAAAATGAAGCACCAATATGTTGAAATTTAGTGCGGAGGACTGGGTGGTTCCCTAAGGCTTTTGATCTTTGGCCTAAGGAAAAGTGTCCAAAAAGAATTTAATTTTTCTCCTAAAGTGACTTTATAAAGTTATAAAGTCAAATCTAATTTTAAAAGTGACTTTAAGTGATAAAGTTACTAAAGTCTAATTACAAAAGTGACTTTAATAAAGTCAATGTAAATTAAGAAAGGAAAAAATGACTTTGAAGTAAATATTTAAGTGGGTCTTTATTAAAGTGGGGTGAATTAAAAAATAGAAAGTGAGATTTAGCTATGACATTTAATCGACCCTAGATCTCAATCCCTATCTCAACCATTGGATTTGGAGATTCCCAAAAGACACTTAGGGTTAGGTTAAAGGAGGAAAAGGAGGAAACGGTCAGTCTGAGTACTCTCATGAGCGAGACGAGAGGAGGAGAGGGCCCACAGAAAAGTGATTTACGAGCGAGAGGAAACGGAAAAGCGGCCTAATAGTAGTACGACAAGAAACACACTTCCCAAGGTGAAAAAATATGTACAACGAGTTCATTGGCACATTAACCAAGGAAGAAAGTCCGTACGACGTTGCACGGTTTTCGAGAGAGGGGCAACACTATTTTCGAGAAATTGCCGGAACAACGACGAGGAGCACGATTTTCAAAGGCGGTTTTCTGGGCACGAAAATCGAAAGAAAGTGGCAGCTCATCCGTCTGCAGATCCGTCCCGGTCCGTACGGTCATTCACAGCATGCTTTTAAAACTAAGACAACATTTAATCACGTAATTTCTCACATTACCCATTTGCTGTTTAGCACGTTTTTCGAGGTGGAGAATTGGCACGAAAGTCAAGATAAGTGATTTTTTGTGTTTGCTAGCAATTTTCTGTGTATTCTTACTCCTTTGTAAAAGCATTTTTAGAAATAAAAGAGAAACGTCAGTGGTTTTCCCCAAGGTTGTGAGGGTTTTTCTGGGGTCACCTTGACCAAAAATTACGTATTTATGATGTGTTGAATAGTGCCATTTATTCTGCTTGTTTTTTATTTCTACATTTTCCGACGTGCAAAAATTTCCGGAATTTGTGTTTTTAGCAAAATTTATTTTCTGATTGTTGAATATTGTAGTTGTGGAAAAGGGCATTTAACTATTTTGGGCTGGGTAATAAGGTGACGGAAACGGGGTGGGAAACTATAAATTTTTACATGGTATCGGAGCTTAGTCTTTGAAAAGCGAGTTTGGGACGACAAAGAGAAAAATTACGGCTTTGCTGATTTTTCACTCGAAGAATTCCAGCAAGGTGATTTTCTGACTTATCGATTTTTATCTTTACCACGAGCGGTGCTAGGTTTTAGGGCAATGGGTCTTTTGGGAGCGAGGTGGAGGATAGGTTGGATGGGAATTCCAATTCTGTTGCAGAAGGAAGGGAATGCGAGTATCTTTGAGGAGGCAAAAGTTTGGGACATTATGGTGCATACGCACAAAACCACAACCAAGTAATAACTATTGATCTGGAAATGTGAGTTGGCGACATATAATAAAAAGAACAACAAGGGTAAAAGACTAATTCTGGGTGGAATCCAAAGACCATTGCATTCCTCATGTGAGAGGGAAGAAATGCTCATGAGATGTGAAATGACATTGTCCAATCTCTACAAGGTACAGTGAGCAGGAAAATGGTCTGAAGGAGAAGGCGAAGACCATTAAGATGGCAATGATAGTGCGGTTGGATATCTCACAAAAAGATTACTAATGTGAGAGATGAGTTGGCGGCAATTGGAGAGGCCATTCCACCTTTGAGTTGGTGCGGATTGGGTAGATGGTCTCCCCGTTCATGGATAGACTCGGCGATGGGGTTGGTGCACGTGAGACCTTCCCACATGGGAGAGGTTTTGGGATGATTGCATTGAATGAGAGATCGGGGAAAGGTCAGCTTGGGGTAGCCAAGCAGGTTCGCGGATGAGGATGTAGCAACGGTGGCGGACACAAGATAACACAGGCTTCCCCAAGCAATGAGTGAGGCAAAGGCAAAGATAAAGGTAAACAAGATAACACAGAAGGACTATTGCAAAGTGAAGTGTTGGAATTTTTGAGAAGATGGGATGCTATGCGGTTGTGTGTGGGAGAAGAAGAAGAAGGGGGAAGAACCGAGAGCATGGCGACTTCGGCGAGAGGTTGAGGGACTTTGCGGTCGTTTTTGGCCAGGATTTTTGGGTTCGATTGCGTGTCGAGTCCTCTAGTGCGGGATTATACACTGCATAGGGTTCGGGAGGGAGCATGCATTTCTCTCGATTAGCGAACGTCTTGGTGTATTGTGTAGACGGTGGGGCTTCACGTCCGCGGGGGTACGTGGTACTTCTCGGAGCTTTCGGTGGCAGTGTAGAAGGTAGTCACTCGGTGATGACGAGTTGTTAGAAGCGATCGGTGTGGGAACATTGAAATTTCGGAAGGGAGTCCGAAACCTCCCTTGAAAGGTGTAGATGTTCTTTATGTACCCGAGGGATAAGAAAGGCCTCATGTCTGTCTCGACTTTGGAGGATAGAGATGAGGTACTATTCGGGGGAGAGACGGAGGTGTTGATGTATCCAAGGGCACTCCCGACTAATTCGGTTGCGAGTGATAGGTGTACGCCATGCAAAGGTGTCTGATTTGCCGTCCAGGTCCTTTTGGCATTGAGTAGTAGCAACGCGGCAGGTAGAGCTAGCGATTACCGAGCATGTGAGATTGTACACGCGGAGACGGGGCACATGTATCATGGAGCCTTGAGGACTTTGCGGGGGAGATCACTACGGGTGTGCAGTTTCGATGTGATGCTTTGATACTTACGAGAGGATGTGCGATGGGAAAGGTTGCCAAATACCCTTTTCCCAGCGGTGACGACGGAAAGCGGCGGGATGCTGGCCCAGTTCATTTCCGATGTGAGCGGTCGGATGTCTCATGTTTCCTTGAGTGGATATGAGTACTATGTGTTATTCATTGATGATCACTCAGGAGGTCCTGGTTATATCTTCGAATAAGAGTGAGGTCTTCGAGCGAGTTTTAGGGTTTAGAGCTCTTGTGGAGAACACGAGACGAGGGTCGAAAGATCAGAATCTAGTGAGGTCGGACGATGGGGGAGAAGTACACCCTTGGAGAGTTTGGCCCGGCTATTGTGTAGGCGGAAATTAGGAGGGAGTTCACTGTTCTTACAACCCCCGGCGAGCAGGGTTGCGGAGAGGAAGAAGCAGATCCCGTGGAGGGGTTGCCAAAGCCATGTTACATGATCGGGGGTTGCCATTTTTTTTTTGTGGGCGGGGGGCATAACACGATTGTTTACATTTGCGAACGAGGGTACGCATCGTGCCTTGGGGCACATGACTATGGAGGAGGCTTTTGCGGGAAGAAGCTTTGATATTGGTCATCTTCATATCTTTGGGTGCATTACATACTCCTACATACCCAAGGAGAAGAGGACCAAACTGGAAACCCCACCGTAGAGAAGGGTATCTTTGTGAGCTACGGTGGGAACCCTCCGAGAGCCTTTCGGTTTACATTCACTGAGAGGAAAGTTGTTGTCGGGCGGGATGTGATTCGGGGAGGACGAGAGACGCTGGGAGGTCACGGGAGTTGCGGTGTACGGATCGAGCGGACCCTCGGCGATGGTTGGTGGGGTACGAGGATCCGGTGGGCGAGGGTCGGGAGGATCCGGAGGTACACACCTATGGCCGGTGTCGAGTCCTTGGGTGAGGAGTGGCTCGCGGTCGAGGAGGGGGGTGGTGCTATGGGCGACACGCGAGCCGGTCCACGGGCGACTCCGCTGAGAGTCCCAGCGATGGACGATTCACCACGGTACCTCGGCATCTGCGAGGTTCGAGTGCGAGCGAGAGGACAGCGGACGGGCAGGTCGAGAGTTTAGGCTCCTGATGTTGAGGAGGAGGAGTTTTGTTCTTCGATAGGAGAAGTGTGCTCATGGAAGAGGAAGCCCCGAAGAGGATTGAGGACACTTGTGAGAATGCCCTTGTTGTTGAGCCTGAAGGCACGTCGGAGAGAGGAGACCACCGAGAGGTTTTGTAGCCTGTGGAAATGGCTACCGAGTCCTTCGACTCTGCAGGCCTTCTGGCTATGGGGAGCGGCTAGCCGGTGGGTACGGAGAGAGGCCGCAGGAGGAGTATTCTTCTATCATGAAGAATGATGTTTGGGAGGGTGGTGCGGGAGCACCGAGGGCAAATTAGGCGGACCCCACTTTCGGATGGCTGGGAGTAAAGCATGTTGCAAATAGGCATTGAGAAATTCAAGCGAGATTTGTGGCTAGAGGGTTCTCCCGGAGTAGAGGGGAGTTCGGGTCGCAGGAGACCTTCGCTCCGGGCGGCTCGATGTCGCCGATCGGCTCCATTATGTCGATAGCGGCGGAGAGATGTGTTGGAAGATCCACCGGATGGATGTGAAGACGCATTTCTCAATGGCTTCATACGGGAGGAGGTGTACATTGAGCGGGTCACGGGGCTTTAAGGTGCATGGGGAAGGAGTCCTGTGTGTAGGCCGAAGGAGAGCCCTTTATGGCACCAAAACAGCCCCCTAGAGCTTGGTGCTCCCGGGGATAGATATACTTGAGAAGATGGGTTTAAAAGAGTGAGGCACATACGAACCTTTACTATATTGTGATAGGTGAGGAGCCTCTCATGCAATTGTTGTATGTGGATGACGTGGTACATTACGGTGCAGGAAGATCATGAAACGCGCGAGATCTTGCGAGCGGAGTTTGAATGAAGGTCATCGGCTTGATGCATTACTTTTTGGGTTTGGAGGTGTGGCGAGGAGGGAGGGGAAATTTCTTTGCAGGACGGGGGGAAGTATATTGTGGACATCCTTGTGGAATTCCTGGAGGATTGGGGCTTGTGTAAACGCAGAGTGATCACCAGGCGGAAGGGCTTCGTAGCCGGATTAGAGTTGGTGGATCCCACATTATTATAGGCGGTGAGTTGGTTCCTTGATGTGTTTGGTCAACACTAGACTAGATATTTGTTTTGCGATCCAACACGATGAGTCGGTTTTATGTGTGAGCACAGGAAGGTTCAACGGTGGCTACGAAAACACATTTTGCGGTACTTGCGAGGGAACGAGTGGATTATGGTACGGACTACGGTGGGGGTAGGTGAGGCGGCGGTTACAGCGAAGGATTTTTTGATTTGGCGGGTTGTGCTTCTGTGGGAAGAGCACTTCGAGTGCGCACATTTCGAGTTGGGTTCGGCCAGGTGGTGTCTGTGGTTCGGTAGGAAACGAGTCGGTAGTGAAGTTCGGTGAAAGCAGTACATGGCGGCGGTCTAGCTGGTTGTGAGGCCATGCGGCTTCGCAAGATGTTGTTTAGCTTATTTGGTCAGCGTTGAGACCTTCGATGATTTGTGATAATCGGAAGTTGCATTAAACTCACGGAGAATCCGATGTTCCACCGACGAGTCAAAGCATATTAGGATGTTCTTCATCGAAGACTATGTTCAGAAAGGAGGACTGTGAGCTTGAGTATATTCCCAACGATGAGTAGGTTACGGATATTCTTGCAAAAGCCTTGCCATGGGGCAAGCATGTCTACTTGAGGAGACGAAGATGGGTGTGGTGAGGAACACCTTCCTTGGTAAGAGGAGTGTTGGAGGCTGATACTGGAAGACAGTGGTTCCTAAGGCTTTGATCTTTGGCACAGGGAAAAGTGTCCAAAAGAATTTAATTTTCTCCTAAAGTGACTTTATAAAGTTATAAAGTCAAATCTAATTAAAGTGACTTTAGTGATAAAGTTACTAAAGTCTAATTTTAAAGTGACTTTAATAAGTCAATACTAAAATTAGAAAGGAAAAAATGACTTTGGAAATAAATGACTAAATGCGTCTTTATTCGCAGTGGGGTGAATTAAAAAATAGAAAGTGAGATTTAAATGAGCATTTAATCCTAGGCCCTAGATCTCAATCTATCTCCAACCATTGGATTTAGGGATTCCCCAAAAGTCACTTAGGGTTAGGTTAAAGGAGGAAAAGGAGGAAAAGGTCATTCGTTCTCTCATGGCCAGTTGAGAGAGAGCCTCACTCCTCTCTCGGTGCCTTTCATGAGAAAAAATGACCTTTTGCTTACTACTCCTTTAACCCTAACCTAAGTGACTGGGGAATCCCAAATCCAATGGTTGGTAGATTGAGATCTGTTTGAATTAAATGCTCATTTAAATCTCACTCTATTTTTAATTCACCCCACTTTAATAAAGGCGCATTTAATCATTTATTTCAAAGTCACTTTTCCTTTCTAATTTTACATTGACTTTATTAAAGTCACTTTAAAATTAGACTGTAACTTTATCACTTAAAAGTCACTTTTAATTTGACTTGTCTTTATCATTTGCTTTAGGAGGAAGATTAGATTCTTTTGGACATACTCCCTAGATGAATCAAGCCTTAGGGAACCACTGCAATCTCGTGCCAAATTTCCAACTTCCTCTTACCAGGAAGGTATTCCTCCTGCACTGCCCATCTTGTCTCTGAAATGGGTATGCTTGCTGCATGTGGGCTTTAGTAAGAATATGCACCTTCTCATCGATGGGAATATACTCGAGCTTCACGGCCTCCTTCTGAACATGGTATCTCTGATGAAATGATGTGATCTATCTTTGACTGTCGTGAAATCTTGCTCCGTAATACAGCTCTGATTATCACGTGGAAATCAGCTGAAGTCTCAATACATCAACAGATAAACTAGGCCAACATCTTCTTGAAACGGATAACCTCACAACTAGCTAGGCCCAGAGCATACCTTCTCTTGAACTCAATGCCTAACGGCTATTGCTTCAGTAGGCCATGACACCGAACTAACTCGAAACTGACACCTACAAATTCTTCTTCCTATTGGCCTGGCGATCTCACTCCATCCCCTTTTATGAGTCAAGTGCATAATCCAACATTCCCTGCAAGTGCCCGCAAAGTGTTTTGCAGCCACCCCGGTGAACATTCCTAGGCTCACACATCGCTGACTCATCGTGTTAGCTGACAAATATCTAGTCTAGTGTTGACAAACCAGCCAAGGAACAATCAGTTTTATATACAATGTAGGATCCACCAACTCGGAATCCGAAGCATGAAGCTCCTTCCGATTAATCATCGGTGTCGACATGGGAGTCTACAATCCTCCATGTGGGAATTTTGCCAGGATATCACAATATACTTCCCTTTATCCCGGGGAAATTTTCCCTCCTCTGCCACTGCCTCCAAACCCAAGAAATGTGCATCAAACGATGACCTTCATCTCAAACTCCGCCGCAAGATCCTCTTCGTGCTCTATGTCCTACTGCACTGTAACCAGGCACGTCACACATACAACACGGTATGAGCTCCTCACTATCACAATATAGTAAAGATTCGGATGTAAGCCTCATATGCAATGAAACCCATCTTCACCTTGAAATATCTATCTCAGATACTGGCCTAGAGCCTTCAGGCCATAAAGGCCTTCTCCGATCTACACACATGGGACTCCTTCTATGCATATAAATACATGGCTAGCAATATACACCTCCTCTTTAATATGAAACCATTGAAATGCAGTCTTCACCTCCGCTGATGAATCTTCAACTGCATCTCTCTAACAATATCGGTAGTCCGAAGTATATCAGGCCACAGCGCCGAAAGGTCTCCTCATAATCAACTCCTCTGCAGGAGAACCCCTCTAGCCACAAATCCTCGCTTCTCAATCTTACCATTGCAACATGCTACCTTAGCAAACCATGCAGAAGTAACCACTTGAGTCCCAACTCGGGCTACCGGCACCTCTACCTCCCAAACATCATTCTTCATGATAGAAGGGCTCTCCTCCTACATAGCCTCTCTCCGAACCTCTTTAGCTAGTACCTCCTCGCTAGAGCTCGATCAAGGATCTGGCAGTAGCCACCATTTCCAGCTGCCAATACAAGGCCTCTCGATGTCTCCTCTCTACGGCCGGCCTTCGACTCAACTAGCCGTGGCATCCTCTCGAAGGTATACGCATCCTGCTTAGACTTCCTCTCCATGGGCACTTCTCTATCGAAGAATGGAAACTCCTCCTCCTGCCTCGGGAGCCCTGGCTATGCATCTGCTTCTCCTCACCTGCTGAAAGGCTGTGAATCTGAATGCCGTGGCTATCCCATCGATGGACTCCCCGATGGTACTCTGTGGGCTGCTGCAGCATCTTTATAGCACCGCTGCAGCTGCAAGGCTATACAACTGAAGAACTACGACATAAACATCATAGGTAGCCCTCTGGATCCTCTATGGCGCTGACCTCAGCCGAAGTACAGGGCTGATCAGTCTCACAGCCTCATTGACTCTGAAGCTGCCATCCTCCTCGGCTCACATCATGCCTGAAACAACAACTCACATGCGAATCATATCGAAAACCCCAAATCTGCTATAGCCACAAAGATACCCTTCTCTGATAGACTCTAGTTCTCCTTAGATATGTAAATATAATGCACTAAGAATATGAAGATGACAATATCGACTTCTTCCCGAAAAGCCTCACTCTAATCATGCCCCAAGGCAATGCGAACTCTGTGCAAATAAACAAACATGTCGCCTCTCCACAAAAATAGCAGCCCTGATATCATGTAACATGGCTTTGCTCCAATAGATCACAATTCTTCCTCTCACTCTGCTCTACCCTCTTTGAAGATTATGAGAATAGTAGGCTCCTCTAGGCCTACTGCCTCTCTACACAATGAATCAACAAACTCTCAGAGCATACTCTCCCAGAGCCTCACGGGTAATCTTTCGGCACATGCAAATGTCTCCACCCAAAACTCTAAACTCTAAAGCTGGCAGAGACCTCATACTGATACTAGATAAATCAGCCTCTGGAAGTGATAAATGAATAACACATAGTACTCATATCACTCAAAGAACATGAGACATCAGGCAGCTCAGCAGAATGGAGAAATCAAATAAACAATTAGCTGCTATGCCTAACAGAAAAGTATTTAGCGGCTGCCTCCCATACATCCTACGCGAAATGAAGTGATACGTCTTGTAATCACAGCACACTGTAATCTCCCGCCAAAGTCACTCAGGCTCCATGATACATGCGTACATCTGCGTGCAAATCTCACGGCTACTAGCTCTAACATCGATGCTACACTCAATGCCAAGAAAGTACAGAATGCAAACTATGCACTGCTTGCATAAATGCACTAATACTCTAGGCAGGTAAACTGGAGACAACCCTACACAATACATCAACATATCCTCTACAGTATAGTACTCTTATCCTCTATCCTCAAAGGCAGAGACTGAATATGAATTCTCCTCATCCTACAGCATAAAGAACATCGGCACCTTCAAGGGAATTTAGACTCCCATTTCAATGTTCCCACAGCAGCTCTCCTTCTATCATCAGTACTACCTCTACATTGATGCCACTCTCTAGCTTCTGAAGCCTCACGGGCCTCTATCTTGTCTTATCCACATGCAGAATGCGAATCTCTGCTAATCGAGAAATGCATGCTCTAGACCTCTATGGCAGAGATAATCCCGCTGCTAAGACTCCTTAGCCCAGGCAAAATCAGTGACAAGCGATCCTTGCCTGCAGTCCTCTGCTTCTCGGACCTCACATCCCATCTGCAGGCAGCCTCCTTTGGAATGATGTACGTATTGTTATCTTGTTGCCTTTATCTTTGCCTTTGCCCCACCACGTACTGTGGAAATGCTGTAATGTATACTTGTGTCACATAGCGATGCTCATCCCTCATCTGCTCAACTGTAGCTGCCTAAGCTGGCCTTTCTGTCTACATGCAGATGCAATCATCCCACCATGTGAAGGGACTCTCTGTCCCTCAACCCCATCGGCAAAGTTCATCCATGAAGCAGAACCATTCACTGCAATCATACCAACTTCGATGGAATAAATGCTCTCAATTCTTGCTAACTCGTAATAATCTTTGTAAGCTGAATATCAAGCTGCACTATCGTACTTATCTGTAGTCTTCGGCTCTTGCTCGAGACCATTTCGGTTCTCGTGTAATCTTGGGAATTCCGTTAATGTATCCACATCATGAGCATTTCTCTTCTCACATGAATGCAATGGTCTTTATTCCATCTAGAGTGAATCTCTTGCCCTTTATTCTTTTTATTATATCTTTGCCAACTCCTCCGAGATCAATAGGCACATTTCTGAGGAATTTTATCTTGGTATACCATAATATCCCAAACTGCCTCCTCAAAATACTGCATTCCCTCCTTCCAAATCTTTATGACAAATTCCCCGTAACTATCCTCACCCTCGATCCCAAAGGCTATCTGTTTGTCTAAAGCTGAAATGCTTTAACAACATGTAAGATAAAAATTTGTCTTTAATGAAAAATCAACCTTAGAGGTAGTGAAAAATCAGCGAAACTGTAATTTTTTCTCTTTCTTATCTAAGCTGCTTTCGACACTCAAGCTCCGATACCATGTAAAATTTATAGTTTCCACCCCGGTTTCCGATTTCCTTATTACTCAAAATAGTTAAATGCCCTTTCCCATAGCCACATTCAACAATTTGGAAAATAAATTTTACTAAAAACACAAATTACAGAATTTTGAAATCTTGAAAAATGTAAGAAATAAAAAGCAGCGGAAAACAAACTTGACATTCAACACATCATAGCTGCAGTAATTTTTTTTGAGTCAAAATGACCTAGAAAAACCCTACCTTAGGGAAAACCCGATGCAGGCAGCTTCTCTATTTCACAAAAATGCTTTTCACAGTGGCGGCAATACCTTGAAAATTCTGGCAAACACAAATCACTTATCTTAGCACAAATGCCGCCTACACCTCAAGCAACAACGAAAATTTTCGAAAATACAGCATTAAATATTGTCTTAACTCCCTCACTTTATGCAGATGGCAATGCGAACATGCAGATTCCTGTCACCAGTGCGGAACAGCGGCCCACTCTCGGTACACGTGCACCTAAGAAAATGCATATTTTGAAAATGCATTATCACTTCTTTGTGTCCGACTCTCAGGGATAATGCCTTGCCCCCTCTCTCAGGCCATTCTCTGAACTTTCTTCCTTGGTTAATATGCCAATGAACTCTGTGCTCTATGTGACCTTAGAAATTAATGCTCTCTTTCTTTATGCGAACTTGTTGTCTTGCCTCTCCCTGCAGAAATCACTCTTGGCTCCCTCTCACCTCCTCTCTCAATGCAGCCATGAAATGAATGACGTTTCCTCCTTTTCCTCACAACTAGCCTAAGTATCTTTTTGAGATCTCTAAATCAATGGGTGAATAGGTAGAAATTTGAGATTAAAATGCTTCATTTAAATCTCACTCTATTTTAATTCACCCCGCTTAATAAAAGACCCCTTAATACATTTATTTCAGAGTCACTTTTCCTTTCACAATTTTACATTGGCTATTAAATCATACAAATTAGACTTTAGTAACTTTATCACTTAAAGTCGCATAGATTTGGCTTGCCTTTACAAAGTCACTTTAGAAGAAAATTAAATTCTTTAGTGCCTTTCTAGTTAAAGATCAATATAAAGGCTCTTCTCCTCGGTGCAAACTGGCATATTCATTCACTCATTTTGATGCCCCGTAGTTTTTGCATGGTTACTGTAATTTTAGTACTACCCCAGGCCATTTGTATTTTGTAGATCGATGAGAACTACGGTATATTCTAATCAGGGTAATGAATTAGGAATTCATGCTAATATACGTATATATATACTGTAATATTTATAAAAATAAAGAGAATATAATGAAAATCAAGCTAATGCGACGATCTAGAAACTGTGTTATACATTTTTATATTTATATACAAGCTGTAAACTAATATTATAAGATTGCATTAATAACAGATAACATGTTGAGATTAAAAACTGCGAATCTAATGTGCAGCAATGCACATTTTCTACCAATATTCTAGATCCATGAATACAACATCATGAAATTGATCCTTGATAGAACGATGCAATTAAATAAAGAAACGCACATCTAGCAAATTGAAACCCATATAAACAATATATTAATGATTCATCACTATGACAACATAATGGCGATCATGAAATAGGATTATATAATGACATCAGTGGATATTGAATACCCGCGGCAATATATCCTTGATTTACAATTCAGCATAACTTGCTGCGTTTTAGTCTAGACTACTGGGCGATTTTGGGCCTACAGGCGTTTTGGTATCAAGTAAACCGATAATTTGATCATCATTGTCGAAACATAATCTCGTCTTTTCTAATGATAGCAATATATGCATCAAGCGATAGTATGCCAAGTTCGTCCTGGAAGTGAAACGCAATTTACCCAAATGAATATTAACATTTGAAATCTTTCATCTCACAGATTGGGATTTTGGGGTGTTTAGGATTTCCCGTGACTTCTAGATGATAGATAGGCCCTTGAGCTCATTATAACCGATTGAGCTGCCAACTGCCACATCTCTTCTGGTCTTCTACGTCTCTTACAACTGGGCCTATTTCCATTTGCTCTGTAGTAATTCCCGATTCTTTGATAGTAATGAAATGAAGTGTTATTTCATTTTGCATATAACTATGGTGTCTGTTTATTATTTTGCATTCTACAAATCCCCGGATCGATGTGCTCAGAGGAATGCCTTTCTGTCCTTCTTTACATGTCCTGCTTGAATCAGTATAGAGCTAGAATGCAGTGGAACACTTGCAAGATTCGACCTCGCAAACCTCGGCGAATACATGGAATGAAAAGAAGATGAGAGCGAGAGATCCTATCAAGTATTTAACAGAGGAAAACCTCGAAAATGAGACAGCGATGATGGTGCTTTATTGAATCCTTCAACAGTTTGCCCCTTGGCAACATATCTATCAAATAAGCCCTTTCTGAAATTCAGCTCCCTTTAAATCTGAAATAGAGCCTGACATTCCCACTGAGTCAAATAGACGCGGTGTCTTAGATCGTCGTTGGAAATCTGTGAAGGATATTTCTGTTCATAGCTGAGACGGGAAGAGGAATCTTGCGCTCCTCAAAGCTACCCCGCATGTGGGAACAGTAAAGATGCTAATGAACAGGCAGACAAACCCTCTGCAGTTATTCTCGGCGTACCAACTTGGGAATTCCTTCGAAGACACCGCATCAGAACGATACTATCCGTGAAACAACGAAGGTAAGTACATGCAATGGACAACATACATAATAACATCAAGATAATGCAGCAGTATTCCATACAACGCCTTTAAATTAGTATCAGAATTGAAGAAACATTTAATGCTAAAAATATGTATTTCTCCTCATAGTATTCGGGGAGAATGGGATTCTGACCATCTCACGCTGGTATGGCATCTGCATTATCTTATGACAATGAAAAGTCAAGCCGGCAGACTTTAATCTGGCGGAAATCAAAAGCAGAAAAACTGTCTCCAAACATAGACAGAGAGAGAGAGACAGAACAAGGCAGCATTAAACAATATCAAAAATATACAATAAATAAAGAAAATTCAATAGAAGAATAATGAGATTCCATAAAACTCCACTCACAATACAATAAATAAAAATCGCTAAATGCTGAATACAGAGTCGAATGCAAATACTCGAAATCTGAATCAAAACCTGAGAGATGAAAAAGGAAACATAGTATTGTGCGAATAGCATATGACTATACACACTACAAGGTCCGGAAGGAGAACCCCGGAAGATCCGGAGGAGGAGGAGCGTCTCTTCCCTTTGGTGTAGTAAGGCTCATATACGATTCATTGTATCAACAATGGGAGCCAACCTCATTTCAGCGGATGCGTGACGGTGGGCACGACCACGGCATATCCATACACTGTCAGTGAAACTCACTAGAGCGAGATCTTCGCGTCGGCTGGCTGTCTCCCTATAGACATGTGCCATGGATAGTATTATGTGACGTGCTCTATTGATGACACGATATTATTATTAGGACAACCCCATACTTAATAGGCGTCATGTTGTGTATGAGTCTGATCTCGTGTATTATATTACTTTGGGAAATAGGGTGCCTAGATGCAGTACCACCTCCTACGGCTATCTCTTTACAATTCTTGCCAAGACAATGCGGTAAGCTCATTTCCCAAATTTTGAATTTGTTTTTCCTTTTGATGATCACTTTCCACGGAAAATCTTGTGGCCACGAACCTCCCGACGGGCCCTGCACGTGAAGCAGCAGATGGGATAAGGTAATGGAGGTATATGAGACGACACACACGAAGTCTGCAACTGCCGAATCAAGCACCCACGATTGTCCGGCCCCGGGGAGTGCGCCTCACCCTGGACGTCTATCCCTGTCTCCCTGTCTCTGAAGATGAAATCAGGAGGCGGTCGAAATTTGTGCGGAAGGTCACATCGAACCAAGTTCAATCGCCTTGTAGAATACGATGGTAATACATAGAAGGATAGGACGTAAGAGGCAACTATTGACTATCGAAATACAAACAGATCAACATCCCGAATCGTGCAATCCCCTTGGATGTGGCAACAATGAGATTATAAATATTTGATGGAATGACATGAAATTTCTGCTTAATCACGAGTACAATTAGACCCTCTGATAATGTGGAAAACTGCCTTCAAAGCTAGGCCTTTAGATAACTAGTCATGCCTTTGAGTGTATCTCCTGCAACCTTCATGAGATGATGGATGACATCTTCATGCATTCTGGCACTCATCGTGGTAAATTACAAGACCCCAGGAAGAGCACCTTCATCACATCAAGACAAATCACAGACAACAAGCGATAACATAAATTGTGGCAATTTGGAGAGTGCGTTGGCATGACCGGTCAGGACAGCCATTGATGAGATGGGAATGCTGGATCGATGGATCAAGTCATTCGAGTGTAGCCGATGCTATAGCGAGCCAGCCTTGCAGGTCTTGCTATTTCTGCCATGCCTGTTAGAGATTCTCTCATATCACTTGGCCCATGAGTCAAAGTCGCAAGGAGGAGGCGAGGAAAATTCTTTGAGATTAGGGCACCTCAGCGAGCGTTGAAGAGTGAGAAATTTGCCTGCAATCGCGTGCTCACTGCAGGCTTCGGCGCGTGATCAGCAGACCTTTCGACTGCTTAGGCGATTCTTGCTCAGGGGCATCGATGAGCATAGCGCGGTGAACATTATGCAGACGGTCGCAAATATCCCACCTATAACAAAGAATGTATTCCATTATGCAAACTGCTCGAAAAATAAACGTAGGGAAGGAAACAATCATCCACGCGGACACTAACCCCTGCCGATTCATATGCTCTGACACAAGAGACAGAATGATATCATCGAAGTGATCCATATCTGCAACGTTCATTTAGACATCAAGTAAGAAAAGTAGCACCAATCATGTTACGCCTCGATAACCAGCGATGTGGCGCTTATTATATAAGCACATGAGCCGCCTTCTAGAGCGCTTCTCTATGAGATGACGAACCGGCAAAATAGCAGAAGTATGAGATTCCCCTCTAAGTACGCACATATCATGGAACTACCTATTCCTTCAAGCGGCATCCTAGATGACAATAGGAAACTACCTCTGACAAATTCATTAAAACATTTGAAGTGAAAGAAGATATCAATGCCAATCTTCTGTAACTACTTCGAAGATGTATCAAGAAACACATCAAATCAGCTGCGCAATGCCATTGCCAAACCGACCATCGAAGAAACAAGGCCTATATACTCCTCTACCTACCTAATTCGGCAAGAATCCATCTCCATGGATTACATGTCGAACTCTAGCTTGAAGATGACGTGATTTTGGTGGGCCATTGGAATTTGGTAAGCGTTATGGCGATACAGAATAATATCGCGGCCAGCTGCTAGGCACCGTCTTTGAATGAGTAATTGCACTTTGAGATCCGCGTCTATCATGTCGGGCTCGGGCGCGGGCTCCTCGGCACATTGTCGACCTGTCGATATTTGGAATGCCAAGCTCGCAAGAATCCGCGACTCCATCCCAAACGGAGATAATGCCCGAGGAAGGAAGATGCATTGTCGAATGATTATGCGATGACCGCGTATACAATTAAGCATCCCTTGCAGACAGCTCCCTATGTAAATTTATGAATTATAATTGAAGCTCTCCTTGATTCAATCGGCCATATTGCGTAGACTAGGATTCGACCGCTTCTCATCCCATTAACATGTATACCATTCTGGCTACTCAATTGTCAATATCGTCTATTACGGGTGGTAACAAAGCAAGTAACTCATCGAAGCATCCAACATCGCCTTAGCGATTTCATGACTATATTAGGCGGAGGCAATGCGAAACCTGCTTGGCATATCCTCAACTGCGGAATGCTGCAGCGTCATTAGACGACAATATGGGCCCCCTAGAAGGAGATGCCTCTAGACATCACTACAAGCTTTCAGCTGCGTCTGGCCATCACCATCACCAAAGAACATGAGAAAAATTCTTCAGCAATGTCCACCATTCCTTGGCACACCTAGTCTTCAGTAATGATAAGCCTTAGATCGCACTTGAACATTGCGAACAACTTCACTAGCGAAATTAAACGAGCTACCGCCAGCAATTTTCACACAAATATATCATAGACATGCAAATTAGAAACACTTCATAATAAACCTCAAGCTATGTCAGGTATCAAAATTTGGCAACTCTACAAGAAAGTAGTTCACGAACAAATTGGCCAGAGAACTCTCATCGCCACAATGCGAGACAACTAGAAGATAATCTGATAGACATGGCTACAGCCCCACCGTATCTCGCCCGATTTTGATTTGTATAATATACTTGTATTTTAGTCACAGGCACTCGAATTTTAGCGGCGTTTTTAGATATCAAAAAGCGGCGAATTTTATCATAAGTCGCGCTGTAAAGTTGTAGTCACCGATAAATTTCTAATGATATATCATGTCGTCAAACTGAATAATATATAGAAATTAAATCCACTGGAAGTGAAACGCGAATTGCAAGCGAAATAAACCAGTTTTGAAATCATCTCCTAGGAGATTATTTAGAGATGTTCTCCCATTGTTTCACAAATAAATAAATAAACCCTTGAGCCTCGTATAACCGATTGAAACTGTAAACGCCATCTTCGAATAGCTACGATGCCTAGCTAATTTGTTCCGCATTATATCTATAAACAAAATTGAGATTCTTTAATGAATAATGAAATGAGATATTATTCGCATCTCTATGACTATGAATTCTTCTTTGTCTATTGCTCTGCAAACAAATCCCTGAGATCATCTAAATCGATGACAATCTAAGTATCCCTTAGGAAGAAAACCTTATCAAATCATAGAGAACTCAAGCAGCTCGTAAAGAATGGTACAGTTTGACCATCTAGAAAAATGATGCTCAATTTGTAAATTTTTATATACAAGAACCTGGAGTCTATTGAAAAATTCAATCCCAAAGACATCGAAAATAGATTGAATTTTGGTGTAATTATTGACGATACATAAACATACATCATAAAACAACAAAAATATTTTTTGTATTTCCACTACCTCGATAGGCTATTACTTCACTGGATTATTTAAACCTGAATTATACATTATGTGAAATTTACCAAACACTAAGAAATCGACCCTCCCAAAGTAGTCACAAAACTTTCATCTACAGACACATTTTTGAAATGCAGCTTCCGCGGACAAATATGGTCTCATCGAACTAAATCATCTTTACCATGATTGATGACCCGAAAGACACATGAAAAATATAAGCTGGAAACTAACCACTTTTAAGACCATTAGAGCAAACTCTACATACTAAACATCTTATAGCTTTGCAACACTCGATTTGGATTTCATCATATAATAAACCTTTTAAGAACCAGAGTCTGAAGTAGGTTTGACTAGGCTGACAGGCACTGGTACGTGACTCTGTGAAACCACCCTCCGCTCCTCTTGACTTCGACTTCTTCATCACTTTAGCTATTTGTCGAAATTTTCTCATAATCATTTGGATAGTAAGCACCGCCGCGCATCTACCGCTCTTTATGCAAATTCACCCCATCCTCACTCTCTCTGAAACCTTTTTCTCTTGCTCGCCTCACCATTAGCTCCATCATAGTAGCTGTGCCGCACTATTTTTACGCAGCCACTTTTAATACCTTGCCAAATGTGATCCAAGATCCTGTTCATAAAGGATTGAATCTGCTACCATATCAACAGCTTGCTCTAGATAGAATAAATGATACCTTTAATGTAGATAGAGCCATCTATATCAAGATGCCTACAAAACTAGAACAGAGATTAAAAATGGTTACAAAACATAACCAACAACATGCATGATCTCCCTTACCTTTGCCAAACTTTCATAAATAGAATGGGAGATTAAGAACCCTCTCAAATCTCTGAATATAAAGCAACCTTAAGAAGAATTTAGAGGAAGTAATCGAGACTATTGCACTAGATTAGAATAGTATTTACAATGCACTCCTTAGCGTGAACCCCGCCTAGGCCTTCTTCAATTTTATGAAGGTACGACTGCGTATGTACAATTCGACTAATACATAACAGAACATGCAAAGGCACAAGTGTAGAGTCAACACGATTGAGGCTAGGCTATAGAAAGGAGAGTAACCTACAGAATGAAACCTGCCCTCAACCTCTTCATGTAACTCAAGGTAACTAAATAGAACCATGAAATGACAAATGAAGAGACCTAAGCCCAAATGAAAGAATACTCTGAAAATCAAGAAAATTCGCAAAACAAGTGAAATACCCTTCCAATATAATTATGTAGATGAAGAGAGAACGAAAGAACCTCGAAATCCATGTAAACATGATAGATTTCTAACAATGAAGTGATATTTCTCATTTAAGAAGAATAGATCATTTTTCACTGGCTGTAAATGTCCTGAAATCAACGATTATCAATTAGGAATTTATAAACACCATCATGGAAATCCCGCAAGTAATATGACAGAAGAAAAGAACCAGAAAACCTCCAGAAAAACCCAAGCGAAAACATTACTATTAGAAAACTCGAGCCTCCTAAGATGCAATGAATAATGTCAACATTATAGTTAAAACTAATCCCAGTAAAAGAAAATCGATCGGTAGAAATAGTGACCTAGACTACCTGGTACATCCCTTTAATTAGTCCTAATTTTATTGTCACAAAGCCTAAATCAAATTAGAAAATAAAAATGTAAGAAGAAAGGGATTCATGAATTATCAGAAATGATGTAAATGCCCAGGAACACAACTACCTTTCAGCTTTGAGGAGAGATTTCCAAGATCAAGATAACCATACATCAGCTGGCCCCAGCAACTCAATAGATGTACATGTCCCAGAGTGTTGAAACCATTTAAATTAGGAAATGATACTAACACTCTGAGTTTGAAATTAACAAGCTGAATTTTGTTGCAGACCCAAAGTTGAGGAAAGTATCAGAGAATTTTCCCTCCTTTCTATATGTTCAGCATGCGTGACAATATATTACGCAATACCATGCTATACTCCCCCAGTGCGTCACACAATCTCATGCTAAAGTATGATAGAGATTAGATAACTAGACCTTAAGACATACTCTTTCGGTGAAATAGAGATAGAATATTTAGGCTAATCAGAGATATTTGTATCAATCTAGCACAAATACTGCTAAACGCTGAAACATCATGGACATAGTAATTGAATATTCCTCGAGTATGGCATGCTATTATCATGTAGAGAATAAACACCGAGTAACCTTCAACTAGATATCTATACCACCATCCTGTACAACTTGAAAAGAGAGCTATATAGAAAGTCCACATGAAATATATGGTGCGGCCCGAGAGAAGACTAAAACAACACTCCTGGGCTAATTCCATTCATTCGAATCTTGATTCTTTCATCTTGTATGTAATGAAGAGGACATTAATGAGGCGCTAAATAAGGTAGGCAATCTAAACACACTACAATAATCAAGCCCGATGCTATAAGAACTCAATGAATCAAAACTATAGCATCACTGAGCAACGCATCGCTGATAAAATAGAGCTTGACTTTTCCCAAATTTGAAATGAAATTTCAAACAAAAAATCAATTTAGGCTATGAGATAAGGTGCTCAAATGAAAGGAAGAGCCTCAGAAACTTTTCCCTTTTGCTAATCGAAATGCTGAAAATCACATAATAGAAATATTTTTAGATTTAGATCAAAGTTTATGTTTTTCCTTGCATAGATACCTCATCATCAAAGAGTTTGTCCATTTAGAATTTTGGCCTCTCTGGAAATATTTTATGAACCTAAAGTATCTACTGTACTGAAGAATATAATGAAGCGACTAGGGCAACTAAAATGATTAAGTTATCTATAACACTATCATTACACAAAAAAATAAGTACATAGACTATACAAAATTTAAAGTCCTTTAATATATAGAGATGAAATCTTAAAACCTTGTATTTTAGACATTATTCAAAGAGACTACCCTTCAAGAAATACCATGAAACCCTTAGTAGTAATAACAAAGTAAATTCCATACTTTAGTACCTACACAAAGCTCCATGAATACAAATACCCTTTTCCTAAAATAAATAATCCTATATGAAAATGGAGATTTCTAACAAGATTTCATTACATGATAGTGTTTTTAGGTACCATCATATAATACCACTTCCAATCAATCATCATAAATCCAATTTTCAAGTTCCTTGGAAAACTACATCTGACAAATGCTCGAGCTAGATATTGAAATACCTTCCAAAGAGCCATGGCCACAACTTCTTAGCTATGATATACATTGATGATATTGTCATCTATTTAGGCGATAAAGAATACCACTTTACAAAATATATTTGGCAGTAGGGCCTGGAAATGGAACTCAAGGAAATGCCAAGAGCATGTATTTGAATTTTTTTGGAAAATTCTTACTGCATATCAAATGGAGGTAACTATGATTTCTATTTACAGAGCTGAATTGACAGAGAATGTTAAGGAGATCCTTTGAAGATAGGATGCTCAATGACGATGACCCTGGTGCAAATTTTCATCATTAATACATAAACATGTAATCACAAAAAAAAAAAAACAAAACGAAGAGAAAGGAAAGTAGATGAAAGTACAACCATCTGCAAAAAACTAATGGCGTATACAATGCCACTGCCATGATACGTCATCTAACCCTATTAATATTCTCATTATTGCTAAATAAATAGTGAAAACTTTTCAAATCGTCAAACTTGACTTATCAAGAAAATAATTAAGATAAAAAAGATAATGTGAATTCCGCATACTAAAACTAAAATAAGAGAGATGAGTATGGAAACACTAAAAAGTATACTGTCGTCTTCGATGGCTTTTTTATAAATTTGTAATTTTGTATCATGAAGATTTGAAATGTAAGGAGACAAAACATGTGAGAATTGATATGCAAGACTTAGCCACTGATAATGGTTATTTTCTGTATAGGAAAAGGAGAAAACGAGGAATTGTCGTTCCAAAGGAAAGGACAAAGTCGAGATAACTGCTGTCCCTCTGAATGAGAACCGAACGCAAACAAGGATAAACAGATCAAAGCAAATCAGCTCGGAAAAGGAGGTGAAGACACCAGCTCAGCGCAAAAGAAAAGACAGGATGAAGAGTTAACAGTTTGGCGAATCCCTCAGGATCTTCGATCCTGAGGGATCACTGCTTTATTTATCTTGTTACTTGGACATCTCCGCTGTCGCCTTTATATAAAGGGACAGCACTGTTAGCTTGATAGATAGAGAGATATAGGATACGCTTTTATGTAATTTTCTGAAATACATCAGCTTTGATTATTAAGTTTCGTTGAGAACTGGTTCAATGTATTTTTGACCGATGCATTAATAAAAGCTTGGTGATTATTTCATCTCCGCGTCTGGATTAACTTAAAGCGGTGTATCCTTGGAGGCTAAGGGCCCGGCCCCGAAGGACACTTGCTTCTGTACCATTACGACTTGATTTCCGTGTGGTTTGTTTATCAGTATTATTTGGTGATTTGATATGCTTTATAAATTCATATTACATGCTCTGTTAAAGATTGAATCATTGAGATTTTTACAGATAGAATCGTGTGTTGACTCCGCATCAAGTTATTAATCCTTTCAAGAGTTAATTACATGTTCTTACTGTTTTGTTACAGAGCTGTTATACTAAACGTTGTGTTGTGTGCGTTTCTGATTTATCAGTACTGTTCCATAATTCATTAATAGTTATTGCTGTTCCATTAGCGTGTTTCGTGTGAATTGCCTTTAGAGTGAAAGAATGTTATTTGATTGCAAAGAGTGCATTTGAATTAATAGATTAAGTTTGGTTACAACCCGCGGGACTTAGTTATTCAATTTCTGTTCCATTTTAGATTTGCTGTTCTATTTCAGAATTGCTGTTCAATCCTTTAATTGCTTTGTTGTTCCATTTACTTGCATTTGTTGTTTTGGCGTGAGAGATGATCTAAAGTTGTAGTGAGCATTGGCAGTCACTGTCTAGCTCCCAGGCTCGTGGTCTATGCTCTAGTTTCCTTTCCATCATTTTCCGAAGGGATGGGTTATCACTGCCGAACCCTTGACTGATAAGCTGTTGAGTTTTCTGAGTGTGTGATTTATTCTTTGAAGTAATTTAGTTACAGACAAGCATCCGTTTACTCTTGTATTTCTTAAGCACTGTACTACTAGCATTACTCTGACAAATGATAGCCTCAGATTGAGTCACTCTTTGTAATAACAAAACGCTCCCAGATTGACATATTAATGTGAGGTAATTAGAGGTGAAAGAGACCCTTTTTATAGCTCTACATTTTGGCGCCGTTGCCGGGGAAAGAGTGTAGCCATTTGTCTTTTTCAGAGTAGTGTACGAGCCTGCTAGGGAGGAGTTGGATCCTAAAAACAGAAGGTAAGAACCTACGTGCGGAGCATGTAAAAACCCTGCTCCACTATCCGCTTTCCTAACAGATTTGTTTTTGCTTTGTTTGAATAAAAGTTGGTAGTTCATTTTTTGAGTGCATGACTAAGCAGAAAAGACCAGAAAAGAATATCAAACCCCCATCCAAGCCTGAAAAAGCTAAGGGGCCGGTGACCCTTGGCCGAACGACCTTCATAGACGAAATCTATAAGAAAACAGAATCTCAGCCATTAGTAGGCCTCAAGAAAAACATTTCTAAACCGCCTACTAGTTCCCTTCAGGCCACAGGATCACCATCTGTAGCCTGTGCTGAGGTGCATAGTCAAACTGAAGAGCAGGACTTTCAAGAAATCAAAAATTCTACTCCAGAACTATTGCAGGAAGGGAATTCCAGCAACTTTTGTGAAGGAGAAGGAGAAACAGGGGAAACCAAGGAACCAAAATCCCCTATTGAAACAAATCAGCCATTAGATAGCCCAGATAAGGGGAGTGCTGCGAAAGTCATTGTTGAAGGAATTCAATCTCCTCAGACACCTGGTATTCTCATTATTCCAGATAAAGGAAGCGTTATTAAAAATATCCCTGTCAAAACAGTCCCCACTCAACCTAGGAATACCCTCCTAGATATCCCAGAAGGTTATTGGCATATATTCGATCCCATGGCTCAAAACCAACCAAATGCTCAAAACCAGCCAAATACTCAAACCTCTACATTACAATATCCTATAGTGGATTATGCAGCAAATGCACCCATGAAAGCTATCCCTCTTCAGCATATCCCTACATTTCACGGACTCACATCAGAAGATCCGGATGCATTCTTATTCGAATTCGATGTGTTATGTAGGGGGTACGATTACACCACCGATCCCCAAAAATTGAGATTATTTCCCTCTACATTAAAAGGGGCTGCTTTAAGATGGTTTATGGGGCTAGGTGGCGGGGTTATCAACAATTGGGATCAAATGAAAGAATCCTTCTTAAAAAAATATCGGGATTATTGTAGGTCTAGAGAATTAAAAGACGAAATATTTCAAATGTCAGCCAGACCAAATGAAACATTAGAAGTATGTGGAACGTTTTCAGTACAATCTACAAAGATCTCCTTATGCATCGCTACCTTTACCTGATAATGTGTTAAAGACTGCATTAATAAGGGGCATGAAGGAACAATGGATTGAAACATTAAACATTATGGGAAAAGGGGACATTTATCAAGAGAATTTTCCTGACATCATTGACTTATGTATCAGGAGTTAGAGGCGACACAAAATAAATTGACGGAGAATATGATGTCGGTTTGCAAGAGATAACCGTGTCATGAAGGAGTAACACGTGCGAGAAATTGAAATTTGGCTAGAAAATTTTTGGCCCGATGTGGGGACTGTTACAGCCGTGTCGCCGGGGCTAAGCGGCTTGTGGTGGAGGCGGAAGCGGTGGCAATCTTACGCCGATGCGGAAAAAAACACCGCTGCAAAGAATTTCCCTTTGGAGATAAAGTCCAAACATACGCCATCTGTACAAAAAGATCTTCAGGAGAGCTTCTCACTTCCTGAGATTGAAAAGCGGTAGATAAAGACGAAGAAGGAGCCGAGAATCGGGTGAATTCAAGTATCCTTGATCTTGTCGATAGCGTGAGACAACTTTCTGGTACGTTTCCAGACTCAACCTCTTTCTTTCAACCTCCACAGTATAATGCTCAACAATATGGTATGTGGAAAAATCAATCTCAACCCCCATTTACAAACTGGTCACCACAATCGTTTCCTTCTTCAAATCCATGGCTGAATCAAACAAGCCAATCTGGTTGGCCGAATTTTCCTTACACTCCACCATATTGGAAAAATGGCCCATATCCTTCACAATGGACTCCCCTACTTCACAAAGTTCACTATGGGGCTCACGTGGCAAAGGCAGGTGTACCACCCAGTGGAACTATTCCGCTCCCTCTTCCTACTGAACACAGCAAAAATCCCGATCTAACTTAAGACCGCAACTCCCGACCCAACACAGTCCCAATCCAAATAACGAAGTGAGTTGATACGCTAGAATCATAGAAACACCGAGAAATAGGGACTGCCTGAGGGAGTGCAATGACCTTCAGTTAAGATCTGGACGTATAATTGAAACTGAGGGAGATAAAACAGTTCATATTGAAGATCAGTTACCAAAAGAACATCAGTTACAACAAGAGGATGTAAATAAGCAGCAGACTCATAATCAAGCAACCACATCCTCGCCTCCGTTCCCAGAACGATTAGCCATACCTCGATCCATACAATATCCTTACTTTGACATTCTAGGAGAATTACAAAATCTGTACATAAAAATTCCATTCCTCCAAGCCATTCAAGACATTCCCATATACGCAAAAACTATCAAAGAATTGTGCATAAAGAAACCAAGGAGGAATATAACAAATAATCCAAGAGTCCAAGTAGTCGGTACCTTATCTGACCTATTGTCTGGAAGAGAAACACCCCTTAAATATGAAGACCCCGGGAACCCAATTATAACTGTTCAAATTTATGGTCGGACCCTGTCTAATGCCTTAGTTGATCTAGGGGCTGCAATTAATATTTTAACAACCACAACTTGCCAAAAGCTCGGCATTACATCTGTAGAACCCACCTCCACTCTGTTAGAATTGGCTGACCGATCTGTGGTTAGACCAGAGGGTACTCTACATGATGTCATGGTCTCCGTAGAATCCTGGGAGTATCCAACCGATTTCCTGATAATTAATCCAAAAACCCGACTTGATGGACACCCGCTAATTTTAGGTAGACCTTGGCTCGCTACTGCCGATGCCTACATTGGCTGTCGGCAGGGAAATATGACCATAACCAGAGGACCGAATAGCAAGAATTTAGTTCTATATCCTCCAGCGTAGCCAAGTGTCACAATAATCAAAACTAATAAGCACCCTGTATCATACCTTACTGATAACATCAGATCTCCATTAACTATACAAGAGGCACTTGATTTCAAAGACCAAACAGAAGATGATGCCATTAATAATTTCATTACTCAAACTGAACCTAGCACACAGTGTCACATGATAGAAGCAGCATTTGATAATGACTTGGAGGAAGATCCTCTGAAAGATACGCATGACCAAACGATACCTGTTACTTCTGTTGCAAATAGTAAAACTGTGGAAATTGCACCCGGGAAAACTTTAAAAATCAATGCTAATCTCACACCTGAACAAGAAACAAATCTCATCCATCTATTAACAAAGTACCAAGAAGCATTTGCATGGGACTACCCTGATATGAAAGGAATCGATCCTCAATTATGTACACACCACATTTATATAGAAAAAGATGCCAGCCTGCGCATCAGCCGCAAAGGAGACTTAATCCTCATCTAAAGGATGTCGTAAAAATTGAACTTCAGAAACTTTTAGATGTTAATTTTATCTACCCTATTTCTGATAGTAAATGGGTCTCTCCGCTTGTGGTGGTACCAAAAAAGAACGGAAAATGGAGAATTTGTGTGGATTATAGGGAACTAAACAAGGCAACACAGAAGGATCATTTTCCTCTCCCTTTCATAGATCAAGTATTGGATACTTTAGCAGGGAAGAAGTTCTTTTCTTTCCTGGATGGCTTCAGTGGATACAATCAGATTCAGATTGCCCCTGAAGACCAGGATAAAACTACTTTTACTTGTCCCTGGGGAACATTTTCCTATCAAGTTCTACCTTTTGGCCTATGTAATGCTCCTGCCACATTTCAAAGGGCTATCCTTAGCATTTTTGCAGATTTAATAAATGATGGACTTGAAGTTTACATGGATGACTTTACACCATATGGAGATGATTTTGATCCGGCTCTAGACACCCTAGAAAAAGTCCTACAACACTGCATTCTTACCAGGCTTTGCTTAAGCCACGAAAAATGTTTCTTGATGATGACTGAAGGACTTATCCTAGGACACTATGTTTCAGCAGCCGGCATTCAGGTAGACCCGGCCAAAATCCAAATACTTTTGCTCATTCCCACTCCTACTACTCAAACAGAGGTACGCAGTTTTCTTGGATTTTCTGGTTACTATAGACGATTTATAGAGCATTATTCGCACATTGCTGCTCCTTTATATGCACTAACTGGTAATGTTGATTTTCTTTGGACAGAAAAATGTGACCATGCTTTCAAAGATTTAAAGAAGCTCGTATCCACAGCCCCAGTCCTTCGAGGACCAAACTGGGACCTACCATTCCAGATATCATTTGATGCCTCAGATACAGCTATTGGCGCAGTCCTTGGACAGGAAGAGGATAAAAAACCATATGCCATCTATTACATCAGCAATAATTTATCCCCTGCTGAATTAAATTACACTGTTACTGAAAAAGAATTCCTAGCTGTAATACATGATGTCAATAAATTTAGACATTATATTACAGGCTATCCTGTTATCTTATATACAGACCATTCTGCTATAAAATATTTAGCAAATAAGCCTGTCACAAATGCCAGAGTAACTCGATGGTTGATTTTATTACAGGAATTCGACATCACAATCAAGGACCGGCCTGGCAAAGAAAACCCTGTAGCCGATTTTCTTTCGAGAATACCAAAATCAAGCGATGCAGCAGCAGTTGAAGATCAATTTCCGGATGAGCACCTGTTTGCTGTTGCCATTCAAACACCCTGGTATGTTGATGTTGCCAACTACCTCGCAGTAGGTAAACTACCAAAACATTTAACCCCTAATGAGCGCAAGCAGATTATTCAGAAAAGTTCTCGATTCTCGTGGATTGGGGGCTATTTGTTTCACACAGGAGCAGACATGCATATCAAGCGATGTGTTAGAGAGGATGAAATATTTGACATCCTAAAAGCCTGTCACGACGGACCGTGTGGGGGGCACTTCGCTGAGCGTAGAACTGGACATAAAGTATTGCAGACAGGATATTACTGGCCTACGATCTTCAAAGATGCGAAGAAGTTTGTCTAAGCCTGTGACAGCTGCCAGCGAGCAGGACGACCTGGTCAAGCTGATGAGATGCCTCTGAAACCACAGTTAATCATCGAACCATTCAAGCGATGGGCTCTTGATTTCGTTGGACCCATCAACCCCTCATCAAATCAGAAAACATATATCTTGGTGGCAACAGAATATGTCACCAAATGGGTTGAGGCAGAAGCACTGCCAAGAGCCACAGAGGACTCTGTCATACAGTTCCTGTTCCATCTATTTGTTCGTTATGGCCTTCCCAGGGAAATAATTACAGATGGAGGACCTCAATTTGTTGGGCATAAATTAGCTGCAACACTCAACAATTATCACGTCCAGCATAAAATCACTACTCCATATCACCCACAGGCGAATGGGCAGGTAGAAAGTAGCAATAAGATAATAGAATCAATTCTAACGAAAACCATTGCGTCACATAGGCGTGATTGGGCTACCCGACTACCTGAAGCACTCTGGGCCTATAGAACCACATGGAGGAGCACCACCGGTTACTCACCTTATCAATTAGTGTTTGGAAAACAACCCATTTTTCCCATAGAATTCGAAATCCAAACATTACGGACGACACAGGAAGTTGGCCTAGATCTAAGCGAGGCACAAATCAATCGACTACAGCAGATCAATGAATTAGACGAAATTAGGCTCTCTGCACTACAAAATACAACATTGATTCAACAGCAGTGAGCTAAATGGCATGATGCGCTCATCAAAAACAAAGTCTTCCACGAGGGAGACTGGGCTCTGTTATACGACTCTCGGTTTCAGGACTTCCCTGGAAAACTTCAGACTCGATGGTTGGGACCATACGAAATCCAAAAGGTGCATGACAACGGAACCCTTACTCTAATCACCATTGACGGTTCTGGATATGCATTCAAAGTAAATGGCCACCGAGTCCGTCTCTATCGCAAACCACTCACTCGGGAATCCTTCTGCCAGCAGCTACGCCGAGACACTGATATGGAGATCTTAGGAGAGGAAGAGAAATCTTTTTCACCTGTAATTCATTAAGGGTTCATTTCTTTTTGCAATTTGTACATAAGTTTTTGTTTTTGAGTGATTCTTGTACATAAGTTTGAATTAAATATTTCCTTGTCATTTTTGCTGTTCCTTTTCTTTCACAAAGTTCGATTTTTACCCTTCTAAGAATAGCATCTGCGTGTTTTTTTTATGATGTTGGTTTTGTTTGTTCTGCTGTTCCTTTTCTAAAGGAACAACATTCGGATCTCTGCTGTTCCTTTTTCAAAGGAACGGCATTGTTACATTTTTCGCTGTTCCTTTTGGTTACCACTGTTCCTTTTGGTTAAACTGTTCCTTTTTCTTCAAAGAAACAGCGTTCTTTTATTGTTGTTGTTCCTTTTTCAAGGGAATGGCATTTTGAGTGTTTTAGTATTTTTGCTGTTCCTTTTCCCAAAGGAACGGCATTTGCATTTTTGCTGTCCTTTTTTTTTCTATCATCCGTCGTTGTTTCTTTTCCAAAGGAACACCACTCGCATACTTTTGCTCTCCTTGTGAAACAGCTTATTCCTTTTGCTGATCCAAATTGAGGATGCTTCTTGCCCGTCTTCTTTCTAGTCTTTAAGATACAGCTATGTATTTGTGCAATGAAATATAAAATCACAACATACCGAAATCTGCAAACCATAAATCGCTATATTTATAAGGCTCTGCATTAGTAAGAGGACAAAAGGAAGGACATATTTTTCTCTTATCTTTTGTTGTCATTGTTCTACTAATTTTTCCCTGATTGGTTATCTTTATCATGCTGATTCCCTTAAACTTTTTTTATTAGTACTTGGGAATAAGAGCAAAAAGCTTATATCTTCCTATTGAGATAATAAGACTTCTTCCACCATTCCTACTCTTAAGGAGTGTTGAACCACCCTTTGTGTATAAATAAGGAAAGTATTCTATAAAAAAGAAAAATATCTGAAAATGATATGTGAAGTGTCAAATGCAGGATAGGGGGTCTCATCGAGAGCCAACCTACCATGATCATGAGGATGGAAGTGAAGTGGCATTCCCATTATGGCCACCACACCAGGGATATGGTCCGAAAGGTATATCAAATAAACGAACCTTGGAACAGGAGGTCTCATCACGAGTCGGCCTGCCCACGTTTCGCTCCTTCCTCGTGAATGGCATTATGGTTAACTGGTCACCAAGCCAGCATAATGGTCTACATTTTGACATAACAACATTCCTAAGTATACACAAAAGATCATGGTTCCGAGGGTGAAAAAACAACTCTGCCAAGGTTATGGACACCTGTTGGCAGCAGAGTACTGTTAATGGTATTGAAGTCACCTTGCTTACACCAATAGGTAAGATACTAATGCTCTTTTGTTTCTTATATCCTAGGAACTAATCATATGTTATTTCCCGATTTTTACATCGCATGAACATTTATCATCACCAATCATGGCAACGGAAGTGACCATGACCACTTGAGATTTGGCAAGTACGATACATGCCCTACCTATCAGCCTCATATCATAACACAGCAGCCTCTTATATAAATACGCGATCAATTCTCCGCCTCGATTTCGGTAATTCGTTGTCCTTTTCAACATAGCATAATTCCATATGCTGTTCCTTCCTGACTTGATTGCAGACCGGGTGCCGCTCCTTTATCTGCAGGCTGGGACAACCTATCACATTGCGGGGGGGGGGGGAGGTTAACCTCATCATTCCCTGTATTACGTGTCAACTCACCATTTGGGAAAAATAGTGTACGACGGTTTGGCATGGTTTAACGGCATGGCATTTCTATTTTCATACAAGTTGCTTTCTGTTGCACTGTTGCATACTCTGTGTTTTTTTTCTCGAAACCTTGCGATTATCACCCTCTCTGTGTTTCAAACAGAAAACGTAGTTGCTGTTCCATTTAGAATCCACAGTGAAACCATGGGAGGAAGGGCAATTCGAAGCGAGCCTCAACAGTTGACGATCTCCGCTGCTGCCTGGGAGATCCTGGAAAGAGCAGGATGGTTGAATTATTTCAATCGCCTACAGGAGTCTAATGAAACAGTAGCAATGGAATTTTTGCAGAACCTATAGGATGACCACTCCACAGTAAGAGGGAAGCGGATAGCGGTCACCGATGCCATAATTGCAGAAGTTTCAGGACTACCAGCCACCGGACCGGTATGGACATTAAAAAAGGAACGATTACAGAAGGTCATGGAAATTTTCCAGGATGAAGGCCAGAATTTGACAATTAAGGGGAACGGAGTTCTGCCAGAAACCCTAGGAGAACCCTGGATGGAGCTAGCAAGAACAGTGCAGAGCTACATCACCTGCGAAGGAAGGAAAGACGTGGTAAGACCACGACATCTTAAACTTTTAGCTGTTTTAAAGCAGAAATGCTCTGTAAATTTACCGGCACTACTGAACTCATTACTGCATGATGCTGCACAAAGTATAAAAAAGGCACAGCATGTAGAGGAAGTCGTTAGTCACCATGGGTTAATATGACTAGTTGTTAGTTATGGTCTCACCCAGCAGCAGAGCAGCTGGGAAGAGCTGATTGCAATGATTGAGGGGGGATTGACAGCGCCATCCCCAAAACGTAGACATTCTATAAGCACACCAGAACGTCCAGCAAAACGCAGAGAATTAGTACAGCAGAAACATGTTACTAGTACATCGGAATGACCAGAGATATATCAGGAATCGGCAAAGCGCAAGCATGCCATCGATCCACCCGAGCAACCGGAGGAACCCAGAAAATCAGCTCGGTTAGCTCAGATGAGAGGAAGCATAGATAAGCCCAGAAAATCAGCCCGGTTAGCTCGGATACGAGGAAGGCTGGAAAAGCTCCAGGAAAGCGCCAGCCAACCAGTGATAATTGAGGACGAGCAATCCGAAGAGGAGACAGAAGCAGAAGCTGAACAGGAGGAGGAAATAGAACAGCAGGGAGGTAGCCCATTACAAGACCTACTGGGAGAAGATGACTTGGCCGCAATCCTAGCCAATATGAGTAAGTATGGCCAACCTTCTAGTTCAGAGGACCCTCACGACAAACCCCAAGAAGAAAACATGCCTGTTCATGATGAAGAGGAGGTAAATACTGAACGGGAACAATCTGTTCCCAGGTCACAAGAGGAAATTTTAGAGGAAGTAGGAGCAGAAACAGCAGTTGCTCAGGAAGAGACAGAACCAGTCGAGGTTCCTATCCCAGAACAGCCAGAGCAGAACAGTGAGGAAGAACCCCAAGAGGAAGATTTAGAAACTTGTCATGATCCAGACCGCAGCAGACAGTCTGCTGTTCCTTCTAGTGAAACGCTGGAAATTAAGAAGTTGCGGAGGGAACGGCAGAAGATGTTGAATACGATAACCCAGCTCAGACAACAAATTAGGATTCTGAAAAAGAACCAGAAGGTAAAGAGGAAAAAGAGGGCCAACAAACGGCCTGTTGTCCAAAACCCTACTGAGAATCCAGCTGCCGTTCCAAATGATGCTGAGGAACAGACGGATGTTCGCGTTAAAACAGAAAAGGATGATATAAGGACCAGTGACAAGCAAATTCAGACAGAGGCACCACCCTCAGGGGTAATAAGGGTTCTGAACTCCAAACAGCATAATAAGAAAGTTCAGGTAAAACTCCCGGCCTCTACTGACCTATGGAAAAAAGATCCGAAGACAAAAACCTTGCATAAGATGATGAAGCAAGCACAACAAGAAGCCGAACAACTTAAAGAGCAAACGGTTCGAGAAAATATATAGAAAATTCTGGTAACACAGAAGGACGTGGAGTCGGTCAAAAGCCGAGGCCTTTGAAGGGTGGAGAAAAGACAAGGAAGTTGCACGGGTAGCAGCGGCTAAGACAGATCTTTGTTATCAAGCAGATTTGAATGCATGTGTTCTTTATACAGCTGATAAAATAGCATGTGAGGCCCCACCTAGTTTTTAAAAAATATGCTGTTTATTAAGTCATTGCTGATTAAAATAAAGGCATTTAGCGAGCATATATCTGATATCATTCTCCTGTCCAAGTGACTTTATATTTGCTCTCGCTATAGATGAAGATCCAGTTGTTGTGTGAACTTTGTTACATGACACTTGTGCTAAATCGGAGGCCACGTTCAGCTCCTAGCCATTCAGTGGAGACACTCAATTACAAGCATTCATTTCATTCGGGGTTAATCAGATTAAGTGGCTCAAAGCCTATGATACTTTCCAGAGTCAGGAAAATGGTCTAGATTTACGGGTAAGGGCTGAGCCTAGGAACCCAGTACAGTTGTGGAAAGCTCATAGAAACCTCATCAAGACTCTGGGTGTCTGTGAAACATTAGGACCCATGCATGAGGCACTCATTTGAGAGAGTTTAGAATATTTTCTTTCCATCAAAGACTTGGCGATTAACGCAGCCAAATTTCGGTACCGAATCTCTGATCCAAACATCCAGCTCATAGAACCATTTAAGTATGAGAATTTTGAGTTAGCTACCAACCGTTTGAACCTATATGGTGAAAGTATTTTGAAAGCAGGGTCATCCTGGTTAGGATATAGATTTCGTACTCCAATTATTTGGCACCCTGCACCTGGATACCAGGCCCTGTATGAGATGCCTGAGGGACATACAGGTCAGTTCTTTGACTATCTAATCACTCATCATGGTTGTAGGCCTCCGAATGAGACTCCTTCTCCAACATATTCTCTCACTGCCTTGCATGTCAACTACAATGTTTTCATGGGGACATGAAACAAGGTAAGCAGGGGGGTGTGTGGAGTCCTAAAAAGGTATGCTTTTGATGATTATTTCAGTGGCTTTTTAATAGAATTTGTGAACCTTTTTGTATCATGAGTTTGGAAAGTAATAAGGAACTATAACAAAACATGTGAGAATTGATATGCAAGACTTAGCCACTGATAATGGTTATTTTCTGTACAGGAAAAGGAGAAAACGAGGAATTGTCGTTCCAAAGGAAAGGACAAAGTCGAGATAATTGTTGTCCCTCTGAATGAGAACCGAACGCAAACAAGGATAAACAGATCAAAGCAAATCGGCTCGGAAAAGGAGGTGAAGACACCAGCTCAGCGCAAAAGAAAAGACAGGATGAAGAGTTAACAGTTTGGCGAATCCCTCAGGATCTTCGATCCTGAGGGATCGCTGCTTTATTTATCTTGTTACTTGGACATCTCCGCCGTCGCCTTTATATAAAGGGACAGCACTGTTAGCTTGATATATAGGATATGCTTTTATGTAATTTTCTGTAAAACATCAGCTTTGATTATTAAGTCTCGTTGAGACCTGGTTCAATGTATTTTTGACCGATGCATTAATAAAAGCTTGGTGATTATTTCATCTCTGCGTCTGGATTAACTTAAAGCGGTGTATCCTTGGAGGCTAAGGGCCCGGCCCCGAAGGACACTTGCTTCTGTACCATTGCGACTTGACTTATGTGTGGTTTTTTTATCAATGTTATTTGATAATTTGATATGCTTTATAAAGTTCATATTACATGCTCTGTTAAAGATTGAATCATTGAGGTTTTTACAGATAGAATCGTGTGTTGACTCCGCATCAAGTTATTAATCCTTTCAAGAGTTAATTGCATGTTCCTACTGTTTTGTTACAGAGCTGTTATACTAAACGTTGTGTTGTGAGCCTTTCCGATTTATCAGTACTGTTCCATAATTCATTAATAGTTATTGCTGTTCCATTAGCGTGTTTCGTGTGAATTGCCTTTAGAGTGAAAGAATGTTATTTGATTGCAAAGAGTGCATTTGAATTAATAGATTAAGTTTGGTTACAACCCGCGGGACTTAGTTATTCAATTGCTGTTCCATTTTAGATTTGTTGTTCTATTTCACAATTGCTGTTCAATCCTTTAATTGCTTTGCTGTTCCATTTACTTGCATTTGTTGTTTTGGCGTGAGAGATGATCTAAAGCTGTAGTGAGCATTGGCAGTCACTGTCTAGCTCCCAGGCTCATGGTCTATACTCTAATTTCCTTTCCATCAGTTTCCGAAGGGATGGGTTATCACTGCCGAACCCTTGACTGATAAGCTGTTGAGTTTTCTGAGTGTGTGATCTATTCTTTGAAGTAATTTAGTTTCAGACAATCATCCGTTTACTCTTGTATTTCTTAAGCACTGTACTACTAGCATTACTCTGACAAATGATAGCCTCAAATTGAGTCACTCTTTGTAATAACAAAACGCTCCCGGATTGACATATTAATGTGAGGTAATTAGAGGTGAAAGAGACCCTTTTTATAGCTCTACAATTAGCTCTTTCACTTTTCAAACATAAAACCATAAAACCAAAAACATCATAAAACACTAAACACAACATAGTGAGAAACAGATACCTAGGCACATATAGTGCACCACACTTCAGCAGTTTACTAGCCCTGGTTGACAATTAATGAACTCAATTTAGGAACACTAAGTGGAGCACAAAAATTTTGGCGCTGTTGCCGGGGAAGTGTAACTAGGTAGCCTTGTTCCTTAACTCCAAAAAAAAAAAAAAAAACAATGATATGCGTAGAGAGAGAGACTCAAGGGGTAGATTCATAAGAAGCAGAAGCAGAAGCTTGATTCCTAGAACACCTCTTGTTTCACCTAGACCAAGAGCCAGCACACCTCCAACTCAGACCCACATTCCATCCTTTACTGATCCTAGACTTCTAGAAGACTTAAGATCATATATTCCATTAGAAAGACCTTCCACTTCATCCACTGAACCTGTCTTAGAAGAAGATTCAAGGATCCCTGCTAGAGACACAAACTTTTCCACTTCCACAGAAGAATCAACTATGGCAGAAGAAGGGGGAGGAGGAGTCTTTAATGGAGAACACACATTATTTGGAAGGGGTAGAGGTAGAGGTAGAGGAGAAGGAGGTAGAGGTGCAGAAGGAGAAGGAGGTAGAGGAAGAGGTAGAAGAGAAATGGGAAGCTCTTTTGGGTTTCCTATAGTAGATGAAGAAACCAATACAACTATGAAAAACATTTCACCCTCTGTCCTTCCAAACTTCTATGGACTTAAAATTGAAGATCTTGAAACCTTCCTATTTGAATTTGAAGTCCTATTTAGAAATTATGACTACTTACAAGATGCTCAAAAACTTAAACTATTTCCTTCAAAATTGAAAGGAGCAGCATTGAAGTGGTTTATGAGTTTGATCAATAGTTATATTAGTACAAGGGAAGATATGAAACAATCATTTCTAGAGAGGTATTTGGATTATTATATGCCAGTAAATCATAAGGAGGAAGTGTTCAAGATGATACAAAAAGAAGATGAACACCTGGAAGATTTGTTGGAGAGATTTCATTACAACATCAAAAGAGAAAAAATGGAGAACTTAGATCAAGACACCTTAAAAGCTCTCTTGTTGAAGACAATTAGGGATGAATGGTTGGATATCCTTAACGTGGTGGGAAAAGGGGATATATCTCAGCTCACATTACCTGAAATATCTGAGTTATGTATCAACCTTTCAAGAGGGAAATCCAAAACTGTAAAAGGTCCTAGAGACCCTTCTCTTGCATGGGCAAGTAAGTCTGCTTCTGGGACAGTAGGTAGGGCAGAGATAGGGCATATGCTTGATGAATTCAAATCTGACATCTTAGGGAGTCTTAGTGAACAAATAGACACCCTTAAGTTACAAAACAAGCAAAAAGCTGAATTTGATGCCTTAGCAATCTTTTGTCCCAAATGTAGAAAGAAGCATGCCTTGAGAGAATGTCCTTTGGATGAAAAAGTTGTAGAGACCTGTGTAATTTGTTCAGAAAAACATGAAACCAAGAGATGTCCTTCACTTCCTGGTCTTAAAGTTGTCTTTCAAGAGGAAACTCCTACAAATTCCACAGAATCTCTCAATTTTGTCTCTAGAAGGCCTTGGCAAGGACCTCAAACACAAGGATTCCATGATCAATTGTATAATCAACCTCCACTAAATTGGAATTCTTGGTAGCAACCTTGGCACCAATTTCAAAATCAATCTAAAGCTTGGGAAAAAGGAGCACAAAATCCCTATGGAAGATACTCCCAGTACTATCAATATCCACCATCATATCCACCATACCCACATTTTTCTCCTGAAAATCCTCAACAAAATCCTCAACAGAATCCTCACAACCCACAACATCAAAATCAACCACTCCTATTATCATTGCCTCAAAAATCAAATCAGTTGCCTGCTCAACCCATACCAAACCCCAACAATAAAAATCCTCAGAATACATACATGATAGAAGGCCAATAGTTTCCAACTTATTTAATTTCTCCTCTAGAGCTTAGTGATGTTCAACTTAGGTCTAGAGGAATACTTGAAAACAGGAAACCTTCTGTGATCATACAAGAACAAGAAAACTCTGAGGAAGATTCTCTACGGGAAAATAAAAGTATTGAAGAAGACACATCTTTTCAGGACCCAAACATTGAAAAACCAAAACAAAAAGAACCAATAATTTCAACTCTTGTATTAGAGCAGCCATCAACATCCACTCCTACACCTCCCTTTCCAAAAAGATTACAAATTGATAGAGGTGTAGAAAAATAAATTATGGTGCCTAATTATGATTTCCTAGATGAGCTGAGAAATGTTTGCATTAAGATTCCATTATTACAAGCCATCAAGGAAATTCCAATTTTAGCAAAGACAATAAAGGAGTTGAGCATGAAGAAAACAAGAAAAATAATAAGAGAGACAAAGAAAATTCAACTGGCAGGAAAAATAGTAGATATCATGATGGGTAAGATTGCTATTCCAAAGTATCTAGACCCAGGAAATCCAGTTGTTAAAATTCACATCAATGGAATTGAGATCCAAAACACACTCATTGATTTAGGATCAACAATCAATATCATGAGTAGACAAATCATGGATAAACTGAAACTTCCCAATCTTCTCTTTACACCCACATTATTACAATTAGCAGACAGATCTGTGATCAAACCTGATGGGGTAATAGAAGAAATTCCAATGTCCCTAGATTCTTGGGAGTACCCTGTGGATTTCATGATCCTAACTCCTAAGAATAATCTAGGAGGGCATCCTATTATATTAGGAAGACCTTGGTTAGCTACAGCTGATGCTTTCATTAGTTGTAGATCCGGTGATATGTATATCCTTGATGGTAGTTCAACTAAGAAATTCACTTTGTATCCTCCAGCAAGGAAAATTACAGATTTAGATGATACTCAATGGATAGAGGATGAAGAATAGTTACAACCTCTCTTCACAATTCCAGAAATTAGTGAAGATAGTCAAATTCTGAATACTTTAGAAAACTTTGAATCCTCTTCGGAATAAAAACATGAAAAATTTCAAGAATAATCCAACATTGAGTTTTTATCATCAAGACAGATGTCTCTTCATTCTATGGATAAATTTGGTAGCTCTACAAGTGAGATATTTCCAGGCAAAACTTTAAACATAAACAAGAACCTAGAAAAATCTCAACAAGAAGAGCTAGTCAAGATCTTACAGAGACATTCTTCTGCATATGCATGGGAGTACACTGATATGAAAGGGATAATCCCCAAGACTTGCACTCATCACATCTACATAGAGGAAAATTTTAAACCAATCAGACAACCTCAAAGATGGATGAATCCAAATCTTAGGGAGATTGTTAAAGAATAATTGCAGAAATTGTTGAATGTCAACTTTATCTATCCTATTTCAGATAGTCAGTGGGTTTCTCCTTTGGTAATTGTGCCAAAGAAAAATGGTAAATGGAGGGTATGTATTGAATACCGAGAATTAAACAAATCTACTCTTAAAGATCATTTTCCCCTACCTTTCATAGATCAGGTGTTAGATACCTTAGCTGGAAAAAAGTACTTCTCATTTCTAGATGGGTTTAGTGGTTATAATCAAATTCAAGTAGCACTTGAGGATCAAGAAAAAACCACATTTACCTGTCCTTGGGGTACCTATGCTTACCGAGTATTGCCATTTGGATCATGCAATGCACCTACAACATTTCAAAAGGCAGTATTAGGAATCTTTTTGGATCTAATACATGATTGTGTAGAGGTATATATGGATGATTTCATAGTTTATGGAAACACATTTGAAGAAGCCTTAGCAAACTTGGAAAAATTTTTAAAAATATGTAAAGAAGCAAATCTTTCACTTAGTCATGAGAAGTGTTTTATGATGTTTACTGAAGGAATTGTTTTAGGACATCGCATTTCAAGGGATGGGATTAGAGTTGATGAGTCAAAAGTTGAAGTCATCTCTAACTTATCTATTCCAATTTTTCAAAAATATGTTAGGATTTTTCTAGGATTTACAGGATATTATCGAATATTTATAGAAAAATTCACCAAGATAGCATCTCCACTCTTAAAATTACTTACCGAAGACTGTGAATTCAAATGGAATTTTGATTTCCAGTTAGCCTTTGAGACCCTAAAAACAAAAATTTATGAAGCACCTATTTTAAGGGGACCTAACTGGAAGTTACCTTTTCATATTTCAATAGATGCCTCAGATACATCTCTAGGAGAAGTATTGGGACAAAAAGACCTGATTCCTTATGCCATCTACTATACCAGTAAAAATTTGACTCCTTCATAGTTAAACTATATTGTAACTGAAAAAGAGTTTTTAGCTGTTGTTCATGCCATAAACAAATTCAGACACTATATAACAGGCTATGAAACTTTTGTTCACACAGATCATTCTGCAATTAGATACGTAACGAACAAATCAATTACTAATGGCAGAGTCATAAGATGGTTATTGATTTTACAAGAATTCAACATTACCATTCTAGATAGGCCTGGAAAACAAAACACAGTAGCTGATTTCCTATCTAGACTCCAAAACATCAAAGATGACACTCCAGTTGAAGATCAATTTCCTGATGAATATCTTTTTGCAATTTCTACTCAGACTCCTTGGTTTGTTGACATTGCTAATTATTTAGTTTCAGGGAAGTTTCCTTTAATAATGAATGCAAGAAACAAAAGAAAAATCATTTATGACAGTGCAAAATATTCATGGGTTGCTAATGAGTTGTACAAGACAGGTCCAGATTTTATCATTATGATATGTGTTTGGGAAGATGAGATGCCTGAGATTCTCAAAGCATGTCATGATGAACCTTGTGGCGGACACTTTGCTGATAAGAGGACGGCTTATAAAGTCCTTCATTTAGGATACTATTGGCCATCCCTTTTTAAAGATGCTAAACAGTATGTCAAAAGGTGTGACAGTTGCCAAAGGGTAGGAAAACCTTCTCCTTCAGGTGAGATGCCATTACAACCTCAGGTACATATTGAACCTTTTGAAAAATGGGCATTGGATTTTGTAGGACCTATTAGTCCTCCATCAAGAAAAAAGAAATATATATTAGTTTGCACTGATTATGTTACCAAATGGGTAGAGGCCAAGCCATTACTTTTTGCTACTGAAGCATTTGTACTTAATTTTCTTTTTGAGGATATTTTTACTCGTTTTGGTGTCCCAAGGGAAATTGCTACAGATCAAGGAGGTCAATTCACATCAAGGCTAGTGGAAAAAATGATGGAGAGGTATAGAATCAGACACAGAAAATCTACTCCCTATCATCCACAAGAAAATGGTCAAGTGGAATCTACTAATAAGGTCATTGAAAGGATCCTAACAAAGACTGTTCATTTATGTAGAAGAGATTGGGCAGATAGGCTTCCTGAAGCCTTGTGGGCCTATAGAATTACATCGAGAAGAACAACAGGTTTTGTTTCCCATAGAGTTCCAGATTCAAAATTTCAAAATGGCAGTTCAGCTAGGACTTGATCTAACAGAGGCACAAAAGCACAGATTGGAGCAGATTAATGAATTGGATGAGATCAGATAAGATGCAGTTTACAAAACAAGTATAGTCCAACAGCAAAGGACTAGATGGCATGATAAGTACATCAAGGAAAAGAAGTTCAAAGAAGGTGACTGGGCGCTCTTGTTTGATTCAAAGTTCAAATATTTTCAAGGTAAATTCCAAACACATTGGCTTGGGCCATATGAAATTGTGAAATTTTTTGACAATGGGGAAATAAAAATCAGGACAATAGATGAAGAAGAGGTCACTTTTCTTGTGAATGGTCATAGATTGAAGCTGTATCATAAGCCACTTTCAAGAGAAGAATTTGTCAAGAAATTCCAGGAAAACATTGATGTGAAGTTAATGAAGAAGAATCTTTCTTCTTCATCAACTTAATTGAATTTTCTGAAATCATTTTATTGAAATATATATATATATATATAATAATAATAATAATAAAGTATAAACATGAAAACCAATCACTGATTGGCATGTTTATACAGAAAAGGTGGAGTGAAAATCAGAATTTTTCTGACACTCTGACTTTTCAAATCCGTTTTTTCTACAAGCAGTTATTACAAAATCATAAGTGCAGATCCATTTCACTTATGATCCATCTCACTTCATTCATCCACACCCCATTTCATTCATTCATCTACACTTCATTCATTTCACTCCATAGTCCACTTCATTTCCATCCCATATTTTTAAGTTTGATGTTTTACTGCAATTGAATAATACATATCATGAATTGCAGGCCACTTCTCATACTTCACTCCATTTCATAAGTTGTGATCCATTCCACTCCATTATTCAGTTCATTCATGTTCCATTACACCATATTTTATTATCCATCTTCACTCATTCCATACAACATTCCATTCATGCTCCAAACCATTCCATTTCATGTTTTAAGTCTTCTACAGGTACATCTGCAATCAGTTAGACATTCTGCAGCCAGAGATCCTGAAAGCACTGTTCAGTAATCACCTGATCTGCAATAAAATGGTCCTACATATCCATGACAACAAGAAAAATCAAGGGATTTATGAAGACTCAAAAAGTAATGATTTTCATGGGAGAACAAAGCATATAAAGATCACAAAAATCAGAGGAAAGGCAAAGGTAAAAGTTTTGATTATAATGACATATCATGAAAAATTTTAGTATAGTTAAGTTATGAATAATTCAACAAGTTTTTTTAATTAATTTTGTTGATCATTCCTAACAAACCTCTCGTAGAAACTTTGGATAAAACTCCTTCTATTCTACCATTTCAAATCCCATATCCGATCACCATTTAAGAATCTAAATGTTTAAAGTGCTGAAGTGATTGGATTAGTCACGTCACTAGGCCAAAGCATTTAATGATGATTTTGAATTCGTTACAAAATATCTTCGCGGTATTTTCTTTCGTGATATCTTTCAACTCATAAACATCATCCTCACCTCATTATGTTCATTCTGTAATCACTCCATATCATTCTTTCCTGTAGCCAACTCTTAACCATTTCAGTCTGTAAAACAGAGGAAACATCTGTGGGGAAAAAACATCTTTGTAACAGCCATTGTCACCGTGAACAGAGGAGCAACAATTTGAAGGTTGGAAAGAGAAGTTATGGGTCTCATAGTGAGGATCGAACTGGTTGGAACTAAGTACTTGGAAAGTTATCCTCAAATCATAGAAATTTTACAACAAGCAGGGTGGTTGCAATTCTTTGAAAATTTCAGTGGTTTTCACAAAGAAGTGACTAAAACATTTGCACGGTCCTTCAATGGAGCTGAGGTCGAGATAGGAGATATTAAATTCACCATTACAAAACTTTCTATTGTAGAAGCAACGGAATTGCCCAGACAAGGAGAAAGGTGGTTCAAGAATAGAGAATTTCATAACTAGGCATGGAAGCAGATACTCAAGTCACCAGGTATGGATGTTTCCATTTTTAAAAAGGGTATCCCTAGCTCCACACTAAATAAAAAATGGAGGAACATGTTGCTTATCTTGCAAAAATTCATCACTTGTGAAGGGAGATATAGTACCTTCTATGTTTATCATATTCGGTTGATAATGCATTTCTTAGAAGAAGAACTCAATTTTCCCTTTTTATTGCTTCATAGTTTAAAGAAAATGGCCTCAAGTGTTCAAAAGAGAGTTCAATTTCTAGAAACAACCTTATACCACCATGGTTTAGTCAAAATTTTGATTGAACATCATTTGAGAAAAATGGGAGATAATTGGGAAGAGTTTTTAGTGAGAAATCACTTTGAAGAACCCAAGGAACCTCCACCTGAAGACAAACCTACAAAAAGAAGAAGAAGATGGAAAACCTCCAAAACTAAAACTGGTAAAACAATACAAGAAGGCAGTGAAGAAATGATTTCTGAGAAATTGGCTCAGATTAGGAAGAAGCTTAAAAAAAAGAGGATAATAAGAAAATTGTCCAGAGAGAAAGGAGAAGGACCATCTCAACCAAGACGGAGCCACATACTTAGAGGGATACTAAAGAAAATAAAGGTTAGACAAACTGGAGTCATAAACATAGACGATGAATAAACACCTACTGAGGAGGATTTTGATGAAGGAGCTCCTGAAATAGACCCAGCACAGCAGGAAATTTACAACTATGTTGAGACATTAGAGAAAAGAGCTTCAGAAAGTAGAGACAGAACTCCTAGTCCACCAAAATCTGCAGTTGATATCCTAAGGAGAGATAAATATGAGTTAGAAAAATTGAAGAAGAAAAATAAAAAGTTAATCAGGGCACTCACAAATTTGAGATTCAAGTTAGTCATAAGGAAGCCCATAAGGCCTTTGACTACCAGGTAAAGCAGAAGAAGAGGGTTGGATGTCCTTGCAGAGGTCTCAAAGTTCATCGAATAGTTGCATGAGGACATGCAAGAACCTAGCAGTGGGGGTATGTTGAGCTCCAAAGATGTTCTTTCTTCCACCACATTCCACTCCATTCACTTTGTCCATTATTAATTACAGGCTCAAATGATCAATATAATTAATTAAAATTGCTTTAAGAATGTATATCATGACTAACTTTCTATGTTTTTATGATTTTGTCATTGTAGTACTTTTTGAACTAGATCTAGCTATAGAATGCAGACATTCTGTAGCTAGTTGCCGATTCTGCAATTGTCTTCATGTCTACGCAAGTTCCAGGTGTCATCTCAGAGAAAAACACACATGTCTCCACGAAGTTTGAACGAAATTCTGTAGGTGGTTATGCACGTGGGAACTCAAACTAGGAGATAGACTCCTAATAGGACAAGGACAGTCCAGATGTCCTTAATCATATTATGAGACCACCATCAGAGTTCTAGTTTGATTTTAATTTGGAAAGACAATTATCACTAGGTTATCTCAAGACAGTTATGTAATTTTTTTATAAATATGGCTTTGGAAACCGAGGGACAAGGTTAGATTTGGTGTTTGATTGCTAGATTTCAGAAGTCCGAAAACACTATGTTTTGAAGTAATTTCTCTTTTAATGAAAGAAGCATCATTTTATTGAAAGCGTTGAGTCAATATTGAAGTATATTTTGCGTGCTACTCTGGTGGTAGAGGGCCCCTGCTACCGTAGCAGCTTTGTTCATATGGTTTAGATAAGTATTTTAGTCTCGTTTTTCATTTCTAGCTTAAGCAAGTTTATGAAGTTTATGTTTCATACTTGTCTACACTAATCATCATAGCTAGACTTACTCTTATAAACTCTTCCAAAATATCATCATGATGAATAAGACATAGCTGTGGTGTTGTAGATTCTAGTTGCATTTCCTTTCGAATTTTATGATTTGCGCTTGTTTACACTAAGTGTCATAGCCAGTCTTACTCCTACAAACTCTTCCAAAACATCATTAACAATGAATAAGAAATAGCTGTGGTATCTTAGATCCTAGTTGTATTTTCTTTCAAATCTTATGTTTATGTTCAATTGCATTGAATAATATAGCCAGACGTGTTTTTACAAACTCTTCCAAAATGTCATTCATATTGAACGAGATGGGCTGTAGGATTCCATAGACTAGCTGCATGTTAATTTAGTTATAACACTCCAGAGGTCGATTGCATTTAGTTCAGCTTTGTCACTACATTTCAAGTTTGATAATGGCATTCTATTTTAACTCTATTCACTGTACTTCAAGTAGATTAGTAGCACTCTAGTTCAGTCTCAGTTCATTTTGTTTCAAGAAAAGATTAATGGCATTCTAGTTTAGTTGTAGTCACTGTATTTTAAGATTGATAGACTTCGTTCTAGCCTAGTGTTATCCATTGTATTTCAAGTAGTACTAGTTGTCAAAAATACTCTCTCGGCCTTCATTATTTACAACTTACTTTTGTTCTGAATTTATATTGATACATCATCACATGAACAGGGGTCAGTAATATCAGTTTAAGGCTTTGATTATTCTGCAAATCTTTTACAAATTCACCTATAGCCTTTTTCCCAAACATTGTTCTAGAAAATCTCTAAACTTCTGAATAAGGCCTAGTAGTGATAAGTCAAGTTGCAAAATAGGGTAACTTCAGCATCATAGGTTAATCTAGAATAGAAACCTTACTGTTGTTTATTTAGGAGAACTTCATTTACACTTAACTTTTCCATTTCTCAAGCTCTTCCAACACATATTTAATGAATGAATTGGATAATTTCAAGCTCATGTTGTGATTTACGTCCTTGCAATGAAGTCATTATCAAGCTTTGCATTTGTTGTTTTCCATCCATAGTTTAGCCTTTGTTCTGTTTTAATATAACCAATAGCTTCTTTTCACCAGCACTTAGTTCTTTCCCTTTTCAAACATAAAACCATAAAACCAAAAACATCATGAAACACTAAACACAACTTAGTGAGAAACAAATACCTAGGCACATATAGTGCACCACACTTCAGCAATTTACTAGCCCTGGTTGACAATTAATGAACTCAATTTAGGAACACTAAGTGGAGCACAAACACAGAGTTTGGTAATCTCTTGGAAATTTTTAAAAATGACATTTTGGGTACTTTGACAAAACAAATTGATCTCTTACAAGCCAAGTAGAAGCAAGCTATAGCAGAATAGAATTTGGCCATATTTTTCCCACGCTGTTGGAAGAAGCATAGCCAAAGGGAGTGCCCCTTAGACACAGTTTAGACTTGTGCCATTTGCAATAAGGACCATGCCACGAACCATTTCCCTTCACTCCTGGGGCTGAGAGTAGTTTTCAACGAAGGAGAGGAAGAGACAAAACTAGTCTAACTAATGAATTAGCTTAAACAATGGCAGGCATGACCATGTATGCCTCAAGACCCGCACCAGTTCTTTTCTCCTCCACAGTTTAACCAACAAAACTCTACAGTAACTTGGAAAAATCAAAACCCTTTTTCTGCATGGCCGACCCATTCATATCTTATACCACACTGGCCAACACAACCCTCACCAGGGAATAATTGGCCAAGCTTTCCTTGTTCTCCTCCTTATTGGAAAAATGCTCCATACCAAGCCCACTAGCCAGCATCCCCTTCTCAAACCACTAATTGGCCTCAGAATTGGAAGTGACCCCTGGGAATGACCAATGTACCAATGGGAGCAGGGGTCCAGAATCAACCTACACCTCCAGCTCCATACCCAGTTCAGCACAACCCTCATCCTAACCTACGTCCTCAATTACTAGCTCAAACCAATCCTAATCCCAATAACAGATCGGTTCAGCGAATCCAGATCATAGAATATCCAAACCCTGACACTAAACTGAGGCAATGTAATGAACTACGGTTGAGATCAGGATGTACTATATCACTAGCAGAAGTCACGACCTCACCTCAACCCAAACCTGGAACTTCAACGGAACCTAGCCAAGAAAATTTAACAGAAATAGAGGTATAACAAGAGAAGGAAACGATTGACCAAGAGAGGCCTGAAGAGATTAGGGTATCTCCACCTCCATTCCCTGAAAGGTTAACTCTGCCTAAACCTATAGCCTTTCTATATTTTGACATCTTGGGGGAGTTAAGAAACCTTTGTATCAAAATTCCTCTTCTCGATGTCATATAAGACATTCCCATCTAAAAAAAAACAATTAAAGAATTGTGTGGGAAAAACAAGTAAAAAAAATAAAGGTTGTGCCCACCGTTCATGTGGTAGGGATGCTATCTGACTTATTACTGGGTAAGGAACCGCCAGTGAAGTATGAAGACCCAGGAAATCCCATAGTAACTGTGCAGATCTCTGGCTAGTCCTTTCCAAACACATTGGTCGACTTAGGGGTGGCCATTAGCAACCTAACTATGGGAACCTGCGAAAAGCTAGGTATATCATCTTTAGAACCCATGACCTGCGAAAAAGTCGGTCATCAGACTAGAAGGAATAGTGCAGGACATCCTAGTCTCCGTAGACTCATGGAAATACCCAGCTGATTTCTTAGTTATTAATCCAAAGAACAGGATGGACTGGCACCCATTGATTCTTGGGAAACCTTGGCTGGCGACAACTGAAGCTTACATAGGCTGCCAAACAGGAAACAGGACCATCACTAGAAGAGATTTCATAAAGAATATCATTATCTTCCCACCTGCCAAACCGATCTTACCCATGGTAAAAATTCATAAACCTCGATATGCATATTGGGCACAAAACATCCTCTCACCTCTGACATTAGTGGAAGCCCTTGAGTTTAAAGATCAAACTGAACACGATGCAATCAATAATTTTCTGAGTTAGCGACCCACATCTGGAAACTTAAAATGCCAATTTTTGAAAACAGTCCTCAAAGATGAAGTTCAAGAGGACCCCTTGACAGACCTTGAGGATTGATCTATCCCCATGACCACTATGCGTAACATCATACCCATTTAGATTAAAACAGGAAAGATCTTGAATATCAATGGAAATTTGGATGATAACCAAAATCAAAGGCTCGTAAAAGTTCTATAGAACTATCAAGGGGAATTTTATTGGGACTACCCAGACATGAAGGGTTTAGATCCTCAGCTATGCACCCATCACATCTATACTGATAAGGAAACCCAACCCATTAGACAACCTCAACGAAGGCTAAATCCACACTTAAAATATATTGTAAAAAAAGAGCTGCAAAAACTACTGGATGTAAATTTCATTTATCCTATTTAAGACAGAAAATGGGTCTCCCCTCTGGTATTTGTCCCTAGAAAGAATGGAAAATGGAGAATCTGTGTGTATTATAGAGAACTGAATAAAGAAACACAGAAAGACCACTTCCTCCTCCCTTTTATTGAAGAGGTCCTTGACACATTGGCAGGGAAACAGTGCTTCTTCTTTCTTAATGGGTTCAATGGTTATAATCAAATCTAGATAGCCCTCGAAGACCAGGATAAGACAACCTTTACCTGCCCATGGGGTAATTTTGGTTACATAGCCTTACAATTTGGGCTATGTAATTCCCCCGCAAGATTTCAAAGAGCGATAGTCAACATTATTTCTGACTTAATAAATGAGGGACTCGAAATCTATATGGATGACTTCACCCCGTACGGTGAGGACTTTCATCAAGCATTAGAAACACTAGAAAAAGTGTTGGAGAAATGTATTTCTACTAGGCTATGTTTAAGCAATGAAAAATGTGACATGATGATGACCGAGGGAGTAATCCTAGGTCACTACATCTCAGCAGCTGAAATATAGGTAGATCCAGCAAAAATAGAGGTAATCCTTCTATTAGCCACACATTGTACACAAACGGAGGCACGTAGTTTTCTAGGGTATGCAGGATATTATCATATATTCATAAATAATTTCTCATGAATAGATGCACCTTTGTATGCATTAACTAGAGATGTTGAATTCCACTGGACCGATAAATGTGACACTGCTTTTGCAGATTTAAAGAGACTAGTCCTGATAGCACCAATTTTGTGAGGGCCTAACTGGAAGCTGCCATTTCATATTTCTTAAAATGCATTTGTCACAGCAATAGGGGCATTTCTTGGCCAAGAAGAAGAAAAAAAACCTACACTATTCATTATATCAGCAAAAACCTCACTCCTGCTGAATTAAATTATATAGTGACTAAAAAGGAGTTCCTGGCTATCATCTATGCTATTAATAAAATTTAGACATTATATTACAAGCTATCAAGTACTCCTGTATACTAATCACTCTACCATTAGATATTCAGCCAATAAACCAATCACGAATAGTAGATTAACTCATTGGTTGCTGCTATTGCAAGAATTCGATATAACTATCAAGGACCATCTAGGAAAGGAAAACATGTTCACAGAATTCCTGTCCAGGGTTCCAAAGACGGATGACATGCTAACAGTTTATGATCAGTTTCCTGACAAACATTTGTTTGTGGTAGCCGTAACAACGCCATGGTATGCAGACGTGAAAAATTACTTGGCAGTAGGAAAGCTGCCCAGGAATTTAACATCAAGAGAATAGAAATTGATTGTACAACGCAGCGCAAGGTTCTCCTGGATCGGTGGATACCTCTTCCATATGGGGGCCGACATGAACATATGCAGATGCATCAAAGAAGATGAAATTTATGATATCCTACGGGCTTGTCACAATGAACCTTGTGGTGGCCATTTCTCAGATCGTAGAACGGGGCACAAAGTGTTACAATTAGGCTATTATTAGCCTACAATTTTCAAAGACACAAAAAAATATTTCCAAGCTTGCGATAGCTACCAAAGAATGGACCGCCTGGGCCAAATAGAGAAAATACCACTATAACCACAATTGGTGATAGAACCATTTGAAAGGTGGGCACTAGACTTTGTTGGACCATTCAATCCACCATCGAACTAGAAATTCTACATATTGGTTGCCACAGTTTACGTAATGAAATGGGTAGAAGTAGTGGCCTTATTAAGAGGCACATAAGAATCAGTGATTAATTTCCTTTTCGAGCTATTCGTATGATAAGGTTTACCATGGGAAGTGATAACCGATGGGGGGGGGCACAGTTCGTGGGTAATAAAATTAGAGCCACCCTAAAAAATCCCGATATCACCCATACAGTTATGTCTCCTTACCAGCCGCAGGAAAACTGGCAAGTTGAAAGCACCAACAAAGTTCTGGAGGAAATTCTTACCAAAATGATATTAACACATCACCGACACTGGGCCACTAGACTAATAGAAATCTTATGGGCTTATCGTACAACCTGGTGAAACACCACAGGATACTCCCCATATCATCTAATATTTACGAGAGAGCTTATTTTCCCCATTGAGTTCAAAATCAAAACTATAAGAATAGCACAGGAAGTAGGGTTGGAATTAATAGAAGCCCAGGTTAGAAGACTCCAACAAAGACTGGGCCACAGTGCGCATGAGGCATTCCACAACATGATTTTTGGCTCTCCGACACATGTGAAAGGATGTGTTTGACCCAGTTTGAAACAACACCAACGTTTTCCACCTCGAGGAAGAAATTTCCAATGCCGAGTGTTGCGTTCACTGCCTCCCCGGAATGCGTTGATGATATTCAGTAATCGCCCATACAAATGTCTCGATTTCCTCTCCATGCATGACACCACATGGACCGTGTCACTAACTAGCGTTTTAATGGAGATAGGCAGTAGTTGTTTAGCGTGGATGGGACCATAAGAGTGGCGATACCATTTCATCCAGAACACATGCACACAGGTTTAGCAATAACGGTTTTGTCAATATCATAAGGACGGTGGCCGTTACGATGTATCATTTTTAGAATGTGTGGTTAAAATTACAAACCCATCAATGAATTAACACTAGAATAGCAGAGCGCATTGTACACAATGAAAGTGCTAAAACCTGCTTACCCTGTCAAACCTAACAGCCGTCGTCTTCTGGCCAACCTAGGCTTGTGGTCTGGTCTACTGATGCCATGCATGCGCCGAGGATTGTTCTATTTCAAACGGAAAACGTGGGGAAAAATGTAAAACCTTAACGACGTCGAAATAATTTAAAATAGTGGCGGAGAAAACTGTGGCTCATGCACCAGTTTTCATTCGCTCGGTCATACCTATAGTCTGTGCGTTGAGATCAGAATCAATAGGGTCTGAAGAATGATGATATTTTTATGCGTCTGTCATTGCCATTAACAAATATAATTTCAGTTATGGTGCCATGGGGAGATTGCACGAAGGATTAATCATCCTTTTAACCTCACGATTCTCCTAAGGAGTCTTGAGTCCAATGCATAACCTGCTCTTCAGCGTATGGTTAATAATGCATGGTGTGGCGGAAATTCGAAAGGAGCAGAAGGTTAATGCTCTTGAAAGTTTACTACAAACTAGCGAATCATCTTGTCTCTCTGCCTCCAACTAGGGTATCGTCCCCACACATGGCGTTTTCTCTTGAAAGTCTACTACAAATGCATATAGAGATCTCGAACACTGAACTTGTGGTTTGCAAATTTTCTGCATAGTCCAAAGTGGCCGGAGAATTGCAGGAGATGCCACGGTGAAACTCAAATTTAGATGATCACGTGTTGAGTGACAGAAATCTCGGTTCAACAAGGAGGAAATAATGAATCAAGTCGCACAGTTGTACATCGACATACAACATCAAGAAGTGCGACCAATTCCTAAATGCAACCATGCCACCCCTGATCAATTCGCAGCCTTCCTGGGTCGCATAGTTGCAACTTTTCTCGGAACTTGGAGAATGCGACTCAACAAAATTTGCAACCCTGCGACCTCCCCAAGTCGCAGAGTCACAGAGTCACACCACGAAGAGTCTATGAATTTCATGACTACCCCACTCTGCGACTCCGACCAAGATTTGTGACCTATGCTAGTATGCTACCGAGTGCGCGGTATATGGTTGAAAAGGAGGAGAGGTCACACATCGCCATCATGGTTCTCAATTAAAATGTGTTGCATGACCGTGAATGAAGCTTACGCATTTGCGATGTTGATCGGGATATATGAAAACACATTATTGACCATGCAACAAAAGGCGGTCAGCAATTGAAATGAATCCCCCTTTTACATGGCCGTGACTTCTTCCTTATTGGTACCAAACAACCTCAGCCGCATCTAGAACTTCAAAAGTTCGAGATGCATAGGATTTGTCTAATCAAGCGCATTAAGCAGGCAAGGATAATTCTAGTATATGCATTGAGCCTCAGTGAAGAAGGAGCCACATATTCAGGGTTGTACCCTCGTTTCATAAATTCGTTTTTTCCATGTTCATAGAGGATAAAGGGGCATCATGTCGCATCAGCGTAACCATATCCCTATGAAGTAACAGCTACAAAAACAGTTTAAAAATGACAAATCCACACTTAGCACTCAGTCCATAACGCTACCAACAGACATTGAAGAGGTGCAGAGATAACCTACACAAGCCATTTTCTCTAATGACAAAGTATTGACCACATAAGGGTCTAAATTTGTTTTTTTCTACTCTTTCAAATTAATTAAAATGCCCTTAGCATTATTATTATTCAATCATGGAGACATGTGACCTATGTTATTTTATTGCAGGAAGAACCTTTCAAAGAGCCGGGGTTTTCCTCAGCATACAAGGGGACCTTTTCAAAACAAGTAGATTCTCACGAACCTCCAAAGAACTCACTTTAAGTTCAAAGGCACCTGGCCACGTCCACCGAAAGAAGGCCGCAAGTCGCTGATCTGCCCAAGGTCACAGGTCGCATATCTGCCCAAGGTCGCAGGTCGCATATTTCTTGAGGTCGCAAGTCACTGATCTGCCCGAGGTCGCGAGGTCGCAAGTCACTAATCTGCCCGAGGTTACGAGGTCGAAAGTCACTGATCTGCCTGAGGTCGCGAGGTCGCGGGTCACGGATAGTCCGAGGTTGCAGGTCGCGGACTGTTCGAGATCGTAGGTCGCATATTGCCCGAGGTCGCAAGTCACTGATCTGCCCGAGGTCCAAGGTTGCAGGTCGCAAATTCCGAAAGGTCACAGGTCGCAGAGGTCACCAGGTCACTAAGTCGCATCCCTTATTAAATGCCCGACGGCACGACCCAGCGACCCAACGACTAGGTCGCAAGGTTGCAGAACCCAGTCAGGTAGCAAGTCGCAACAGTGGCTCAGGTCGCAGGTCGTAGAACAGATTGGGTCACAAGGAAGCCCAACAGTCGGGAAAGCGAAAAGTCAGGGAGCCCAAAGGGCAAGCTTTGCTCTATAAATGCTTCCTTCGGGAACTTGTAAAGGGATCTTTTGTTTGGGACTCGAGCTGAGTATATTGTATTACCAGAGGATTATACATTTAAGCATGAATACAAGAATTTTGAAAAATCCCTTTTTTGGATCTGGTGTTTTCATATGTATGAGCGTTATTGAGTATTATGTTTTAAGTTTCTAAATGTATTTAGATTAAGGGAACTGTATCTTTAATTCATATCACAATTGCATAACAGTTTGTTGAGTATGTTAATGGTGGTTGAGTTCATTTCACTTTCTTAACGAACGCTGATGGATTTGTTTATTAGAATTTGTGTTACCATTTAAAACTTTTAGGAAGTGAAGGGTGTTCTTGCCATGAGGAATTGTTTCCTTTGTGGTCAGAACAGTTTACAAGCATGACCCTAATGAAGTGTTGTTAACAACACTTCCTTTGGTCTTCATACTTTATTATTTCCTCTTGCTACTCATAGTGTTGCATGTACATTTAATGCATCAATCATATGTCTTGTATCATTTGATTAGGTGTGTATCCACGGTTTTATAGAGTTTAAGTGAGACCCAAAGAAAAGAGATATCAGTGGTAGCTAGACCCACACCCCGGACGGGATCCCTATTCCAAACAGTTCAAGGTCTAATTGGTACCTTTTACTGGGGAGATCCCCTGCTGTTGGTCAGACTGATTTTTCCATCAACAGAATTGGCGCTAGAAGGAGGGCTGGATGACAAGCTGAGCCCTTAGAGCCTACAGTTAATCTCATATCTGTAATGGCTCGTTCCCAAATCATTCTCCCGAGGCTTTTTTCAAATTTTTATGAGCCCCGATGTCTCATCCCTAATGAGCTTATGTATCACTTGTCTCAGTTAAAATTCGATGGTGAAAATGGAGTGTCCATAACCCAACACCTTTTAGATTTCAATGACTTTGGTGAGTGCTACGAAATTGAAAATGAAGGTTTGATTTGTTTTCTTTTCTTCCTCACCCTCGAAGGTCGCACTAAGCAATGGTGCCTTACATTGCCAGAAACTTCCATCCATTCATTTGAACAAATTGCCAGTGAATTACAACAAGCTTTCCACAGGTAAGATTTTCAAAGTGTATTGATAAAGCTAAATGACATCAGAATGGAACCTCAGGAACCTCTAGATGAATTTTCTATCATATTTTTTCATTATTATTTTGAGTTCCCTGAAAAGGATGTCGATTGGGAGTTCTTAAGTGAACAGTTCGGCTATGTGCTACTAATTTCCCTTGAAAAATTTCAGTTAGCAACCCAGCCTGAGCCTACTGTTCCTTATGACGATCCGCAAGTCAACGACTATTCAGACTTTGTCCCTAATTCTTCCTTGTCCATCTCCCCCAGCCCAGACCACATTCAAGCCTCCGAGGAGAGTATTTCTATTTGTGACATTCTTGCTCCTTCTCCTGAGTTGTCAGGTAGTGGAGTTGTGACCTCGAAAGTTCTTAGCAATGATAGATGGGTGCATGAGGATAAAGCCTATTTTACTACCTTTGAATCTTTCATGCACCATGTTGAATTAGATTTTTAAAACCATAGTGGCTCATTATCTCTCCTGGTTCATGAAACCTACCTCAAGCCCACTCGATGTCTCCCTGGATACAGTCCTAAATCTAATTCGCATACTGCTTATGAATCGACTCCTATCTCGGATGAATTCGATTCCCTTACAGGGCTTGCCAAATAATTGTTTTCTCTGAATGACATGGATGTGCGTGTTGAAAAGCCTTGGATGGTTAATGCCCCTGCGATTCAATCTGTTCGTTCATTATTCCTTGATTTATTTCATGATCCCGCCACACCAGTAATTTCTTTGAGACATTCAAAATATCCTTATACTGGTATTGGCGACAATCATAAGCACGCAGATGGTGTTTCGCAATCACAATCCCAAATCAATGAATGTTTTAGATATGATCTTTCTCACTCGAAATCTTTAGACAACCATAGGAGTGATTTCTTGTCAGGGCAACCTCAAGATGTCCCCTCTATTGATCCATCCCAGTTGGTAACTCCTGGAGAACCCAACATGTCGGGTACCCAACTTGATCAAATCAATGGTTACAGTGATCCCTGCTTATCTAAAAACATATTCAATCATACCGCTGAGGACTATCACTCGCATCTCCTTGCTAATCACATGGAGACACCAGATTTCAATGATTCACTTCGGGAAGATTCGAGTACCCATCAGAAAATCGAAGTGCTTCAGCTTCTGCCAACAGTTTCCAAAATGACGATTCCTAAGTACCATGCTCCTCCCAGCATAACCGCGTCGAATTCACCCCACCCTGGAAAATCTAGAGAACCTGATACTTCAGATTGTCAATATGTCAGTGCACAAACATTTGACCGGATTGATACAAAGCCCGCTGAAATTTTACAACTCACCACTATCCATGATCACAACAATCTTCCTGTTGGTCTCGCCAAGCAATCAAAGTTGGGAAGCCCCCTGCTCGAAGGTTTGGATTTTGTTCAAGGTGGTGAGGAATTCCAAGCTCCACTAAAAGTGCATTTGGATTCTCATATCCTTGACAGATTACAGGAGCAACTTCGAACTAGGGTTTTCAAAATTAGGGTTTCTGCTCTTGGATTCGCAAGTATCTATAATTTTCCTGGCACATGTTTATTGTTTCCATTACATAAAACTGATGCTCCTCAAAACCATGATGAGATTTCTAGTCAACTCGACCAACCCTATTTACTGGATGTACCTACAAATAGGCAATGGCTCACCCAGCGCCCATCAGACCTAGGCTTGTGCATGAATAGATGTGTGTCATTTATAAATGTTGAGTTTCAAGAACATATTGCTGTGTATCAGGATGAGAGTGGAATTCAGCTTGCACAATCTATTCTGGCATGTTTTTTGATAAGTATCCATGATCTGCTTGCCATTGCACCTGCTCTTCAAGAAAGTTTTGTTGTTACTCCACCTTTTTGGATGCTAGCTCTAATTCCGAGCATTATTGTTATTGCAGGAGGGGAACTAATGTGGTGGCTACACTGGAAAGTTGATTTTACATAACTCGACCACCTCATGGGTTAAACTAGGGTTTACGTGTAGGCTAGCTAGGACCTATTAATAAAATTTTTAGTTCAAAGTTAATTAGGTTTACTTGCCAAATTTTTACTTCATAATTTAAAAGTGTGTTTACTATTTTCACTTATGATTAATATCCTAGGCATCATCATGTTACAATTGTTTTGCACTCATTTCTTTTCAGTTTGCTTATTGTTGCATAAATAATTACTGCTTTTATCATGCCTCTTTTCCACCTACAACTGGTTGATCGTTCCTACACATGGCATTGCATTGCATCTTGAGCCTCACCTATTACATTGTGTCGTACACTATCTTCCTCACATCATTTCCGCAGATTGTTGATATAGCTTTGAAAATATTCCACATATCACCTCTCACTGCATGAGCCCTCATTGAAACCCTACCACCTTGCAGACTTGTTCTACCTCGGTAGCTGAAACAATAACCCCATTGTTTGCATGAGGTTGCGGTGGCTATCTCAAGAGGCAGCTTTCTCTTAGGACAAGTCATCGAAGTCGCATTCTCAACAACATGCCTATGAGTCTAAACTTATTTAGCGGGGGAGATACGAGCCAGTTGTTGTGGGAGACCTAATGAGTTTGAATGGCCCGTTACCTGTAAGCCTAACCCTTGTGCCCAGCATATTCTTGAACATCTTAATGATCTGTTTTGCACGCTTTGCCTATTGTGGTGAATGTGGTGTGAGGGTTCGGCACAAGGGCAAACCAAAATCAGGATATCTTTCAGTTTCTGTAAAACAAGTAACAACCTCTCTTTCTCATAAAATAAGTCGGGATCCCTCATCCGCCCATGAAAAATAAGTGCCCCGAGCACATGAAAATAAGTGTTGCAAGCACATGAAACAAATAAGGGTAAAGGATCGAGAAAGGCTTCCTGCACAGAGAGGTAATGGAATGAATCCGCCGGGGTACTGACCAGGCTCGCTGGTAGTGGAGCAACGTTTGTGATTTCTTGAAGTGACTCTGTTGGGGTACTGTCCAGGCCTACTAGCAGTGGAGCAACACCGGAAACTTACTTTAAAAAAATCCTGAGAATAATAAACCCGCTGCCTTGCTCTTCACATCATCAACAAGCTATTGGCGTCTGTGAGCTTTCTATTGATATGTTCTGATTAGCGAGACCTAGCTGAGGCACAAGGATTGGGCATACCTGTAAAGGCCGAAGTAATTCAAAGGGTCCCCGCAGAACTTGTTCAATATTCCCTTGTATCACTTTCTTGGCGTAGAATTTTGTTGCGATATTGACAGAGATGTTGGATTCTACCAGTGGTTCGCCATTTGTTATAGCCGCTACAACACCACCAAAAATTTTGGGTATATTCGAAATTTCGGGTCCCCCTCTGCTCACTTAGTCATTAAAGTCTTTCACCCGACCTGCAGTCAGTGAAATCCTAGCGACCTATCCACAGACCCTCACAAGCTATCTCACCATCATAATTGGATGTTGCTGCTGCAATTGCGCCATGTGTGAAGTGATCGCCATGCATACATTCGAATGCGAACTTTGTGTATTTACAGTAAAAGCTCTTGCACCATGGATTGTTTAGGCACTCGGTTTGGGTACTTCACCAAGCTCACAATCTGATGTTAATCATTTGGGGCATCTTTATCTAAAGGGTAACTTTGAACTAATTAATGTTATAATGTTTCATGCAGGTAAATCCCACTGATGATATACTCATTAATTTCATCACCATACTGAGGCAAATGCACTGAAAGCTGAACAACAAGGTCACAGCTGCAGGACAGGACACTTTCATACCCTGCCCACCGGGGGATAAAGAACTAAGGCTACATGGAAAACCTCATCGAGGTAGATGACAAGGATAAATGTGATTCGAGCTGGAATACAAGAAATAAGAAATATGCATCACATGTATGCAGGGAGAAAGAGCGCACTAGTTGAGGAAGTTGTCGGTCATGATCAAGTCACAGTTTCATTTCTAAGAAAGTGGGGTACCTTATTTGAATAAGCTATATAAATAAACAATAGTTTGAAGTGGCAACATTGACTTCCAAATTTGGTAGTTCTAGTAGGGTTCGAAGATAACCCTTAGCATTTCAACTGTTCGTTTTCATAATATTTGGCGGGTTCTCAACATGCTCAAGGACATATATGGAAAAAGACCACTTTATTTAGTGGCATTACCATGACATGCGGATTGATCAAAAGTTGTCCAAAGTCATGAATAGATGGTTTAACAATGATATTGGTAATATTTTCAACTTCGGCATTTTAACTTGGTCTCCTCTTTACTTAAGGCTGAGGTGGAGCGGGTTCAACGTTCTTGTCAGCACCAATTATGATCATTACTAGCTGTTTCCTATTCTTCACTTGATTTCTATCATCGGAGGCATACATGCCTCTTCTATTCTCAATTAAAGCCTCGCATGGAGGGCGGTTTCATCGTGTTTCCTCTGTTACACTTACCATTACAATGATGACTTAAACCATGAGAAGCGCAGCCACAGCGCACATGAGGACGTCCAAAACATGATTTTTGGCTCTCCGCCATGTGTGAAAGGATGTGTTTGACCCAGTTTGAAACAACACCGGCGTTTTCCACCTCGGGGAATAAATTTTCCAATGCTGAGCGTTGCGTTTAGCGCCTCCCTAGAATGCGTTGATGACATTTAGTAACCGCCCATACTAATGTTTCGATTTCCTCTCCATGCATGACACCACGTGGACTGTGTCACTAACTAGTGTTTTAATGGAGACAGGCAGTAGTTGTTCAGCGTGGATAGGACCATAAGAGTGGCGATACCATTTCATCCAGAACGCATGCACACAGGTTTAGCAATAACGGTTTTGTCATTATCATAAGGATGGTGGCCGTTACGATGTATCATTTTTAGAATGTGTGGTTAAAATTATGAACCCATCGATGAATTAACACTAGAATAGCAGAGTACATTGTGCACAATGGAAGTGTTAAAACCTGCTTACCCTGTCAAACCTAACAGTCGTCATCTTCTCGCCAACCTGAGCTTGTGGTCTGGTCTACTGATGCCATGCATGTGTCGAGGAATGTTCTATTTCAAATGGAAAACGTGGGGCAAAACGTAAAACCTTAACGACGTCGAAAGAATTTAAAATAGTGGTGGAGAAAACTGTGGCTCATGCACCAGTTTTCATTCGCTCCGTCATACCTATAGTCTGTGCGTTGAGATTAGAATCGATAGGGTCTGAAGAAAGATGATCTTTTGATGCGTCTGTCATTGCCATTCATAGATATAATTTCAGTTATGGTGCTATGGAGAGATTGCACGAAGGATTAATCATCCTTTTAACCTCACGATTATCCTAAGGAGTCTTGAGTCCAGCACATAACCTGCTCTTCAGCGTATGGTTAATATCGCATGGTGTGGCGGAAATTCGAAAGGAGCAGAAGGTTAATGCTCTTGAAAGTTTACTACAAACTAGTGGATCATCTTGTCTCTCCGCCTCCAACTAGTGGATCATCCCCACACATGGCGTTTGCTCTTGAAAGTCTACTACAAATGCATATATAAATCCCGAACACTGAACATGCAGTTTGCAAATTTTTTGCGTAGTCCAAAGTGGGCAGAGCGTTACAGAAGATGCCACGACGAAACTCAACTTTAGATGATCACGCATTGAGTGACAGAAATCTCGGTTCAACAAGGAGGAAATAGCGGATCAAGTCGCGCAGTTGTACATCGACTTGCAGTAGCAAGAAGTGCGACCAATTCCTAAACGTGACCATGCGACCTAATCAAGTCGCAGCCTTCCTGGGTCGCATAGTCACAAATTTTCTCAGAACTTGGAGAATGTGACTCAACAACATTTGCGACCTAGTGACCTCCCCAAGTCACAGAGTCGCAGAGTCACACCACGAAGGAAGTCTACCAATTTCACGACTACCCAACTCTGCGACTCCCACCAAGATTTGCTACCTACGCCAGTACGCTACCGAGTGCGTGGTGTATGGTTGAAAAGGAGGAGAGGTCGCACATCACCATCATGGTTCTCAATTAAAATGCGTTGCATGATCACGAATGAAGCTTACGCATCTGCGATGTTGATCAGGATATATGAAAACACATTATTGACCATGCAACAAAAGGCGGCCTAAAATTGAAATGAATCCCCCTTTTACGTGGCTGTGACTTCTTCCTTATTGGTACCAAAAAACCTCAGCCGCGTCTAGAACTTCAAATGTTCGAGATGTGTAGGATCTGTCTAATCAAGCGCATTAAGCAGGCAAGGATAATTCTAGTACATGCATTGAGCCTCAGTGAAGAAGGAGCCACATATTCAGGGTTGTACCCTCGTCTCATAAATTCATTTTTGCCATGTTCATAGAGGATAAAGGGGCATCATGTCACATCAACGTAACCATATCCCTATGAAGTAACAGCTACCAAAACAGCTTAAAAACGATGAATCCACACTTAGCACTCAGTCCATAACTCTACCAATAGACATTGAAGAGGTGCAGAGATGGCCTACACAAGCCATTTTCTCTGATGACAAAGTCTTGACCAAAAAGGGGTCTAAATTTGTTGTTTTTTTACTCTTTCAAATTAATTAAAATTCCCTTAGCATTATTATTATTCAATCATGAAGACATGTGACCTATGTTATTTTATTGCAAGAAGAACCTTTCAAAGAGCCACAGTTTTCCTCAGTAAACAATGGGACCTTTTCAAAACAAGTAGATTCTCACGACCCTCCAAAGAAATCACTTTAAGTTCAAAGGCACCTGGCCACGTCCACCGAAATAAGGCCACAAGTCGCTGATCTGCCCAAGGTCGCAGGTCGCATATCTGCCCAAGGTTGCAGGTCGCATATTGCCCAGGGTCACAAGTTTTTGATCTACCCGAGGTCGTGAGGTCGCAGGTCGCGGATTGCCTGAGGTCGCAAGTCACTGATCTGCCCGAGGTCGCGAGGTCGCAGGTCACGAATAGTCCGAGGTTGCACGTCACGGATTGTAAGAGGTTGCAAGTTGCATATTGCCCGAGGTCGCAAGTCGCTGATCTACCCGAGGTCCGAGGTCGCAGGTCGCAAATTCCCAAAGGTCGTAGGTCGCAGAGGTCGCCAGGTCGCTAAGTCGCATCCCCTATTAAATGCCCGATGGCGCGACCCAGCGACCTAGCAACTAGGTCGCAAGGTCGCAGAACCTAGTCAGGTCACAGGTCGCAATAGTGGCTCAGGTCGCAGGTCGCAAAACAGACTGGGTCACAAGGAAGCCCAACAGTTGGGAAAGAGAAAAGTCAGGGAGCCCAAAGGGCAAGCTTTTCTCTATAAATGCTTCCTTCGGGAACTTGTAAAGGGATCTTTTGTTTGGGACTCGAGCTGAGTATATTGTATTACTAGAGGATTATACATTTGAGCATGAATACAAGAATTTTGAAAAATCCCTTTTGTGGGTCTGGTGTTGTCATATGTATGAGTGCTATTGAGTATTATGTTTTTAGTTTCTGAACGTCTTTAGATTAAGGGAACTGTATCTTTAATTCATATCAAAATCTCATAACAATTTGTTGATTATGTTAATGGTGGTTGAGTTCATTTCACTTTCTTAACGAACGTTGATGGCTTTGTTTATTAGCATTTGTGTTACCATTTAAAACTTTTAGGAAGTGAAGGGTGTTCTTGCCATGAGGAATTGTTTCCTTTGTGGTCAGAACAGTTTACAAGCATGACCCTAATGAAGTGTTGTTAACAACACTTCCTTCGGTCTTCGTGTTTTATTATTTCCTCTTGCTACTCATAGTGTTGCATGTACATTCAATACATTAATAATATGTCTTGTATCATTTGATTAGGTGTGTATCCACGACTTTATATAGTTTAAGTGAGACCCAAATAAAGGAGAAATCAGCAGTAGCCAGACCCACACCCTGGACGAGATCCCTATTCCAAACGGTTCAAGGTCTAATTGGGACCTTTTACCAGGGAAATCCCCTACTGTTGGCCGGACTGATTTTCCCGTCAACACTACCGTCATTTGTAAAAATGTATATAATTTCTTTACAGTTCCTAGTTCTTATTTTTTTGTACATTCCTCATGCCCGAAATTGTATTTTTTTCCTCTTTAATTTTTCTTTTGATGTTCAAACTCTTTGAACGGCTTCTGTTCAATCCAATTGAACAACTGTTGTTCAATCAGATTAAACAACCATGTTTTTTGTGTTTTTATTCTTGTTGTTCAAACTCTTTGAATGGTTGTTGTTCAATCCAATTGAATAGCTGCTATTCAATTTGATTGAACATCTATTTTTTTGCATTTTTATTTCTATTGAAACTCTTCGAATGACTGTTGTTCAATCCAATTGAACAGCTGCTATTCAATCGGATTTAATAGCTGGCATTTGGTGTTTTCTCCCTTGTTGTTGAAACTCTTTGAACGAATTATGTTCCATCTAATCAAAGAACTGTTGTTCAGTCGGATTGAACAACCATGTTTTTTTGGTTTTTATCCTTGTTGTTCAAATTATTTGAACGACTGTTGTTCAATCCAATTGAACAACTATTGTTTAGTCAGATTGAACAACCTTATGCTTTCATTTTTTTCCTTCTTTTGTCTATATCCCCCTCGATCCGCACCTTAGCTATGAAAGGCATCACACAAGAGAAGTGGCAGTGGAAGAAAGGAATAAAGTAGTAAAAGTTACCAATATGATGATTCTTTGACACTATAATCTCTAAACTCAAAGCTGACATTGTACATAAATGAAATGAAAGGCTAAGTCATTCCCAACTCAACTATATTATCATACAATACATGATTTTATGATGGTATATATTTCTACACTTTCGAGTAGTATTTCCCTCCAATATGAAGAAATAGAAATAAGAATATTAATTATATTGGAATTCTTTGTACTTCTCTCACCATCCCTAACTCTTAAGGATTTAATGAGCCTCCCTTGATGCATAAAGAATAACTATTATGTTTTCATGCAAATCCTTAAGAGAGGATAGGGGGTCTCATCACGAGCCATCCTACCAAAATCATAAGGGTTTAAAAAGTGACATGCCCAAAATGGCCACCACACCAGGGTAATGACCTTCTCATCTGCTTGAAGGACATGAGGTGTCATCACAAGTCGGCCTGATCACTCTGTTACAATCCTAGTGAATGGCATGGTGACTATCTAGCCACCACACCAGCACAGTGACCTCCTTATAAATCAAAATTCTTATGCTTCAAAAAGAAGTACTATGCTTGCATGCAAATTTTCAAGAGAGGATAGGGGGTCTCATTACGATCCATCCTACCATGTTCATAAGATTTTAACAAGTGACATGCCCAAAATGGCCACCACACTAGAGTAATGACCTTCTCATTTGCTTGAAGGACAGGAGGTCTCATCACAAGCCGACCTGATCACTTTGCTACAACTTTGGTGAATTTCATTATGGTCATCTAGCTATCATAACATCATGGTGATCTCTCCACAAAATTGGCAGAATAACTACTTTTACATAAGGACCCTAGCTCATTTCTCGGGTTAAAACAACAACCCTGTCGAGGCTATGAATGCCTGCTAGTAGCAGTGGCTCTGCTTACGGTATGATAGTATGTTCCAACAATAGCTAATTACTCTTACATATACGTTATGTTAAATTCTTCTTCCATAAGCCACTACTCAAATTACTGATAACTCTAATCTACCACATAAATAACTATAAGGGAGATATATTCACATATTTGAACCTTGGGATGATAGCACCAATCATTACCTATCTCAATCTTTCTTTTGTCACACCTTATCATTAAACAAGGACATCATATCATAATAATAGTTACATTGTTTTCTCTGCCTCTCTGGTCACTTCCACACGAGATGCGCTCATATCAAAACTTCCAAATTTGATCTTTACACTGCATATGCTTATAATTACCCAATTACTCCTCATCCCCTAAAACTTGAAAGCCATGATCTTCTCTCTCGCATATAGGCTATGATTATCGAATCCTAACATTCCACATGTTTACATTCATGATTGGACATATCCCTATTTTACTTGAGGACGTGGGCACCCTTACTTCAGCGGAGGGGGTGTAATTAGTCATAAATAAGCAAGCATGCGAAATTTCAGCACACATCCCACTGGATATGCTGATGAGACCGAAGGAGCATCAAAATTAAGGTATGAAGTTAAGTATAGAAGGTTTCAATCTCCCTTTCTCTTGCATACAAAATTAATTCGAAACAACAGAGCCAAAGAGAACTCAATCAAAAGAAGGAAATAGCTCAGGAAAGCACACCAACCATGGGAGGAAATTCTCTCCGAAACCAACCTTAGAACTTCTTGATTTTAGATGCAGCTAGCGCTATCCTCCAGCAAGCCGGTTGGCTGGCATATTTACACAGATTACAAGGATTTGATACAAAATTAGCAATGGAGTTTCTAAAAAACCTACAAGAGAGACAAAACAGGCTTAGGGGAAGAGTTATACCGGTCACAGAAGAAATTATTGTTGAAGTATCCGGAGTTCCAGTGGAGGGAGAGAGATGGAAAAAGAAACATCTCCTCTTATGAGAGGCAGTTACAGTATGTTAGGATCTGGAAGAGCCATTGGAGCGAAAAGGAAAATGGATTAACCCTACCTCTCTACGTCAACCATGGCAGAAACTGACAGAATTCATCCAAATATTTATAACATGCGACGGACGTCAAGACATGGTAAAACCTTGTCAACTTAAAATATTAGTTGTGCTTAAGAAAATGATTTCAGCTAACCTGCCTGCTTTCTTAAATTCTATATTGCATGACACTTTTGTTCGAATAAGAAGAGCTAAAAATCTGAAATCAATTATCAGTCACCACAGCCTAATCAAACTAATCACCATACATGAGTTGGAAAAGCAGCAAATAGCTTGGGGCAACTTTGTTAACCATTCCACACAGGTACCTGAGGAAAACCCTAGCGAAATAGAAATAAATATCCCCAGGATAAACATACCTAGAAGGAAAAGGACCCATACCTTAGCTTTATAACTAAGTAGGCAAAGACAATCCAAAAGACTTCGAGGAACCTAAAACTTCATAGAGGAGGTAGGACCATCTCATTCACTACCCTCAAGCCCTCAAAACACACCCTTGCAAGAATATGAGGACGAAATGGCTCGAGTCTTGGAGCAAATAAGGGCATCAAATGAAACTAAAAGCTTATCTGAGCAAGATGGAGAACAAGAAGAGCCATTAGACCAGTCAGCCATTGCCAGTAGTTCTAGCCACACTGATGTACTACCTCACCAAGAGGAATCACAGTCCTTTGGGGCTTTGTCCCCTCTCGAGAATTATGAGGTAAATAGTTAAGAACATGCATAAAGGAGAATGAAATCAGAAAATCAGTCAGGGGACACCATCCCTATGGAGTAGAAAAAAAGCATAGAAACAGTTCCTTTGACACCTGAGGGTAACATTGGCTCTCCTAGTTGGGACCCTTATATAGAAATAAACTCCGAAGCACAAGTAGAAAACACCTTCACGGGCAATCTCGAGGTTGGCAGCAATGTTCCTAAAAGTGAGGATGCTACTCCTCCACCACCTGTTGAGATCAGAACAGGTGAAAATTCAGCTGAAAATAATATTAAGAAATTAAGAAGGACCTGCAAAATATCGAGGAAAATGGTGAAATATTAAGAAAAAAATTAAAAGAAGTAAATAAGGCCTGAAAGCCTAAGAGAAAATTAACCACAGTCGAAACTCATACAGAATCGAACATCAATTCGTTGGATACTATTAAGACTAGAATGCAGATAGACCTACTAGATATTGTTGAGGCTGGGATACAAATTGACTTGGCGAGCACCATTGAGATCGAGGTAAAAATAGACATGGTAGACACTCTTGAAGCCTATGTCCAAACCAGGCAAGAATTCACCGACGAAAAGGGAACCCAATTGGACGAAATCCTTGCCTATGCCCCTCTAGTTGAAAGAGTTGTCAATCAAAATGGGATAACGAATTAATCTAAACATAGCATGAGTTGGCACAACGCAAGAATGAAGTAGTACAAACATCAGAGTATCAGGCACTACTGAAGAAGTTCACAGACTATTCCACCACAGAAGATGAAACATTTTCCCAGCTCAAAGAGGAACAGGAAAAGGTAAAAAGGACACAAGACCAGGTAGATGAAGCCAAGAATAAAATCACTATGATTTGTTCTTTGTATTCTGATGCACTAACATGTAGGGCATGTGCCACCAATTATGCCCTATTCCTAGTGGAACGATATTTACTGCTAAAAATCAAGGCCATTAGGGCAGGGAAGCCGAAAAATTTCAAAATCATAGAAGAATTTGTCCTCTACTGTAATGATCAAGATGAACAGGTCCAACGCCTTTTATGTGAACTTTAGATGCACAACTTCTTTCTAGAAGAATACATGGACAACATTCCAAGTCCCTTTATAGGAGATGTCTAGTTCCAAGCCTTCCTCTCGTTTGCCAAGAACTAGATTAGGTGGGCCAAAGTTTATAACATCTTCCAAACGAGAGAACATGGCCTAGACCTATGGGTGAGAGGAGAGCCCACTAAACCCCTGCAGCTGTTCATCTAAAATAATAATTTCATGCAAAGAAAGGGTGTAATGACTAAGCTGGGACCCATCCATAATGACATTATAGAGAATGGATGAGAATATTTCGAGGAAATTCAGGAAGCATCCCTAGCAGCAGTCAAACAAAGATGGATGGCCTCCACAAACAATGTAAAGAATAGGGAGCCATTTGGCTATAGGAAATTCAAAGCAGCTGCCTCCAGATTCCTATCATATAGTAACTTAGTCTTCAACATGGGTCCTGCATGGCTAGGATGCAGATGTAGATGGCCTCTTATTTGCTACTCCCCTGAGGGCCATGATCATAACTATGAATTACTAGAAGGACACACAAACGCTGCCTTTGCAATAATTAGACAGAAATAGGGTTTCAGAGCATACAAGGAAGAAGTCTACTGTACCTACTCCTTAACATAGTTGCATCTCAACCATCTGTTTGCACAAGGACCTTAAAATAGGTAAGTAGGTGAGTATGGTGGGTTGGAATTAAGGTATGATTTCACCCTACTTTTACTTCGAATAATCATAAATTTTTAGGATTTCTCTCGTCCTAACAGTAAAATAAAAAAGGGTTAATGTAAAATCAGGATAAAGTGACTAACGGTAAGAAGTATGTCTAAAAAAATGAGGACTTGACTTGTTTCATCTTTATTCGCAGATAAATGAGGCAGCTGAATCGATGATGAACAAAAGATAGCTGACAAACAGAGAACATGAATCCATAGTAACCCCCAGGGATGAGTATAAGGCAGCAAGACAGATCCACATCCAAATAACTTAAATGACAGCCATGCTCGGCGGGTTGTCGTTTGGAAAATACCATCCTAGTGCATAAAAACGCCTTTAAAATGACCAAGGATGAGCTAGATAGGGGAGTTGAATAGGAATTTCATTCTGTAATCAACACATCAGGACATAAATATTTCGTTGTATCCCGGTATTATACTTCAATTTAATAAAGAGTTTTAATGTTTTGAGCAATCATCTTTTGAGTTTTTCATTGCGTTATAAATTCTGGTGGTTTGGCCCCAGCCCTGGGAGTTTCTCCGCTAATTTTCGTGATGTGCGTTAGTTACAGAATTGATGTCCATTTATCTGATGCAATTTTTGAATTACTTTGCCACTCGATAAAATATAATTACATGAGGTTACAATTTCTCCTTCGTTAGAGTAGTTTAGCAGTTGTGCTTTCTATTTTATAGTAATTCTCTATTACTGTTAAATGTTTTCATTTCATTTTCTCCCACGCCTTTATAGTCGCTTTATGAATCATAGAGTACTTATTGTTAAATGTTATCTATTTATAAGAATTATATGGTTCCATTAGTACAATAAGGCATCCAATTTTTGATTAATTTCAATTAGTTAGTTTGCAAAGAGAATTCCATTGTAAAATCATAAAATTAATTACTGATTCAATTCATTCAGATTGTTGTTCAATTCATTAAATTTTATGTTCAGTTCATTCAAATTTCCGTTCAATACATCATTATGTTTTTCAATCATAGGTTTCTCTCCTTCAGAGCTAGGCAGAGTAGTTAGCTGCATTATGCCATTTTCATGTTTCTTTGAGTTGATTGAACTTCGAGAATTAGGGAATCCTTTTCATAAGCAACATAGAGTAACTATCATTTGATCTCACTTGCATATATTTTTCTTACACTCTTGAAATAAGAAGACTTACCCTGGTTTGACAATTGAATGAGGAGCTTAGAGGTTGCCTATAATAAGCCACCTTTGTGAACCGACATGATCCAAGGGTTATTTTAAGGTGAATGGTATCTGATTTTTTGGAACTTTTGGATTGACAATAATTTGATAGGGTGAAGTTCAAAATGGCACTTTTCTTTCTTATTTTTTTCTATATTTATATATATGTGTTTGATGGGCCTTGCAATTTGTGGATCCGATCCAAGGGGTATTTTAAGGTGAATGGTATCTAATTTTTTGCAACTTTTTGATCGACAATAATTTGATGGGGTGAAATTTGAAAGGTATGAAAATTTTAATTGATTTTATTTTTCCAAAGAAAGAATTCATAAGTTTCTATGTCATGGCTTGGAAAGGGAAAATACATAGCAATGTTTTTTTTTTTTCATGGAATATCACCTCCAAAAAGGACAAGCAAGAAACCTGTTGGCTAGTTTTCACCAACTTTCATAAAAAATATAGCAACGATATCTCTGGGGAATGAAACTAGAAGTAAATATTATGATTTGATGAGTGAGGAAGGTTGTCAATGGGAGAAGAAGATGAGGAACAAAAAAAAAACAGGAAGTACTTTTGATTTAGTGTTGTCATATTTTCCTTGTAGAAGAATGCTTTATTGTTGTATGTGGATACATCTTTTACATCGTTTGGAATGGGAACAATATCTTTCATAGCAAGCCAGAATTTGAAGCTTCATTACAGACTCCTTGTGGCCCTTGTTCTGATATTTCCGTTGAAGAAGATGAAATTAAGGTACAGGCCTCTGGTATTTTATAATTGCAATAATTTTGTTTCTTTCTTTTCGTAATCTGACTGTGTATTAATTCATAGATAATTGTGATTTGACACATTGACAACATAGATACATTCATACTATAATAGAACCTTATGAATATGTCTGACTCGGTGAATTCTTGTAGGAAATTTATGAAGGTATGGATTTCTCTATGTATGAAGATCATTTTTCATTTGGGCTTTTCTGCAGTAAGTTTTAAACAGATGGACAAGAACTTGTTGCTAGCAGAAATGAAGAATATATATATGTTTATGAACTATAAATGATCAGGTGTTTTTTAAAGTTAACAAATCATTAGGTTTTGTATAGTTTTTCCTTGTAATACAAAAACAAGCCTAGTAATTCCTGGTGATACATCTAGAAGGCCAGTAATTTTCTTGATGCACACTCGTAATTCATTCGTAATGGGTGATATTCATATGGGTGGTATTCGAGAAAGCCACAATAGAGCATTAGAAAAATTTTGAGGTCTAAAATGGGCCTCCTAACAAAAATGTACAACCAAAATAAAATTTATAAGAACCAATAGGATTCAACATGATGATGTCAACCATGGGGGATGATTCACCATTTTTTGTGGTAAAAGAGAAAAAATATTAAAAAAATAATAAAATAGTAAAACAAATTTTTCATCTTTCATTTGCCACTTATCTTCCAAAGGTTTTACTCAAATTTCGAGAGGTAGTACTCATTGGATGCAAAATTTAATTCCTCATCTAACGATTATGCATGTTGCAGACTTTCGATGGAACCTACCACACAAAAAGTGAGAAATGCAAGAAAAAACGTAATTGCAATCATGTTTTTCATGTATTTCTCATTTTTTTGTAGTGGGATCCATAGAAAGTATGCAACTTGGGTGCTCCTTGGACAAGGAATCAAATTCTGCATCCAACGAGTGTTCCCGCTCAAAATTTGAGTAAACCCATAAGGAGATAAGTTGAAAAGGAAGTTTTTTATTTTTTTCCCTCTAAAATTCGATGATGTACTCTAATCTTATTTTATTTTTTCCACTATTATTTTAGAATTTCCTTAGTAGGCCAATTTTCGACCTCCAAATCCCCCTAATGAGAGTATAAGAAGGTATGCATGTTAAAATTTTCAGATTAATTTTATATTTGACTGAAATATCTATCTATAAGATGTTGTAATATAATTTGACTGACTGACAGAGATTGGAACTTCAGGACCTGGTTTGATCAGGGATGCAGTACAAGAAGGTATGTCTGTTAAATATTTCATATTAATTTTATATTTTATTGAACTGTCTATTTGCAAGCTGTTGTAATATGATTTCACTGACCTTGAGAGATTGGAACTTTAGACCCTATTTTGATCAAGGATGCAGATCCAGGAAGAGGCCCCAATAAAAATATATTTGTAAGAAAAAGGAAGACCCATTGGGCGCTTGTAATATTCATTGTTTTGTCACTTATTCTGGGTCAAGTTGTTTCTACACTTCTTAATAGGTATTACTTTGATGATGGTGGTAACAGTAGATGGATATCAACTTTGGTGCAATTGGTAGGATTCCCTATACTTTTCATACCTATGGTATTTTATCAAGGAAAAAAAGCCTTTAAGATGATCCCGCTCACACCGAAATTGGTGCTAATTTATGTTTGTTTGGGATTTCTTCTAGCTGAATATAATCTTCTTTACGCATGGGGTATCTCTTATATGGCTATTTCGACCTATTCGCTTCTATATTCAAGCCAACAGACCTTCAATGTTGTATTTTCATTGATATTGAGCAGGAATAAAATTAATCCATATATCCTAAATTCTCTGGCTTTTCTGACTTTGGGTGAAATTCTACTTGCAGTGCATTCAGATGGTGACAAGCCTAAGGGAGTGAATACTACCAAGTAGATAATAGGTTTCATTTTCACTATTGTAGCTTCTGCAATATATGGGTTGCTTCTACCATTGATGAATCTTGTATTCAATAGGGTTATAAATAAGGAGAACTTTGCAGTGGTTCTAAAGATGCAAATTTTCACATCCATAGTTGGTACTATGGTATGAACAGTTAGATTGTTTGTTAGTGGGGAGTTTAGTGATATGAAAAAGGAGGCTCAGAAGTTCACAATGGGGACCATTGCCTATTATATGACAATGATATGGTATGCAATGGGTTACCAGGTTTGTTCTATTGGTTGAGTGGGTTTGATATTTTTGGTTTCTTCCTTGTTCTCAAATTTGATTAGGACTCTGGCCCTCCCTAACGAATCTATCATTGAGGCCAAATCTCTTGTGGGAATTGCTCACAGGAAGAAATTTTTTCAACATAAATACTTCAATGGGTCCTCTACATTCTCAAAATGGATCCCAGATATTGAGGTTACTCAAGACAAATCAACGCATTCTCCTTGAGAAGTTCACGTGGGTACCTAGAAATAGAAGACAAATCTCCTTTGCCATTGATATTATTTTTGGCAATCCACCTCTGCAATTTGATCTGGTTGATTCATGAATTTTTTGATTGGCCATCTCAACACTCTTTGATTACCCTTTATGATATTTATACATGGAATGGAGCAAGGAAATGGTTTCACTAGAACTTCAATCTGGTCTGAGACCACGCTTTTGTGATATTGAACCTTTCTGGATGTTCTCCTATCTCCATATATAAGAGAAATTGTAGGGGATAGGGGGAATATTCTTACTCTGTTAAGCAGGGGTATCTCCGTCAAATGTCCTTCCTTCCTTTCCATAGGCATAGTTTCCTAAGGTAATTTCCTTCTGCTACCTATTAGTTCATAATAAGCTCCTAAGTCCTTATTGTAAATAATTTAAGGAATCATGGGACAACTAGCCCCACTCATTATGCGTTATGCCAGAAAGGAGAAGAAATAGAGCAAGAACTCTTTTGCTAATGTGACTTCACAAGGAAAGTTTGGAAATTCCTTCTACATGACATTAGTCATCAATACATTCAGGCCACATCATACATGCAGTTGTTTAATAAGTGGGTTTACCAATATCATGGATCGTTCCAGTAAATGCTAGTCTTCAGAGTTAATATACCATTAGGTATGCGTTATATAGATATGTAAAGTTACACATCTAGTGCAGGTAGATTAGCAATTTTTCTTTGGGTGCACATGTCTAGCATATGTAGTTTTTTAAAATGTGTCATTTAGTGAATTTTTTATTTGATCCATGTTTTCTCTATATTTCTTATTTTATTGATTAATTTCATATAGTTGTAGGTACATTTTAGAAGGTAACAAACAAGAAAAAATAAACTTCTTGCTAAGGATTGGGACATCTATAACAATATTGCGTGTTCCTTAGCTCCAGAAATATTTGGACACGAGGATATCAAATAATCCCTACTTCTTCTTCTTCTTGGTGCCCCAAATAGAAAATGCAAGGATGGAACGAAGGTATAATTATATTACTGAAGAGCTATTACAGAGAAACCTAAATATCCCATTGGTGACTGTCTCAGAAAAATGTCTTATTATTCTCCATTATTTGGTCTCTAGAGTTTGTATAGAAAGGAAAATTTATATTTATTGCTCACATTTTTGTTTTTCTTGCAAATAAGAGGTGATTTGCATGCCTGTTTTATGGGAGATCCCGGTGTCGCAAATAGTTAGTTGTTGAAACAAATAATCAATGTGGCACCTAGAGAATTTTACATCACAGGTCAAGGAAGTTGTGGTGTTGGTCTGACAGTTGTTGTTCAAATGGATCCATTCACCAATTAAATAGTACTTGAAGGCAGGGCCCTCACATGATTCTGAGATTTATTCCTTACAATGTTTAATTTATTGGTTTCTTTGTAGTTGGAAATTGTTTTATTTTAGACTGAATACATCAGAGGTTTCACCGACATATATCTTTCGACACCTTCAGAGTAGTGACAAAAGTAATGGATCTTGTATGTGATGAATCGGGTGTGATGCCATGGATGAAAAATATCTTATTGTTATTCATGAAGTGATGGTGTTATGCAGAATTATGATCTAAGGATAAATAAATTTCCCTATGTGTGGTTCTCGTAACTTAGAACAACAGATGAAAGACATTGCTAACACTTTATCTATAATAAGAAGACACACGGAATGATAGAAGAACCTATTTGCAATCCAAGTGCTTCTCCTTCTCCTTATGTCTCTTTTGTTGTCACCTTGAATAATAAACAAAGAACAAAAAAAATATTGTGATATACATATTCCTACTTATCTTAATCAATCAAATCAGCTATATGTGAAACATATATATCATTCAAGAATCCATTGCATGAGAAATAGAAACATAAAGAGATACACATTTGGGAAATGAACAACAATCTTTATTAAATATTAGAAGGGGGATGTTACAACCAATGATTGATTTGATGACATCAGCGCCAGCTTCATCCCCGCCTCATCACATCCTACATCACACCAGCAACATATCAGTACTTTCACTCTCTCAAATGAGAATCCAACAACATTTGTTTACCAAAATTATTCCTTTCCTACCACTAGGATCTTTGCTTAATTTGTAGGGAAACTAATGGTAGTTTCTCAATGAATGACTTTATAATAATAGGAAAGAAATGTTCCCAAGTTCATAGGTGTTAGATGGACACTTGGAATCGAATTTTGATGCATATGAACTATTATAGAAGGCACTGGCCATGTGCAGATTCCCGAAATAATGAGAATTCCGCTCCCATGTAACCAACAGACTCTTGAATGTCAAGAAGTGCATTGTAGTGCACCCTTGAATACAGGACGTTGCATATGAAACAAAGTTTGTCCCTTTAGAGGCTACATTGGTGATTTCATAAGTGATATGACATATACTTCAAACCTTGGAAATCTCACAATATAAGATGTGAATGGATTTTTCTTCTCCTAGAGCATATGGAAAGTGAAACATAAGGGGATGATAAACCCTATTTCATTGGTCCTGGGGATGATGCCCAGTTTGACCAGGTCATGGGGAACGATGCCCAAATTGACCTATAACAACTACCCCCTAAAGCATGAAGTCAAAATAATAACAATATATTTGAATGAGATGCTTTACAAGGTGATGAGCTGGAACTAAAAGGAGTGGTGACTTGCATCAATTTTACAATACATTACATCATGATATTTTCATATAGATCATGAATTGTTGAGGGTGGCATTCCCATCCTCAACACAGAAAATATCTAATAACATGTACATAGTTTAGAAAGTCGTCTACATTGAAATGTTGCCCAATATAGACATTCCCACAAATAGGCCCATGTTTAGAATATGATCTGTATGTAATGTCACCGTATAGATGATGTCTAAAAAAATCCTAAAATCGTAGCCCGGATGTCCGAAACTAGATACAGGGTCTTATTATCTCCTTCACTAAATTGTTCGGGTACAAGTCTACCCATGTGAATATATGATTTGTACTTGAACATGGTAAGACATCGTTTAATTACCAACCAATGATTTTAGTTGTTAACAAACACGAGAGAACCACCATTGATGTTAATGTGTCTCAAGGTACTGCAGTACATTTTTCAAGGCCTAAATAGATGATTTGATGTCGAACTCCAAACAAAATATTTTAGTCAAAGGTCCGAAAGCAAGGATCTTGTCAATGCTGTAACAAGCCTCATGGTACTCAAAGATGATGTTTCTTAGTAAACTTTCTAGATGATGATTTGATGTCCACAGGAAGTCACTTTATCGCAAAATGTGAGTTATTGATTTCAGAGACAAAATGTGACTTGATATAGCAATGTTCATGGATGATTGTTATGAAAATGAAGGTTTATGAGTATTGTAGAAGGATGAGTATTCATTGGTTGACTTCTGTTGAACATATCGACGACACTTAGATGAGTTGGAAGCATTGACCAAAAAGCAAAGTGGAGGTATGATGAACCATATATATGAATGAACTTTCAAGAATATTACCCATTCAAAATGTCACAAAGATGGAGTGAAGTGGCATGCTTAAGAGTGACCTTCTACCATAAAATTTGTGTTACTTTCCCAAATTTTCCTTGGTAACATTTTGACCAGTACCTCTTTATTTTTTAATAAGCTTGAGGAGGATAACATATACTTCATCTATAATTCAACTCTTCGGGTGAATAGGCATCACTATTTAATAATAATATGAGTCTAGTGATAAATGAAACTCGATTCTTGCCATGATTGACAAGCTTGTTGCCATTTTATGTTTCAACGAGCCTAACGACAGTGACAACTCGGTCTTTTTTCATATTTAGAGAGTTTGAGAAAGACGACAAAAGAAAACTCCATTAGGGAAAATTTTAAGGATGGAAATTTATCTTAAAGTTTAGAAACAATGGAAAAACTTACTAGCTTATAATATGAAAATTATAAAATGTTTGGTGATATTTCTATAAAAATATTTAGGTTTATAATGATTTTATATTTCTTTTTATAAAATTTTGGCAATTTTAGACACAAAATAGTTTTATAGTATAAAATTTGGCTGAATATGTTTTGGAAAATTTAGAAATTGGCGAATCTATTTTTTGGAAAAAGTATGGAAACTTACCCACCTATGAATATTAGCCCCTAAAATTTTCCCCGAACTCCATAAATCATTTTTCATAAATTTGTCGATCAGATCTGAAAACATGTAAAATGATATCTGAGAGAACCTTGTAGCCATGCCCGACTAAGGTTTTCCTTTTTCATAAATAATCTATCTCAGTTTGGAAAAGGGTTAAACTTATATTGAATAGACGTTAATTCACTTAATTTTAGGAGCTCGAAAACACAAGTGCTCGACAATATTTTCACATTATTGAAGTTTAAAAAGAGATAAAAGAAGACTCCAGGGGTTCCTTTTTCGTCATTATCGAAGCTCAAAAAAGAGATAAAAGTGCGCTTCAAGTCCTTTTTCATTTTTATCAAAGTGCGAAAAATAAGGATAAAAGTATGCTATTTGGTCAAATCATTATTGAAATAAGTGTGCATGGCTAATCTGCTATGTTCGCTGTAAACATGTTCAGAACAAAATCTAATGGATTAAAAATACATGTTTCATGATAAAAATGAATAAAAACCATAGTCACAACAATAAATATGATTTGGAAATAATAAAATGACTAATTAAAAGAGTTTTATTGTTCCTTTTTACCATTTTAAAGTTACCATTTGCATTTTGGAGCTCTGAACCTGTTTTTTCCCTCGAACTTCAGTTATGGATTGCGATCGATTATGTGGAAATTTTTCCTTGTCGTTTGATATAGGGTGGTGTTATCAACCTCCTCTTTCCTTCAGTACTATTTTTTCTTCATTTCATTGCAATTTTTTATGGATTTGGTCCCCTTAGGTTAAATTTATTTTGCAAACAGGGAAATGCACCCTTGAATGTTGAAAGGTGCATTGCGGTGCACTAGAATTGAAGGCCGGGTGCACTTGCAATGCACTTTCCCTTAACCAGGGGTGCATTGGGTGCAATTCAATTTTTTTTTCTATGCAATGTGCCCAAATTATTTCTAGATTTTTTCATGAAATGGGCCCTTATGAGTCTTATGGTTTTGTTTCAAGGATTCAACAGACCAAAATGAAAATTACTTGGAGGGAAATATAACATGAGGAATAAGACATGATTGTGCTAAATGATCTGGGTACTGTAAGAGCCCTCAGAGACTGTGGGTTGTTGAAGTACTTCAAGCTATCATGTATGAGGCAACAGATGGAACTATTGGAGTTCCAAGCTTCATTCATGGGATCGAGTGATTGAGGAATTTCATATTGGGGACAAAGTGGTCCCAATTTTAGTGGAGGATATCTATTTTCTCATAGGTTTGTCGAGGAGAGGCCTGCCCATTTATCTTTTAGGGTCTACTCTCGAAGGAGAGAGGGTGAGCAATTATATATTGCAGTATTGCAATCTAGGGGCATAACCTAGCAAGGTTTGGAAAATAATCATCCACGATGTTCATGATTTTCCATTAAGAACCCTCTTATTCATGATCAGAAAGCTTGCTAGTACTGATACACTACACGTAGAAAGCAGATCTTACATGCAGTATGAAATAGAGTGTTTGGAACCAAAAGTTATTAATTGGGATGAAGTTGTACTTTCTTAAATGAAAGAAAAAATGAGCAAGGAAAAGTGAGGAAGGAAGAAAAATTTCGACTATGGTTTGATCCTCATTTCTTTTTCCTTAGAGTGGATTCCACTGATGCAGCCTCAACATGTGATGCTAGGTATATCCAACCCTAGAGATCGAACGATGCAAAGATGGGTAGAATTGATGGCTGGACAGGTTGGTCAATCGATCATCATGTTCTCGACTACATTATTCGCTGGTTCGGGCGACATATTATTTCCATCGATGAATATGCATATGCAGGCATCGACTTCTAAGGAGATCCAGATTTAGTTTTACCAGAATCCGCTCAATGAGGTGCACTCAGTAAGAATGTTTTGACCATGTTTTTTTTTTCCTAAGGTTTATACATGTTTTTTTATTTTAATGTCTTCCCAATAGTAAACTAAATTTTTTATATATGAAAATATAGGTCACGCTCGACGAGTGGGACAACCAGAGCAGGGAGCAGATGAGCCAACAGATAGGGTTGTCGTGAGAGTAGTCCTTCAGGATGTGGGTATGGCAGAGACTCTTTCTGAGATTCAACAGCACATATAGGGGTTGACCTTTGGGATTTCAGATTGTTGAATCGAAGTGTTACCCATGCAACTGCATCACCATACTATTGACGTTCCTAACTACTGCATGCAGTTAATGCGTGGGATAGCTAGATCAGTAGCATGTTATCTTGAGAACCACTAGTTTACTTTTGACATGTTGCATACATTTTGAGGTCAGATGACCAATGTGTCTTGGGCACAATTTTTTTTTAAAACTATAGCTATCTATCTATTCGTTTTCATTGTTTTCCTATGTTTATTGCACAACCCTATTCAATTATGTGAATGTATCTTTACATGTGTTGCAAATGTCTTTTTATAACATAATTCGCTAAAGAATTAGTTGATGTGTTCAATTTTCTAGAAATGTGTTGATATTGAATGTAATAAAAATGTCTTTCCAAAATTTTAACTCTTAGGAACATACGATGCAGTGTTGGATCTCTGACAATATAAGCACTAGTAAGTTGCAGTACCCCAAGTTGTGAGTCTAACCTAATAATGATGTGGTCGATACCAAATGAAATGGAATCACAGAGAATTTTGATCAACACGTTATACTCAGAGATATTATTTGTAGATTGACCAATACAAATCCCTTGAAAACTCACTAACTCACCGTTCCGAGCAAAAATGGCCCACACTGTCGAGAATAGATTCTACGTACTACTCCTAGCACCATCAGCATACCCAATGAATGGTTCCAGAGATTCCGATACCTGTGATCAAATGTAAAGAGGATTACTAAATTCAAGAAAAATCTTGAAAAACAAACTAGGACGCTAAACGAAAATGAACAACATATATGCAATATAATAAAATAATTTACTAGAATCATGTTTAAGCATAGCAACGTTTCAGATACAACCCATTTCAGGGCTACGCCAACATAATTCCATTGTAATATACCAACTTGTAGTCACCCTTCGCAAGAAATATTTTGACAACATAGGGTCCATGCCATAATGGCTCAAATTTCCATGTGCTTATTAAATCAACTTCCTGATCATAAAGAAGTACTAGGTCACCCTCTGAGAAGATGTGAGGCTAGACATGCTTGTCGTATTACACCTTTATATGTCTATTATGCACTTTGTTGGACAATTTGGATTCACGAAGAATTTCATCAAGATGGATTAAGTTATATATGTGTGCTTCTTCAACAAAGGTGTTAGGTAACAAGTTGATTGAGAGTTTTAATGTAATATTCCCAAATGGGTAATGCTGCAATATATGAACACAAAACTAGAAATAACAGTGTAAATAAACTCATTAGCATTGGAGACCAATATGAAGACATATCATCATGTATTATATCAGCAAATCAATACATAATAGTGAGGCATGAACCATATATAATGAGGAAACAAGCCTCCCATAATCAATCACTCCTAAAACTGAACTGCTGCTACAATACAAAATGCCAGAAGACTGCTAAAACACAATTATAAACACAATGCTACAAAAAAATAATGTAAACAATATGTAGGGCTGTTATATTCCTCAAAATATATTCCTAATACATATCTAGGCTTAATACAAACTCCTACAAAGAACCCGGAAAGGGTTTACAGAAATACACCGTATACAAGATGCGATCTAAAGCCCTAGGGCTAAATATTAACTGCAAAATGAAGCACATAAGTGTAGAAGGCTGAAATAATGTAGATCTGATTTAGATTCTCTCAAAGGCCTCCTCCAATGAAAAGATATACCCTTCAATCACAGGAAAACACTGCAAAGCAGCCACAAGATCCCTCACTAAAGCTTCCCTCCAAAATAACGCAATTCCTAGCTGTAACAGTGCTAGAAATGATGGGAAATAGTTGGCCTAGTGCTAAATATCTAAAATATATCCAATATCTCTCCAAACGGATCTCCCAAGTGAAGGAATCGTTCCTCCAATGAGAAACTAGCTCATAAAGTGGGTTTCTAAACTCTCCACTACAACACCCTACAACATAGCACAATAACCTGTAGGAACTGTGCTGATGAAGAAATTTGTATCTTGGCCTAGAAAAAAATATGTGGGAATGAATTCAATGCTCTACCAAGAGGCCTCTCAAGGAAAGATATGGGATTCCTGCTCTGGAACACTCGGTGCTAAACATCACAACAATCTCAACTAAACAACTAAAGAATGCAAGTAGTCTAAAAAAACCATATACAAAATAATAATTCCAAAACATAATCCCATATTGTTGTAATCATATTTCTTATATATATTATGAGCTTTCTTGCCTTTGGCCTCACTCAATTAGGTTATTTCCTTCATGAAATCAATCTCCCTCCAAAATTGTGTTATTCCTCAATTAATCTCCACTCCTCCATAACAGCGCTATTGACTTGGTCAAAGTTAACTGAATCAACATGATCCAACCCCTGTTCACACTTGGAGGTGCTTGATTTAGCTACTGAAAAGGTATTCTTTCACACTTGAAGTTTTTTTATTGCTGCTTAAGAGACGTATGAGCCTCCTCACCCACTTATTCACCTGCATAATGATAAAACAAACTATATTATTCCATTTAGCTGAAGGCTAAATTTTTGGAATATTACAGTCCTCCCATCAAAAATGTTGCTTATCCTCAAGCAATTGTATAGGGAGAGAAAAATTCCTCTCCTCCTCCTCTTGTGGCCTCCTCATCAATAGTCCCCACCACAGCTCAAGATAATCTGCAATAAATCTGCCCTCCAATAGCTCCTCCTAAGTATGCAAAACCCAATGGTTCACATGATGAAAAGGTGGAAGGTGTAAGTGGAAACCTTCTTCTTGTCCAATGGCTTCCTCAAGGTAGGAGTGATGAAAAACATAAGGGATATCAATCCCAATGAGGGACTCCCATACCCATGCTATGATCCAAATAAAATGAGCCATCCTAGGTAGCTCATCAAAAAAATCCTCAACCCGTGGTTTATGCAATGTATTGGGGCTGCATGGAGAGATTAGGTTTTCCCACCCAAGTTGTTTCTCTCTCCATTTATGGTTAGTATGGGGTTGCTTCTGATCTTGGGCTAAAATTTCATGGCCTCCAAGAATGGCCCAAGTTACCCCTCCAAACAAAACATCCATGAAGTGCCCCTACCAAAAACTCAAGTTCTCCAAATGACTCCTCCCACAGGAAGACAAGAGATATAGTGTGGAAATCATGGTTTTCCCATTGTTTCTCCTAAAAAATGCAACACACAAAGTAGGGAGAATCATACTCCCAATGGGCACCTCCAACTCTTCTGCCACTCTTCTAACAAAGCTTCCCATAAGCATACGAACATCATCAATATATGGAAGCAAAAACCAATGAAAACAAGTTGCCATATGACAACCAGGATGTGGATCATATTTCTATATATGGAAATAGTTTAGTGCATTTCATACCTACCTCAAAACAAAGAATAAAAAGTACCTTTTCAGCCACTTTTTTGCTGCCACAATCATCCTACAAGATAGGATCATAAAAGTAACATGTGGTGCCAATGGTGCACACCAAGAATCATGTGGCCTCCCCCACAAACCACTAATAGCATGCCAATCATCAATGCTAAAAATGGCCTCAAGTGCATCATAATACCATATAAAAGAAGGAATTACCATCCTTGGTACAACATTCTGCTCATAGAAAGTAAAGGAGTACAAGTCATAATGCAATAATGTACCTTATCTACTATGTACTTTGGTTAGTTAGCTGAAATGGCTCAACTAAAAGTTCTCCCTCACTCTTAATGAGTAGGGAAGTAGTTGTGACAACCTCTCCATCACCATCTGGGCTATGCATATCTCCTTATGCTGATATACATCCTACTGAATTCCCTCCCAAGTGAACTCCTCCATCAAGGAATGATATGCATCAAAGTGCATGGAAAGAAAGTCCACATGTGATACATGTAGTAGCTTCTTCTTGAGCTCAGAAGCTCTAGTCAAGAAGACTCTTCCATAAGAGTATATGACCTCACCATCCACCATTTATCTATCATCTCCCTCCGGGTCATCAAGAATCATACAAGCACCAATATCCTTGGAGTACTCTACCAAGAGTTGAGACCTCCAATATGGATCAGTCCTCCTAAGAGACAACACTGAAGATCTGGAATGTGAAGCTCCCCACATGCTGTTGTCTTCTCCTTTGACATCGCTCATGCAAAATTCATCCTCCAAAATTTTTCCATGCCCATCATGCAGTTTCTCATGCTCCAACAGAAGTGGTGACCTTTGGAAGTTGGCCTCCTATGAGAAGCTACCATCCAAAAAGAACCTCTTGATCTTGGCCAATGTATGTATGAGTGGCCTCCATCTACTCCAATGTATGGAGGATTCCTTCCTCAAAGGAAGTACCTTCTGTTTCTCCAAATCCATGGAGTAGCTCCCTTGCACCATGGTGGTGCCGTTTTCCATCATTGCAGCAACTTTTGTCAGGTTGTGTAGAATATATAGTGAGAGTAGGTACTGTTGAAAATGGGGGAATGTATCCCTCCTCCTTGAGTCTACCCCAGACTCTCTACACTAGATCAAGTCCTCCCAAGGTCCTCATCCCTCTACAACCAATGAGTGGTGCAACCCAATGTTAAGCATCTCTCATTACATCCTGATCTGGTGGTCTCCCTATGGAATTCCTCCATGTAGTGAGACATCAATGTCAAGAGTAGACTGCAAATATGGATGGAAAACTTTGTCCCTACCCTCACTGCACAAATCAGTCTGCCTCTTCTTTGTATCAACCTTCTAAAATAGATAGGGGGGTGTGCTCCTTATCATATGATGCTGGTCATCCTCCATACCTTCTCCTTTCATCTACAAGGTTTCACAATCATGTTGTTCATTGATTGTACCTTGACCTCCACATATGAGATCCTTGGGAACTTCTTGCAATGGTACAATAATCCTCTTATTGGAGCATGTACTCCATAGTCCTCTGCATGAGGTGCTATATATGCTGTAGATATGACAGCGTTGTTGCCCCAAATCTTCTCTTTCTCTTAAATATGAATGGGAAACTTTTCAAGGACAGGATCCTCTTTTGGAAAGAAGATTTCCATGCCCTCTTTTCTAGGAGTATGAAATACAGACCTTGCCTCTAACAAGGTGTTATGAAAGATGTTAACCTCTTCAAAAGTTTTCTGAAGTGGAGTTGGGTTTACATATTTCTCCAATACATGCATAGGTTTTGTTTTTTTTGGTTTGTTTGGCTCCACCAAAGATGTTTCAGAATGTTTTCCATCAAACCGTTCCACTAATATCCTAGTGAACTTTGCATAAGAAGAATTATTTGCATTTTTTTAATGAAAAGGACTCAAATATCCACCAAGCATAGGCCTTACCTCCAAAATGCAGTGCTGCAACTTTTATGGCTTCATCTTTAGAAACTTGGTGTTGCTACAAATAGGTGTCTAGCTCCTCCACCAAAGCCCTAGCTGAACATTTAGGTGAGCCATCAAAAGTAGATAGTGTTGGAAATATTGTCATTGATGGCAAAGGAAGTGGCAAAGGAATTGGCATCTGAAACAGGATTTCTAAGGAAAAGCAACAAAGGGCTTCTATAAGACAATCAGAGGAAGAGTATTTCCATCAATGCCAAAGGGGGAGATTGTTGGAAATATTGTCATTGATGGCAAAGGAAGTGGCAAAGGAATTGGCATCTGAAACAGTAACTAGGAACAGAGAAAAGACATGTAGAAGAGAAGAACTAAAATAGAGTATTTGGCATTAAAATTTTGGTGGAACATAACAAAAGGAAGCCTGCGTATAACTAAATCTATTCTAATGGTAGTAAAAATCCCGTCAGATGAGAACTAAATTTGTTCACTGTTTATTAGAAATCCTGCCAAAGATAGACCGGAGTTAACTAAGTAAGAAGGATAGCGCAAACCCAAATTGACCTTGGTTAATTATTGTTCAAAACTGTGAGTGGATTGGCAAACCTAGTTTGCCCATATCGCACCACTTTTGCGGGTTGAGCGGTATTCAAGAGGTTGGCTCCGATTCCACAGAACGGGCGACACGCGTCCCTGTACGACTCCACAAAACCGCTTTTCACTATGCGCCATCGCGCATTATTATTCGACCCAGGATGCCCAGCGATATTGATGAGCGTCGTTGATCTGGGAAGGGGTCATCGGACGGTGATCATTTGATATAGATGCGCGAAGGTTAACCAAGGTACGGCAGCCATCGTACGTTATTGTTCGCGCATCTTCGTCAAGCGAATCCATCCGATCGAATGATGCGGCGCGACGCGATAACAACCGTCAGATGGAAACGATCGTTAGTGATGGGCCCCAATTTTAAATAATATTGATTAAGTCATTGATTATGCATGTGGGGCCATATCCAAAGGTCTATTTAAAAATCTATTTGATAAAAGCGCGGATTATTAATATAAATTTCTATCATATATTTAATTGCCAAAGGTTGTGAATAATATTTATTTATTTATCAAATTCCATGAATTTGATAAATAAAATTCCAATAAAATAAAGAAAACCATCAGCGACACATTAATGTTTCTTAACCATGGCTATAGTATTATTTGGCGGAGATAAACATTACCTTTGGGACGATTCGTGCATGGATGAACGAAGATTGGGATTTCAATTTGGATTAGTTCGACTTTTAATATGAATACCATTAGCGGTTGAGTGGTTTTCTACTCATGGTATTAATAAAGGCAAAGCTATATAAGTAGAAGTGAATTATGGTTCATGGGTGCAGGAGGAAGGGTTGTTAATAAATAAATATCTGTAAGAGATATCTGCATAGATGATGCACCTATGGAAATGATATAGAAATGATAAATCTCTACGATGATTGGCAAAAAGAAATGATGAAGACCTGATGGAAGTCTGATGAAGAAATTGAAGAAATCTGGTGAATCTGAGTGTTGAAGCCTTCTGTATGAAAGTGGAAGTATCCTGCCAGTAAAAGCTGGTGATAAGATTAGGGGGTTGGAGCTCCCTTCTAGTAGTGGATGGAGAATGGGAAAAGGTTGTAGACTTTCTGTAGGTGGGTGCCTGCGTGCTGGTAGAAGTCTGCGCCAGCATAAATTGTAAGAAGTTTTCTTTATGATAAACATTGAAGACTGAGATAACAGCAACGGTGGTTTTCTCTCGAATTGGGTTTCCACCTTAAATACTGGTGTTCATATGTGTTTCTTATGTTTGATGGTTTGTTCTGTTATTTCTGTTCATGCTTACTGCTTACTAAACATATGATGAATGAATAATGCAATGATATAAGACATAATAATATCTCTGGACATACAAGTTGAATTCAGTAATGATTTTAAGAGAACGGAAAAATAAAAAGGTTTTTAGTCAGCTCTAAATACTGATTCACCCCCCCCCCCCTCTCAGTATTTTTCCAACAATTGGTATCAGAGCAGGTCCTTCTGAAAAAGCTTAGCCGCTAGAAGGAAGATCAAGCAAGATGAGCAATCAAGACGGAACAACATCTATCAGGCCTCCGCTCTTTAACAGAAACAATTTAATCTTCTGGAAAACAAGGATGAGATCATATCTTCAGTCTCTGGGAGAAGATGTATGGGAAATTATTGAAGGAGGATATCAATATCCAGCTGCAGTACCAATAGATTCGACGGAAAGAAAGAATTATGAAACCAATGCAAAGGCAGTCAATTCTCTATTGGGAAGTCTAACTGAATCAGAATTTTTCAAAGTCATGCAGCTGAATACAACAAAGGAAATATGGGACAAAATCATTCTAATTTATGAAGGTGATGCAAAGGTAAAAAGTGCTAAACTCCAAACTCTCAGAATTCAATATGATAATCTAAAAATGGATAATGAGGAGAGCATTGCAAATTTATTTTTACGTCTTAATGATATTGTAAATCATATGAGAAATCTGGGAGAAACAATAACCGAATCTACTCTGGTTGAGAAAATTTTAAGATCACTAACGAAAAAATTTGAGTCAAAATTTTCTGCTCTTGAAGAAAAGCAGGATCTTCAAAATCTTACTGTGGTGCAACTTCATGGCATACTAACTGCATATGAAATGAGAAGAGGAGGATCATTTGAAGTCAAAGAATCAGTCTTTAGAACTTCTACAAAAGGGAAGGAAGTACGAAAAATAGAGGGATCAAGATATATCTCAGAAGAAGATGAGATAAACTTTGTAAAGAAACTTCAACTTGGCACAGGATGGTTCAGAGGTAAGATTCCTTTCAAATTTTTTGATTTTGGAAGAGTTGGTCATTATGCTGCTAAGTGTCCTCATAAAGAAACACATACAAAGGGGAAGGAAGTAGCAAGAAGGAATAAGAATCGTTTTAGCACTAGAAAAACTTACTATACTCATGAAGATAGTGATGGGTTATCTGATAGTGAGGAAGAATGTGAACAAGATCTTAGACTTCTCATGGCATTTGAAAAAGAATCTAGAGAAGAAAAGGATACTTTTGTGGATGCTCTAGAAGACAATGATTTTCTTGATGAAAAAATAAACTCAAAATTTTCTTAGAAGAGAGTAAAATAACCATAGAAACTCTGAAAAATCAGCTTGAAGAAAAAGAGAAACACAATGAGAAATTAGAGTGTGAAGTAGTAAGTCTAAGAAAAGAACTGGAGAAAGTAAAGACTCTGAATCTTAGATTTGCTAAAGGATCTGAAACCTTAGATGAGATTATCAAGGTACAACGTTCTCCTCTTATAAAGACAGGTCTTGGATATACCGTAGAATCTTCTTAGGCTTCAGCACCAAATTATCTAAAAGCAGCTACAGCTCGTTTACAAAATTCTTCCACATAGCAAGGGAATAAAGAATCTTTACAGGTAAAGCATGATCATCTCAATTCAAAGAACACTAACAAGAATATCTTTCAAAGAAACACCAATCAATAGGTAAATTCAAGTAGAAGATTTCATGATCGCAGAAATTTCTTCTTCAATGGACAATGTTTCTCATGTCACAATTTTGGTCATAAAGTTGTTCAATGTGTTGCATATAAAACCATCATGACAAGAGAAGCAAGAAAGAAAAGGATTGATATTGAAACAAAGAAGAATACCCATAACAACTTTTCTCCTCTTCAAAATGAAGTTGAATGTGCTTATTGCAATAACTTTGGCCATGAAGAATTTGAATGCAGGAGCAAAGTTCAGCCAAAAGAACATGTTCCTTCAAGCTCCAAAGTATGGAAAAAGAAGGAATTACAGGTTGAAAATTGTGGCATAGCGTTATTTGTAGAAGGTGAAGAAAATCAATGGTACATTGATAGTGGATGCTCAAGACACATGACAGGTGACAAAAACAAACTTCTTGCATATAGTGCTCTAGAAAAGGAAAAGAATGTTACATTTGGAAATGATACTCCTGCGGTCATTAAGGGAAAAGGGTTTGTTTTTCTAAAAGAAAAGGTGAAAGCTAATGAAGTCATGTATGTGGATGGATTAAAGCATAACTTGTTAAGTGTAAGTCAAATGTGTGATCAAGGAACCGAAGTTGTCTTTAGTTCAAAAGAATGTGTGGTACGTGATCTTGATACGGGTAAAACAATTATAAAAGGAAAAAGAACTCCAAGCAACCCGTATGTATTAAAGAACTGCAAAGAACAATGTTACTTGAGTAAATCTTCAGAAAACTGGCTATGGCATAGAAGGTTGGGGCATCTGAGCTTCTCTCAAATCAACAAATCAAGCAGACTTAAAGTTGTTCATGATCTTCCCAATATTACTCTACCTGAAAATATCATATGCAAATCTTGCCAATTCGGTAAGCAAACCAGAGTACAATTTAATGCCAAGGAAGGATCATCAAGTAAGCCTCTTGAACTCATTCATACTGACATATGTGGACCTGTGAGGAAAAAGTCACCACGTGGTGAAAAATACTATATCTTATTTATTGATGATTTCTCTAGAATGTGTTGGATTGGGCTACTTAAACACAAAGATGAAGCATTTGAGAAATTTCAGATCTTCAAAGCACTAGTTGAGAATGAATTAGATCTAAAAATCAAGTGTCTCAGATCTGATTGAGGAGGAGAATATACATCAGATGAATTCCTTGAATTTTGTGAACAACATGGCATAAAAAGACAGTTTTCTGTAGCTGGCACTCCACAACAAAATGGTGTTGCAAAAAGAATGAATAGAACAGTTCAACAAATGGCTAGAGCTATGCTTGATGATTCCGGAACACCTGACACATTTTGGGGAGAAGCAGCACATACAACAGTAAACATTCTCAACAAGGCACATGTTCGTGTAAATAGTGATAAAACTCCATATGAACTCTGGTATGGTAATCCTCCCACTATAAAGCATTTTAGAATTTTTGGAAGCAAATGCTTTATAAAAAATAATGATGAAAAACTTGGCAAGTTTGAACCCAGAGCAGATGAAGGAATACTTCTTGGTTACTCCTCTAGGATTAGAGCATATAAATGTTACAATAAAATACTTCGGAAGATTGTTGAATGTATTGATGTTGTTATTGATGAGTCTCCTGCAGCTCCAAAAGAAGAAAAACAAACAACAGATGAAGATGATGATGACATATATCCTTCTACATCAAATAGGAATGATATATACAGTGAACCCAATGAAGAACCCAAAGATGATTTATCTGAAAAATCTCCATCTAGATATGTTCAAAAGAATCATCCAAAATCTCAAATCTTGGGAGAAAAGGGATCAGGTGTACAAACAAGAAGGACTCTTGTGGGATCTTCTAGCAATCTGGCATTTCTGTCCACTATTGAACCTCACAATGTTAGTCAAGCTAGCAAAGATGAATGTTGGATTCAAGCCATGAATGAAGAGCTTGATCAAATTGAAAAGAATCACACTTGGGAATTAGTACCAAGACCTCATGACAAAAATGTCATTCGAACTAAATGGATATTCAAAAACAAGTTAAATGAGAATGGGGATGTTATAAGAAATAAAGCTAGACTTGTTTGCAAGGGGTATGCCCAACAAGAAGGTATAGACTTTGAAGAAACTTTTGCTCCTGTAGCTAGACTTGAAGCCATAAGAATGTTTCTTGCTTTTTCAAGCTTCCAACAAATCAAAGTTTATCAAATGGATGTTAAATCTTCTTTTCTCAATGGTGATCTAGAAGAAGAAGTTTATATAGAACAACCAGAAGGATTCATTTTTGGAAATGATGAAAAACTTGTTTTTAGACTTAAAAAGGATCTATATGGTCTCAAACAAGCTCCAAGGGCATGGTATTATCGTCTTGACAAATATCTTCATCAACAAGGATTTTCAAAGGGGTCTGCTGATAGCAACTTATACACAAAAACTGAAAATGATAAACTATTGATTGTGGTTGTATATGTTGATGATATCATTTTTGGAAGTAATGAAGAGTCTATGAGTCAGAAATTTGCTTCTAATATGCAACAAGAATTTGAAATGTCTTTACTTGGGGAACTAACATTCTTTCTTGGTTTGCAAGTGCAACAAGCAACAAATGGCATATTATTATCACAAGCAAAATACCTCAAGAAAATCCTGAAGAAGTATGGCATGGAAGATTGCAAACCTGTAAGTACACCAATGATAACCGGATGTAATATCAGTTCTAAAGATGATTCCCCCACAGTGAATCAACCAGAATACAGATCTATGATAGGAAGTCTACTTTATCTCACTGGGACAAGACCAGACATTATGCATGCAGTTGGGATTGTTGGATGATTCCAAGCTAATCCAAAAGAGTCTCAACTTCAGGCTGTGAAAATAATATTCAAATATCTACAAAGAACTCAAGACTTTGGACTATGGTATCCAAATAATGTTGATCTTACTCTTCATGCATACACTGATGTAGATTGGGCTGGAAATGTTGATGATCAGAAAAGCACTAGTGGTGGTGCATTCTATATGGGGCCCCGGTTAGTATCTTGGTTTAGCAAGAAGAAAAGCTCTATTGCCTTATCTACAACAGAAGAAGAATATGTGGCTGCCGCATCATGTTGCACTCAACTTATCTGGATGATGCAAACCTTACAAGACTTTCAAATCAAATGTTCACCTCCTATATCCATTATGTGTGACAATACAATTTCCATCAGTATCTCAAAGAATCCTGTTACGCATTCCAAGACCAAGCACATTCCCATCAAATGTCACTTCTTACATGAACAAGTGCTTGAAAAAAAGGTGAAATTGGAGTATGTTCCCTCCAAAGAACAAGTTGCTGATATATTTACCAAACCTCTACCCAGGGAAGCATTCAAATATCTCAGACAGAAACTGGGAGTAGTCTTTGCCATGCAGAAGATCAGATCTACTTAAACACAGAAGATTAAATTGGTTGTGAGGTGCTGTTGGGCACCTCTGAATGCACAGGCTAACGGGGAGCATTGGTCATATGAAGAAGATGCACTGTTGACTTTTATAAGTCATTTTCTTATATTATGTTTGAAGATGGAGCATGATCTCAGGGGGAGCATGGTATTGTCTGTTCAAAGGATCTTGATCAACTCTTTGCCATTGATGTCAAAAGGGGAGGAAAAGCAGCAAAGGGCTTCTATAAGACAATTAGAGGAAGAGTATTTATGTCAATGCCAAAGGGGGAGATTGTTGGAAATATTGTCATTGATGGCAAAGGAAGTGGCAAAGGAATTGGCATCTGAAACAAGACTTCTAAGGAAAAGCAAGAAAGGGCTTCTATAAGACAATCAGTGGAAGAGTATTGCCATCAATGCCAAAGGGGGAGATTGTTGGAAATATTTTCATTGATGGCAAAGGAAGTGGCAAAGGAATTAGCATCTGAAACAGTAACTAGGAACAGAGAAAAGACATGTAGCAGGGAAGAGCTAAAACAGAGTATTTGGCATTAAAATTTCGGTGGAACATAACAAAAGGGAGCCTCCGTATAACTAACTCTATTATAATGGTAGTAAAAATCCCGTCAGAAGAGAACTACATTTGTTCACTGTTTATTAGAAATCCTACCAAAGATAGACCGGAGTTAACTAAGTAAGAAGGATAGCACAAACCCAAATTAACCTTGGTTAATTATTGTTCAAAACCGTGCGTGGATTGGCAAACCTAGTTTGCCCATATCGCACCGCTTTTGCGGGTTGAGCGGTATTCAAGAGGTTGGCTCTGATTCCACAGAATGGGTGACACGCGTCCCTGTACAACTCCACAAAACTGCTTGTCACTGCACGCCATCGCGTGTTATTGTTCAAACCAGGATGCCCAGTGATATTGATGAACGTCGTTGATCTGGGAAGGGGTCATCGGACGATGATCATTTTCTATAGATGCGTGAAGGTTAACCAAGGTACGACAACCATCGCACGTTATTGTTCGCGCGTCTTCCCTGAGTGATATCCATCCGATCAAATGAGGCGGCACGACGCGATAACAACCGTCGGATGGAAATGATTGTTAGCGATGGGCCCCAATTTTAAATAATATTGATTAAGCCGTCGATTATGCATGTGGGGCTGGATCCAAAGGTCTATTTAAAAAGCTATTTGATAAAAGCGTGGATTATTAATATAAATTTCTATCATATATTTAATTGCCAAAGGTTGTGAATAATATTTATTTATTTATCAAATTCCACAAATTTGATAAATAAAATTCCAATAAAAGAAAGAAAACCATCAACGACACGTTAATGTTTCTTAACCATGGCTATAGTATTATTTGGCGGAGATAAAGATTACCTTTGGGATGATTTGTGCATGGATGAATGAAGATTGGGATTTCAATTTGGATTAGTTCGAATTTTAATATGAATACCATTAGCGGTTGAGTGGTTTTCTACTCATGGTATTAATAAAGGCAAAGCTATATAAGGAGAATTGAATTATGGTTCATGGGTGCAGGAGGAAGGGTTGTTAATAAATAAATATCTTTAAGAGATATCTGCATAGATGATGCACCTATGGAAATGATCTAGAAATGATAAATCTCTACGATGATCGGCAAAAAGAAATGATGAAGACCTGATGGAAGTCTGATGAAGAAATTGAAGAAATCTGGTGAATCTAAGTGTTGAAGCCTTCTGTATGAAAGTGGAAGTATCCTGCCAGTAAAAGCTGGTGATAAAATTAGGGGGTTGGAGCTCCCTTCCAGTAGTGGCTGGAGAACGGGAAAAGGTTGTAGCATTTCTGTAAGTGGGTGCCTACGTGCTGGTAGAAGTCTAGACCACCATAAATTGTAAGAAGTTTTCTTTATAATAAACATTGAAGACTGAGATAACAGCAGCGGTGGTTTTCTCCCGAATTGGGTTTCCACCTTAAATACTGATGTTCACATGTGTTTCTTATGTTTGATGGTTTTTCTTTTATTTCTGTTCATGCTTACTGCTTTCTAAACATCTGATGAATGAATTATGCAATGATATAGGTAAATACATAATAAGATCTCTAGACATACAGGTTGAATTCAATAATGGTTTTAAGAGAAAGGAAAACTAAAAAGGTTTTCAGTCAGCTCTAAATACTAATTCACCCCCCCCCCTTCTCAATATTTCTCCAACAGATAGGAAAAATCTACCCACATCATGCTGCTTTCTCGTTTCCTCCTTGATCTAGCAAAACCCCTAGAAGGTAATGTGATATTTGAACCTCTTAGTTTGAGATTCATATTCTTTCAAGTAATCACTAAGAGTCTCCCTCCTAGGTATTTCTTCTTCTCCCATCTCCCTCATATTAAATCTGGGCATATGATTGCACTGTGAATCACAATGTGTGGCTCCATGCTCACACTCATTATGTGAAAATCTAGAGTTTTCTTTAGATCTAAACTCCTTCAGAGATTCTCTCTCCCTTCTCATTTTCTTGACATCTCCTCTAATGCTCTACATAGTTTGAAAGAGAAGCTTTGAGAGCTCCTCCTCCTCTCTTCATCCAAATAATGGAGTATTATTTTTGTCTTTTATGTACATATCTTCTTCTTCCTACTCTCCTGATATCATAATGGCCAAGATCCATAGGCTGAGCCAAGATTATTCTCTGATACCACTGTAATATTCCCAAATGGGGAATGCAACAATATATGAACAAAAAACTGGAAATAGAAGTGTAAATCAGCTCATTAACATTGGATACCAATATGGAAGCATATCATCATGTATTATATCATAAAATCAATACATAATAGTGAGGCATGAACCATATATAATGAGGAAACAAGCCTCCCATAAGCAATCACTCCTAAAACTGAACTGTTGCTACAATAAAAAATGACTGAAGACTGTAACATCATAGTTACAAACACAATGCTATAGAAAAATAGTGTAAAAAATACTTAGGTATGTTATATGCCTCAAAATATATTCCCAATATAGATCTAGGCTTAATAATAACTCCTACAAAGAACCTGGAATGGGTTTACAGAAATACACCCTATACAAGATGGGATCTAAAGCCCTAGGGCTGAAGATTCACTGCAAACTAAAGCACATGTGTGTATAAGGATGAAATAATGTAGATCTGATGTATATCCTCTCAAAGGCCTCCTCCAATGAAAGGATATACCCTTAAATCACAAGAAAACACTCCAAAGGAGCCACAAGATCCCTCACTGAAGCTGCCCTCCAAAATAACACAATTCCTAGCTGGAACAACACTGGAAATGATGGGAAATAGTTGGCCTGGTGCAAAATATCTAAAATGTGTCAAAGAGCTCTCCAAAATGGTCTCCTTGGTGAAGGAATCCTTCTTCCAATGAGAAATTAGCTTAGAAAGTGGGTTTCTAAACCCTCCATTGCAACACCCTGCAACATAGCACAATAACCTACAGGAACTGCGTTGATGAAGAAAGTTGTAGCTTGACCTGAAAACCAGAATGTGGAAATTAATGCAATGCTCTTCCAAGAGGCCTCTCAAGTTAAGATATGGGATTCGCGCTCGGGAACACCCGGTGCTAAACAACACAACAACCTCAACTAAACAGCTGAAGAATGCAAGTAGTCTAATTAGACCATATACAAAATAATAATCCCAAAACATAATCCCATATGTATTTCATCCTCTTCCTTATATAGATTATGAGCTTCCTTGCCCTTGGCCCCACTCAATTAGGTAATTTCCTTCATGAAATCAATCTCCCTCCAAAATTGTGTTATTCCTCAATTAATCTCCACTCCTCCATAACAACGTTGTTGACTTGCTGAAAGTTGATTGAAACAACATGATCCACCCCTGTTCACACTTGGAGGTGCTTTATTTAGCTACTGAAAAGGTCTTCGTTCACACTTGAAGTGTTTTTATTGCTTCTTAGGAGACCTATGGGCCTCCCCACCCACTTATTCACCTACATAGTGATAAAACAAACTATAATATTCCATTTAGCTGAAGGCTAAATTTTTAGAATATTACATTTAATAATGGCATTTCACATTGGATTGAAAGGATATATTTTATACCATACAACAATTGAAAGGGGCTAAATCCAGTTGCATTTATCACCGAGGTTCGGTATGCCCACAAAGCCGATTATAGGATAAAATGCCAATTTCATTTATGAACTCCTATCATTCGTTGAAAAATTCGTTTAAGAATATTGTTAATAACCTCAAATTTTCCATCTAATTGTGGATAATAAGGAGTAGAACTATCATGGGACATTCCTAATTTTGAAGCCAACTTGTTCATCACATGATTGTGAAAATGTGAACCATGATTTATGATGATAGCTTGTGGAACCCCAAACTGTGAAATTAAATGATTAAAGAAAAACAATGTAGCTATTCGTCCTGTGTTTTTGAATGTAGGCATCGCTTTGGCCCACTTGGTAAATTAATCTACTACGACAATAATATTACCATGCCCCTTGGATGAAAGACGGTTACAAGTCATGAATTCAATGTCGCATTTTGAATGGTCTTACAGAGAGAACAAGATGCATTGGCACTAGTAGTTTTCGGATTTTAGGATCAAATATCAGGCATGCATGACAACTTCTGACCACAAGGATGCAATCGCAAAATATGGTAGGCAAAAATTAATCAGCGCGGACTATCTTCTGCGTGGTAGAGTATCCAAACAATTGCCCACCACAAGCCCCATCAGGAAAGTTATTTAAAACATTTTCGATCTCCTCATTAGTGAGGCACCTTCTTAAAATTCTATTGACAGCATGAAGATAAAGTTTATTGCCGACCATGAGATAATCTTGGCTTGATATTGAATATGTCACTGGTCAGAGCAAGAACTATCAGGACAAAAAGTATAGGTCTGGAGATAAATGATAAAATCCCCATAGCAAGGATCAAATGATGTGATCAAAAATAGAGACTCATCAGGAATAGATGGTTCTAATGTAGCAGCAGTACTATCACAGGAAAGGTCGCATAGACGTTCAGCCAAATCTAAAGACTTCTTTGACTTGGATTTGATGAATTCCAAAGAAAATTCTTGCAAAATGATAATCCATTTTGAATACTTTCCCCCAACAGTTGACGTGATAATATATAAGTCATGGGGTTGCAATCTAAAAAGACAATGGTCTCCCGGAATAGGATATAGTGGAAAAATATTTTGATAGCTTGAATAGCCACGAAGGAAATATTTTATACGTATGAATACTTCACTTCCATATCATTGAGATTACGACTCAAACAATAGATTGGATGTTCTATCCCATTTTCTACTTGGACCAATACCATATCAATGGTCGTAATTTTCACGGTGATATATAAGAAATAATCACTCTGATAATTAGGGTGATACATTAATGATGCCCTCACAAGTGTATCCTTAACAACATCAAAAGTCGCTTGCACAATATTATCCCAATGGAAGGGAATGCCCTTTTTCAAGAGTCGAGTAAATCCTTTAGCCATTTCAGCATAGTTGGGTATGAACCACTTCAGGAAGTTAGCCTTTCCTTGAAGTTTCTGTAACTAAAGCAAATTGGATGGCACAGGAAAATTAAGAATAGCCTAGACCTTCAGTGGGTTTATTCAAATTCCTTCTTTTGAGAAAAAGAATCCTATAAGATGATGAAAAAAAACACAAAGCACACATTTATGTGGATTGAGGCATATTTTGTAGTGTCGGCAACATAAAAATATAGTTTTGAAATGCATCGGGTGGTCTGTCTGGTTTTTTGAATACAAGATTAAATCCTCTAGATAGGGTTGAAAATGTGTTTGATCTCATTGAAAGCATAATCCATTGCTCTCTGAAAAGCTACCGGAACGATATTTAAACCAAACGAGAGTTTTTGATAAGCGAATGTGCCCTAGGGTCATATGAATTATGTCTTGTATTGGTCCTCTCAGTGGATATTGACTTGACTGTAGCCATAAATTCCATCTATGAACGAAACTATTTCGCATCTAGTACAATCATCAATAATTTGGTCGACAAAGGGAGTAGGATAGTTATCTTTTGGACAAGCAAGATTGACATCTTGATAATCGATGCACACTCTAATGGTCTTGTGTTTCTTCATAACAGGAACAATATTGGAAACCCACTCAATTACCGAAACAGGGTATATAAAACCAACATGCAAAAAATTTTCAACTTCTTATTTAATGGCAACGACCTTCTTTAGATCAACAGGATGAAGGCATTAACGTACTGGCTTGACATCAGGGTACATATTAATAGTTTGTTCAACAATACCTGTATCTATGTCTGGCGGTTCCTCGTAAGACCAAGTAAATACATTACGAAATTCATGAAAGAGAGAGCGAATTTTTTCAAGTTCTAATGGAGAAAAAGACACACTCCCATGAACATTTTCTACAATGCAAGGCTTGGTCTAAACATCGATAGAAATGGTTTCTTAAATATTTGATAAATTTTGCTTGGATTCGATTGCATTAATAGGAAAATAATTTAGAAAGAATGTTTTGATCGATCGGTGATATAGTTAAATAAGATTATCTTATTCATAATCCTGAAGATGGGGGTGATGATGATGATATTCCCATGGTTCTCCTTCTGGACTCATGGATTCCACAATATTCTCATCTGTTAAGAAAGTTGAGGAAAAAGGATTAGATGGAGTACAAAAATCTAATGAACGGTCAACCTAAATGACCGGCGACGATGATTTCAAATTCACTTCCCAAGCCATATATATTAATTTCTATGCCAGCTCAATTGGGCTAGGCAGCAAAAATTCATCCAATGCAACAACTTTAGAACCACCCATAATCTTCCTTAAGCCAGATGGAGTGGAAGGTATCATGTAGCAGGTCTCTATGTTTGCAATTTATGTCGATTTCATAGACGGAGGTAATGAAAAGGTTCCCATAAGGGTGGAATCCCTTAAGAGTCCTACACCAACGGTCTGAAGTGCGAGTTGGGGTGCGTGAACTAAAAGAACTCTTTCAACTACACAGGAATTGGAGGTAAAGAAGGATAGTTGATTGATGACTGTGATGACACCTTTATGTGGAAAGGAAATCATTTTAAAATATATATAGGCGATCACAGTCATAACAAATACTGACGACCTTCTGAGTAAAATATTTTAGTCAAGGGGTCTGTCAACATCCTCAACTTCAACATTTATTGTTTTTCTCGCTTGTTCAACATGCAGGTTATTAGTGATACTGTAAGGCTTATATGTACGTCCATCAAGACATGATGCACGTAGATTCATAATGAACAAGTGACTTCCAACAGTTTAGAGACATAATGCGTGTAGATTCTTCATCATCAATAATAGTACGATGAACGAGGTGATTGAGAACATTTACCTCGATGGAGAATGATAATTCTTCTAGTTATTGTGGCACATAGTTCGTATGATTAAATAATACAAGATTGGAATCTGTTAGTGTCAGTATTTTCATACTTCCACGAGGGATCAAAACACATTTGCATGTGCATCTTAGGTGTCCCATTCTGAATAAATTTTTCATCATTCCATTAGGTCATGATATAAAATTGTTCAACTGGTGGTTGTCCTCGTCAAATAATCTTCCTTATCCCTTGGAATATCATATTGTTTGACTCATTTCCATGTCCCCTTGAGCATAATAACACTTATGGAAATGCTCTTTTCACTTGAAAGTCTTTATGTCAAAATCTCATGTAAAAGTCAGGTAAAAAAAGAAGTCCCATTAGGTCATTAGGGTTTTGCGTTTCTCAAGGTCATTTCATCATTCATATAGGGTAAACACATATATGAGAGGGACTAATTAAGAAAATTGGGTTTCAAATCATCATGATGTAAATATTATACTTTCAAATTTGTATTTTTTAAGTTTAATGACTTTTATATCAAAATCAATATTTTGATAGAAAAGTAAAATATCTAATTTATTTTTATTTTTTCAAATGTAATTTTATGCTATTATATGTAATAATTTCATCCCAAAGCTATCAAAGTAATTATTTCCATCCAAAAGTGGATGCAAAAGAGCCACACTTCATGTTGATCAAAGCCTGAAATGTCCAAAGTCAGAAAGAAAAAGAATATCAATGACAAAGAGGAAAGTAAACGTTAGAAAAGTGGGTAATTTGAATTAAATTTCAAATTCACTAAAGTTATAAAGCTCATCAAGCACCTCAAAACAAATCACTGTTGTCATTCAAACATCAAGAGCCTTCAGCAAAGGAGAAAATCCAAGTTTTGGAGAAATTTGGGCAAAAATTTCTTAGCTCTAAGCTAATTTCCAGGCGCTGCGCTAATGCCCAAGAGCACTGCACTAATCCTCAAAAAATAAATGCAAAATTTCTTGGCGCTGCGTTAATACAGAGAGGTGTTTCGCTAATGGTATGGCACTGTGCTAATTCCCAGCTTGGGTTTTAAGCCCTGAAACTTGTTCAAACTTCCTCAACTCTTCACCAAATTTCTTTCCATCTCTCTTGCGAGTAAGTAACCTAATATTTCATGCTCTTTGTAGTATTTAAAAGGATTTTTATGTTGGTTTGTTGTCTATGTCAAAATTTGGAGGTTGTGCATCCTAAAAACCCTTGTTTATTCCTATTTCCCAAATTTTCACCCTTAGATCCCACCTTACAATCATACATCATTCTAAAACAATACCATATCATCTTATAGCATCATAAAATCCCTTTCCCTATCCCGTTTCCCTAAACCTAATTTCACTTCCCATTCCCTTCTACTTCATCCCTAGGGTTTCCAAGCTGTCAAGCTTAAGATCTCTGAGGAGGATGATGGAGAGATCAGTGAGGAAGAAATATCCAAGAGACTTGATCACAAAGGAGGGAAAATCAATAGGTTTGAACCTATGACCATACAAGAGCTCATGGCCTCTCCTCTTATAGTTTCTTGTTTCAAACATGTGTGTTGTTTTGGATTCTGTGAGAAGGTACAGGAGATCCAATATAATCCTTTGTTGACCAGGTTTTTAATCACTAATCTTCATTATATACATGTTACAATTGATGGGGTTACTTTTACCATGTCCACTAATGCCATTGCAAATGCTACAGGGATCCCTAATATGGGAGAGAAATGGTTTAAAAAGGTAAAACTTGAGGTGAGCTATTATGAATCATGCCTCAAACCCTTAATCAGCAAGTGACCTAACATGTTTAACAAATTTCTGCACATTTGGAACTTTGGTGCAAATTTTAGTTTTTTGAGCAATTTGACACACAGAAATTTGGTTAAAAATCACCACCCTTGGCGCTGTGCTTTTTCTTGGAGCATCCAAATGCCCAATGGTCAAAATCATCATGTTCATGATGATGATTACATCAAACTCAACAAGTTATAGGAAATTAGCAGAACTGGTCCCTCAAAATTACAAAAAACCTCCTAATTTTCACGTTTATGCCTCCTTTTTCACCTTGGCACTGTGCTAATACAAGTTTTGGGAGAACTCAGTTTTGATAGGGCATATGGGCACCATTTTGGAAAGTGAAAGCATATTTAGAAACTATACTCAAAGAAATTTCCAATAAAATATCATGGAGCTTATTTGGACAAGGGGAAGGCCTCCAAAAGTGACTTACAAAACATGTAATTTTGTTTGTCATGGTGCTACACTAATGCGAGGAAATTTACATTTTCACCAATTTTTTAAGCTTCACTTTTGTTTCACTTTTTACTTGGGTAAATGAAGAAGTTACCAATGTAAATGTCATATTTAACTTTTACCTAAGGTATACACATTAAGTAAGTCATTATTTGAAGTCAAATGTATTAGTTCTTAAATATTAGAATGAGTCACCTTCCTCATCCTAGACTCTAGCTTTCAGTTCAACTTTTGATGTAACAACTCCCTCGCCTCATGGATTTGACTCCTGAGGATGAGAGGAAGTGTTTTTTAGGTATATAAGGTGTATTTTTTCATTCATTGTAATGGTTGACATTAGTTTGAGATATTGTATTGATCAAGTATCATCTTGGCTTGGACATTAATGGAAGATTGCAGCTATTTTGTTGGGATCCATGTGCTATGAGTTTTAGACATAGTTTCCTCTCTATTATCAATTTGATTGAATGTATTGTTAATTAATAAACCATTACATGTCTATAATATACTATATTTAAAGTTTTAAAGGAAAAATCCATATTTATTTATGATTTGTTTTGGGAGATTTAGTATAATGTCTTCATTCTCCTCAGTTTAGGGAAAATACATTCTAGATGCTTTCCCTAGCTCCTCACTAGTCTATTCATCTCACTTATTTCACTTTTGAATGTTAAAACTCTTTCCTACCTTTCCCCATCATACATACTACAATTTATCCTCTTGGCCTTGATCTAATCCCGTTTACCTAATTCCCGTTCAGTGAAGCCCAACCCTAAAATCAAAATCAAAACCCCCTGTATAATTTAGCTAGCCTAAATTATTTTTCATCCATCCCTCTTGGCTATGAATTTTTTAGAGAGATTCCTCTCTGACTTGGTAGGTCTAGATACCAAGTCTAAAGGTTGGTTTTAAGTTACCTTAGGATTGTCTTCTTAACCTTGAGGTTCAATCCAAGTGATAGCAGAATCTATCAAATCAATTCCACCAATTGCCGACAACAAAGCCTACTTATAGGAGGTACAATTTTGAAGCACCTAAAGTGTTGACATACTTGAAGGGGATTGATCTAGATATTTAACAATATTCTAATTTCGAGCAACTCGGGTTTGAGGATTAAATGACGATTTATGAATGACTCCCTTAGGTGGCTTGATTGTCAATTCAGGAATAGCAGTTGGCAGAACAAATTCCATAGACAGATTCGTGGTCAAGGTAGTAGGTTGATCAGTAGCCTGACTACCGTAATATTTATTACGCATGGACACCAAAACATCAGTTGATGGATCCGTGACAGATAACATAAGCACTTGGGAACTAGAAGATGGATCCATAACAACCAAATTTGTGCTCGGATTCAGAAATGGATCTATCAACACTGCAGTTGCATACAAGGTCTTCACCAATTTTGAGGCTTCAGCATGGTGAGAACAGTCTCGAACAATGTGTTCCTCATTATAGATTATGAAAGGATAACGAGGTTTCCTATTTCTAGATGATTGATCAGATGATATTTCCTATGGTGTAGAAGTTTTCTTTTTCTTTGATTTACCCTTTTTCTTAATTCTAGATTTATTGCCACTTTTTCCCTTGTCATATGACATGGCATGGATTTTAGAAGAAGGAGAAAGATCAGATGTAATAGAGTGATGTGTGTTTTTAGTACCAATCATATCGTCTCCAGCATGAGATTCCTTAAATGGTATAGGAATAGTAAAATTAGATCGTTGTGTGTTGGGAATTTTCACGTAGATTGTGCCAGACTAGGTGTAAATTAAGTTTAAATATTGGGCACGAGCAATGACCTACTCTTCAGTGGTGACACCACCCTTAGCCACATCCTCAGCTAGAGATGGTAGCAGGGACTTAATGAACCACTCAACAAGGATTTGATGAGGAAAAAATGTCTTAACCATTCTACGACTATGATGCCACTCATGAATATGACTAGAAATGTCAGTAGCATTGGTATCTTTAAAATTAGTCAAGAGTTTCGTTCCAGTTTCATATTGTATGGGTAACTAGAAGTGGGTCAAAAAGACAGTATCTAGGGTAGTGAAATTATCAAATGAAGCTCTAGGTAACTCAATGTACAATTTCGCAGCCTTACTGAATGTATGCTGGAAAAGACGTAGTCAAACATACTCATCATTTAGGGAGTTAGATGAACACCATAAATGATAAGTCATAACATGCATCGATGGGTCTTCCCCAAGGTTTCCATTGAACTTAGGAATATCCAATGGTAATTTATGAGGTATCACCGGACACCAAGGAGCATACATTAGGGGAATTTTGAGGTCTAAAATGGATCTCCTAAGGAAATTATAAAATAATAGTGGAAATAATAAAATAATATTTTCTTACATCATCAAATTTTGGAGGGAAAAAAGAAAAACTACTTTTTCAACTCGTATTTTCAACTTATCTCCAAAATTTTTTACTCAAATTCGAGCGAGATTACTGATTGGATGCAAAATTTAATTCCTCATCAAATAATTACCCAAGTTACATACTTTCTATGGACACTGCTACACAAAAATGAGAAATACATGAAAAGCGTGATTGCAATCACCTTTTTTCATGTATTTATCATTTTTCATATAGCAGGGTCTATCGAAAGTATGAAACATGGGTACTCCTTGGATGAGGAATTAAATTTTTCATCCAACGAGTACTCCCTCTCGAAATTTGGGTAAAAAATTCGGGAGATAAGTTGAAAATACGAGTTGAAAAAGTAGCTTTATTATTTTATTATTTTTTAATATTTTCAACCTTTTACTTGAAAAATGGTGAATCACCCCCCATGGTTGACATCATCATCTTGAATCCTACTCGTTATTATAGAGTTTATTTTGGTTGTAAATTTTCCTTAGGAGGCCCATGGACCTCAAAATTCTGCTAATGATTTATTGGATCATTGGTGAGGTGATTTAAATATGGTAACTCGAAAGTTGCAAAAAATGGCAACTGTCGATTTAATTTGAGTTGAGCATAGCTAGGGTATGATGGAATTTATTAGGAAACAGGCCTTTGTGAACCAAGATAAGGAATATGTTGTTGGTAACCAAAATACGGGTTGTTTTGATATGCAAACTCTTGAGGATTCAGTTGACCAAAACCTGGGTACGCTACTTGTTCAAATGAAGGTTGTGGCATTTGCACTTGTGGTTGCCAAGGGGTTTGTCCACCAATATTATAAACCAAACTAGGATAGCTTGGATTTTGTTGTGGATAGGAATAACCTGGTTGCGGCTACGACATACCATAATATGGTAATCCAGCTTGTGAATAAATGATTCTAGATATAGGTCGTTGTTGTAATCTAGCCGAAGGAGTTGGAGTTTGAGGGCCCAATACTTGAGGGTATTTGGTGGAAGTACCCACCTTAGATGATTGCTGTACAATATTTTGAGTATATAACAAGGGTAAGGATATATTAATAGGAAGATTAGTTGTGGGTGCAACAGGTTCAACCAGTTGATACGAGTGTACAACCATTTGTGGTTGGATGGGTAGAGTAGGGTGCCATTGATAAACATTCATTGTGAAATTAAGATGACAATATAATGATGGATTGATGTCAAAATAGGTGACCACAGGTTCCCCCCCACCATGAGGAGTATAATAAGATCGAAAGTATTGTTCTCCAAATGTAGGGAGCCCAACTGAAATTTTATTGGATGGAATATACCCAGATTGACCAGCTTGATAATGCCCCGATGATGTGTATAAAGGATCAAGCCATTCAATACTCACTACAGATTTACCAGTTAGAGTACCAGATGATGAAATTGGTAAATTCCATGGGTTTGAGGATGCACCAGAGAAGGTTCCAGATAAATATTGATAACTAGGTGGGAGGGAAGGGATACCATATAGATGTGACTCTCGTGAAGTTGTGTACATCGATGGGGTAGCAAGAGCAGGTGTTTTTGCAACTAGAATAGATGGTCTTACCGAATATGTTGGCTCAGGCATGGTTATTCGACCAAATGTATACCCTATTGGATCTACGGGAACTCTAATAGACACAAAATCAACAAAATCAAAGGAAGGTGATTAAGGAAAATACTCATACAGGTGAAGCTCCACCCCAAAAGGAGTTGGAGTTAAAGGTGTTTCATCTTGTGGTATTTATTCAATTGAAATTAAATGAGGTGGATATATTTCAACGTCAGGCCCAAAGTATATTTCAGGAGGTTGGTTGCGCAATATGGGAGACTCAATGGCTACAATAGATTGTGGGGTGACTGATACAAGAACAACTTCCAGTTGTTTGACTTCAGGATTCAGATGTTCTAGCAAAAAAGTGAGAGGACCCGGATCAACTTCCAATTGAATAAATTCAGGCTTGGGAGGTATGGTCTCATTTATTGGATGGATCATGACCATGGGTAGTTGTGAGGACTCCATCTCGACAACAATAGATGAACCAAAAGTTTTAGAAAAACTTGAACTAAATCTAGTATATGTGAGGATGGTGTCGCACCAAACATACTGATAGTACTAGTTTCGGTAGAGCGATGTCACCTTCGCTGACGAGAAATCGATTATGGTGGTAAAGGTGGTTTCATTGCTATTCTACATGAATGATGGGGAAAGGGGTGTTATTCTTCCACGATGACTGATTTATTTTATGAAGAAAAACAAAGAAACAAAACAAAAGCATAATTCTAGGAAAAAGGTTTGCCAAGTAATTGTGAACCACAGAATACCTCATGGAGAACCAAGAAGCATGGGCATGAAATCTCCCCAAATGTTGTGTCCGGTGTATCACAAATTACAAGGCAGGCGACTCAGTTCACTATGGGTAGATAGGAACCTAAATTTGTCCTCCCATATATACCTGAAGGTACTTGGAGGTCCAAGTCTATATTAGCACTCTCTAATGTGAAACTGCACAGTGAGAGCACCCCCTTATACTTTTCGTAATATAACACCACCCTATATACCTGAAGGTATGTGGACAAGCTTAGATATACTTACGTACGTGGAGTGAGGTATCGCACTCAGAATATATTGTAGAAAAGTTAGCGATAGATGCTATGTTTAACGACGCCGTAACATGTCTCTAGCCTAGACCTTCTAAATGTTATTGCTGTGATTCCAATGCTTTCTTAGGTAAATTGATGTAAAATTTATGTTGATTTTTTTTAGAAATTGTCTTTGAGGTTCACCGTGTGGTGTGATGGAAGTTCCTAAAACTGAAAACTAAAATGATAATTAAACTTTTCAATTTTATCTTTTTCAATGAAAATCCTTGCTACTAAGGGAAAGAGAAATCAAGTTTGGAGAAAACAACAAAGAGCACAAACTAAAATGAAGCTTTCCTAATTTGTTCCTATGCAACACACACAATTCACTATATGCACATACATGTTTTTCTTTTCATCTCCCTTAATGCGAATGCAAGAAAGGAAAATATATGCATGAAGTCAACAAAAAAAAATGTTTTCTTCTTTGATAAACGAGGAATTTAACAACAATTTCTCTTTTAGGAAAACTGAAGAATGAAACTACAATTTTTTCTACAAGAAACGAAGAATGAAGAAACAATTTCCTTTACGAAAACAAATGGATCTAATGGAGAAATAAAATACTTTGAATTTTATTTTCCAATGAAAAAGAAAAACACTTAAAGATACATTGAACAAATTTACTTTTCAAAGGAGGAAGAATCAGGTAATTTCACTGGTCTCTAAAAGGTATTAGACAATTGAGAATACAACAAACAAATTCATGAGAATGATAGCAATTCCAAATTTGAATGGAATTTGGTTTTCTAAGGGGGAAACATAGTCTCTAAAGGGAGACAGTACGTTGCAGTGCACCCCTTAGTGGGAGACAAAGCACTGCAGTGAACTATGTCTTGATAAACAATGCGTTGGCCACAACAATGATTGAAAATGCAAGCTACAAAACACACTTCTAATGCAATTCTTTCATTCAAAATTATAATAACTGAAAGTACTTGCTACTTATGAGGATTAGTGGTAGTCTTACCCAAACTAGAGTGGTATATATTTTCATGGATATAAGGTTGAATGCAAGAAATTATGGCTGAAAGAAGAGACAAGATATTCCACAAAACCAGGGTATTTAATCACTAACATTTGGATTGTCATGTTGATTTCTAAAATAAACCACTAATATACCCTTCAAACAAAAATATAGATCTGTTTTTAGAGGCTAGGTTTGATGTGCCCATTTCTAGAGTGCAAATGTAGATGGCCAAATCCCATTAAAGGAAAAAGTAATGTCATTTCATCCACATGTCATGCAAGAAAGAGAGAGTTGGGAGTATTCCACCACTGTATTTGGAATATCTTCTGCTTGTTTAATAATCAAGGCATTCCCTCAAAGACATTTTGGATTAGGTTGCGAGAGCCCTGTATTTACAGTACTCTTAAAGGATCATGACTAAGAGGAAGAGGGAACACCCCAGTGTTTGGCTCCTCAACTGAATTTTCAAGCAAAAAATACTAAGGTGTCCTTCGATATATTATAATCCTTAAGAGAAAGCCCTTCCTAAATCATTGTTCCCACATGTAGGAGTCTCCTAAATATGGAAGGGATTTATGTTTGATATTGAATTATAGCTTCTAGTGTAAAGACCATGTTAGCAAATTTCACTTGAATATAGAGTGTAGCTCATGCATTGGCCTCATGATGACTGGAAAAAAAGATATATTAGGAGAGATTGAATGACTATGGATGAGGGAAGAATCTTGCTACAAAGGAAATTTTGCTTCGATTAACATATTTGTACAAATGGCAATAAAATCCCCCAGAGACACGGTGGAAGATGAATTCTTTACGGTATCCATAAGACGGCTCATAAAAATGACCTTGGCCCCATTACTGATCAACTATTTTATGGTGGGAACATGGGCCCATGATCTGGAATGAATAGTGAGGAAATTCATGGGAAGAGAAGTGATTGACAAAAAATGGCTTGAAAATTTGTTATCAAGGGAAATCAGTCGAGTGATTTAGTGACTATGGTGGTTGAAACTATTAGGGTTCTCCCCCATGACATTGTTTCACCCATTGTTTCCATATACTATGTTTTCTTCATAGAAAAATGTGGGTGACATTGTTGATGCTTCCATTTTTGTCCTGAGACTTTTCCAATGATGACATCATCGTAAGATGATTTTCCATAGACATGATTGTCTTGGCATTCAACTTCAACAGTAAAGCACTTCATCGATGACTTCTTGATCTCCATGGAGATTTAATTGTTTGCTGTGTGTTTTCACTTGTTCCACTTACTCTTGAGGCCTTTTTCTAACCTTTTAAGTTCCAATGAGCATGCCATGGGTCACTGCAAAAACCTTTAGAATCTTCTATATATATATGAGATGAGAATTTGACAACAGGGAAAATAAAATATAATAATTTTAAATGATTTATATTATTTCAAAATTTTCATTTAAACATGTTTATATTATGGAAGGATAATGAGGTTAATTCATTTTCAAGGGAATATATACTAGATCCATTTAACTCTGGCAACACAAGGGTATATATGGATCAAATCTCTCAATATGGAAATCTCTTTTGAGTGCAAAATTTTAGCTCTCAAGAAGCAAATCTATTTTTAATACAAAATTTGAGGAAGGTTTGTAGTGCTAGAGATTTGATTCCTCTCACTTGCTAGTGTGTGTGTGTGTGTATATATATATCGAGAGAGAGAGAGAGAGAAAGAGAGAGAGAGAGAGATCCATAATTTATGGATATGGTTGAAAGATTCAAGCATTATTTGTAAATACATCTATAGTTATCTTGTATTGTTATGCTTTGCAGGAAAATCATCCAAAAAAAAAAATCCTGAAAATAGCTCATAATCAAGTTAATAACATATTTACCATCATTTACTTTCCATTACCAAGTAAACATAAGAAATGAATAAGACTAAGATGCAATTAAATATTCTTAACTCGGGTTAATTCCATAATTATTTATGTGTTTCTTAACACTTAATACGAGTGAAAATGAAAATCTGTAGTTTTACTAGTGGTTACTACCCACCCCATAAGTTTGTGTTCGTGAGCAAGCAATCAAGTTTGTTTAATTCACTTTTCAAATTTTTTTTTTATTGCCAAACAAACACTATATCATTCTACTTGGCTATTTGTTTTTAGTGACTTATCATTGAATGATGTAGGTTATAATTTTTATTCTACTTGCCTATTGTTTTTTAGTGATTTAGCATTGATGGCTATAAATTTTTATGCAATTTTTTGCATAAGATAATTGTTGATGTAAAATTAAGGTGAATTTGAAATATTTTATCTATGGTTGAAAATATTTTTTTTATTAATATTTTTAATTTGCTAATTAAGTATTATTTTATTATTTTTAAATGTAACGTTATTTGACAATATCTCTTGAATACTAGACTTTAGAAGGTCTTTCAGGGAAATGAGACCAATATAAATACAGTGCTGAAGATTTTATATAACTTATTTATAAGGTTCTAGATTATGATTCTAGTATAGGAAAAAAGGGTCTTAATTCTTTTTGAAAGTTTATAATGTAAAATTTCTAATTTGAAGATGTTTATAATAGGTTTGTGTGTGTTAAAAGGGAATATAAAGGTATATATTGAGATTATGGTATAAATAAGGCATTTTCAAATAATTGTTTCAAAGCTTGGGATTGAATTTAAATCATTTTAGGATTAATTGACCGGATAGAATGAAATTTATGATATCTTGAGTAATCTTAGAGGTAGGGATTCAATTACGAAAGAAAAGGGTTGTTGAGGTAAGGATTGATCTTATGGCACCAAGTGGGAACCACAGGGGTTTCACCTTGTTGTTCAATATCCTACCAAATTCATTCATAAATGGGGTTTTTAATTGTGAAAGTAAATTCAATGCATTATAGGTTGTAGATGGGTGGCACAGGTTTATATGAATTCAAGAGTATAGATAAGAGTATTTAGTAAAAATAGGGTTATTTTTAGTATAAGAAGGTATTGAGAGAAGGGTTCACGAAAATGAGTTTTAGAGGATTTAATCAACATGTAGTGAGATTACAGGTATTAATTAATATTCCAAGAATGTAGAGGCTATGATATAAGTTAACTAAATGGAAACCCATGTGATGGGAACTTGTAGCAATAAGTCCCACCTGTGACATTAAGAGGATATAGGGATATAGTAAATTATCCTAGGCAACCAATTGGACAGTAGGATAAAAATTATACTTATCATATCACTGATTATGGTTGAGACTGAATGTATGGAGATGGGACTTGAAATTATTGAATTGAGAGATGAAATGGAAGTAGTGTTTGACCATGTGCGGTCAACATGGAAACTAGATATAGGAGTTGAAATTATGGGAATAATATGGTATTAAGAGACCGGGGTTGAACATATGACATGGAGAGGTGTTTTCCTACATTCACATATTAAGGGCCTTTACTAAATGATAAATAAAGGTAGCCATGAAGGAATCTAAAGGTAGGGTTGAAATTTTTATGAGAAGAGGGCACATGGACATTCATGTTGAAGTTAAGGCACTAGGATAGAACCTAGAGATGGGGGGCTAAAACTTATTACACTAAGAATTCATGAATTCATGCCTCATATCAAGTTCTAAATATCTTCAGGTAGCCTTGAGAGAATTTAAAGTGAGGAAGGGGGAGAGTAGGATAGGGCAGGTGGAGGGCGAGTGGTTCAAGGGCGGTATTGGTGAAATTATAGCACTAGGAAGACACTTAGAGATATTGATTTAACTTATAGGATTATAAGGGTACCTCATAATAGCTCTCAAACTTATCACATTAGGGAAAACATCTAGAGGTGGGCGTCAAAGGTATGAAATCAAGAGGGAACATATGTTGGAGATGTGGTATATGCTTCATACAACTACCCTCATGTACTTTTTCTTGCCTTGGTGTTAGTGCGGGACTCATTAAGGGGAAATACTCCTTCGTTCTAGGTGCTCGTATGGGGATTTGGATGCAATGCCCCCATTTTTTTTCTTTGCAAGAGTTATTGTCTATTTATGGTATTTTTAAACACAGAGTTTTTTATTTTAGTAATTTTTTGGTTCATTAGAGATTAGTGATTGTTTTTTAGCTCTAGTTAGATAACTATGATTTTGTTATAATCCATGGTAAATGGATTGGAAATTTGTGGATGTTTTGGGATATATACATATGTTATATTCTAATATTGTAAACATAAAATATAGTAAAGACTATTTCTAGTTTTGTGAGTTTGGGTTTCGAGGGTAAATAATTTTTGTTAATGTACGTATTTGACATTTCATACTTTGAGTTTTATTAAGAATGTGTTTTTAGAAACTAACTATATATGGTTAAAACCTACATTATGGAGGTAATAACTGAACTTAGATAGTGGGACTTTGTGATCCATATGACATAACAACCACTCACATTTAGTTGAATGCTTGGGATTACAAGCATGGTTAATTAAGGTAGGTATTAACCATACAAACAAACAAATCACTCAAGGTATGGATTGAGATAATTATATTATGTAGACAACTAAGTGAGGAAGTTTAAATTATGGCAATGGAAGGGTTCTTGGAAGTACGATGTTGGAATTATGGCACTAGAAGGTCACTTTTAGGTAGAGACTAAACTTATGGATATTATGCAATCAGGAGAATACTTATAGGTGTTATTTTATCTTATGATCCACTAGTAAGGTACCTCGTTATAGGGAATTGACAAACTAGGATAGTTGTTGGAATTAGGGATTATACTTTTAGAACTAAAATATCCTTGCTAATATGTACATACTATTACACCATTTTTTGGTCATCTCACCTTTTATTATTAGATGGACCCAAGTACACCATGTAAGACCAGTTTTACCCCAAGTAAAACTGCTTTCACTATGTTAATTAAGGAAACCCCAAAAGGAATAATTAATTAAACCACAATTTAATTATTATTCCCGGTCATGTTTAACCCAAAAACAAAGAAATTAATGAGATACACCCATAGTTATCTTATTATTTTCTAGGAATAATTATTTAAATAATATTCCTTGTTAAATATGACCAAATCAACCACTATTAATTAAATAAATCATTATTTATTTGATTATATCTCGACCACTTCCTTAAAAGGATAAATAAATCATTTATTTATTTATTCTTCACTAATCAAGGGATTTTGACCCAAGTCAAAGTCCCTTTCCCTCCAACAAATAATAATAAAATATTCCATAGAGGTGGATCTAGATTTGGTTAACATTATTTTAATCATGCACCAAGATCTAGAATGACCCAATATTTTGTTATAAATAGGAGGGTTTTTCCCTTCATTCTTCACCTTTTGTTGCCTATTAGATCACTCTGGATCTATACACTTGGTCTCATTTCTACCATTTTGCTCCCATTGAGCTCTACCTTCTACATTGGGTTTCCTACATCTACAAGAGAGAGAAAGCTTAGATCTGAAGTGCTGAGGACTACAAAGAACCCATCCCATTGAGGAGATCTGGATACACCTTCTTGTTTCCTCCCAGGTGCCCTGTAATATAAAAATTCATTCAAAAATCGTGTTCTTGTCTTGTCTCTTGGATGCATGGAGCAAACTCTTTACTTTACTGCTTAATATCTTTCCATTTATAGATCTGTTTGTTGCAGCACTTTAACTACTAATTGCAGATCTGAAGATGTTTTGCAGCCATTATTGTTGTTAGGGCTATTAGTTATGCGTAGCTAAAGTAGTTCTTTTTCGTACACTTCGACGAAGAATTCATACTAACAAATGGCGACTCCACACGGGTTTTAAATTACGACCGCTGTCGTTTCTCATATTCCTGCATATCCAGCTACTTTAGGCCCTAGGGCTTCTTTTCAGCTGCTTAGTTTTTCTCTTTTCATGTCATTTTTCTCATAAAACCCTAAAAACTTAAAATTTCTAACTTCCGTGTGTTTCTGGCCCTATTGCGCAGGTAAGCGACACCAGCCGCAACTGAGATGGCAACTTTTCAGAAAATCTGCCGCCGAAACAACCAGAACGGGGGGGTCGCACCTTTTGGCCCAAAACCTGCGACCTGGACGCACCTTTTGGCCTGTTTCCTGCGACCTCAACTCAGATAAGGTCGGAACCTGCGACACACTTGCCTTTTCCGGCCCATTTTTTTACGAATTTTTAAGGTTCTGTGCGACCCTGCAAGTTTTCCGAGCCCTCTGTCTCCTGGTGCCTTGACCAAGATCGTGTCTTTCTCATCTGGTGAGGCCCGGTCCCTTGAGACTTCGTACCTTATTTTTGGAAGGTTTCGTTGTTTATTTGATGGTTTTCGACTTAGCCCCTCTTTTCGAATCTTTACCTCACTTTGGAATAACTGAAATCGGATTCTTTTCCTTTTAAATCTGCCTCAGCCATTTTTTGGACTTCTTCAAGGCCTACACTTGCGGGTTTTGCGATTTCCCTTTTTCCGACCCACCTTGCCTCTGTCTCTTGGGTGTGATACGCACCCCTTAATCTGTGACTTATCCTCCAGATCTCTGTCCCCTTTGACCCTAGATCTGTCGAGCTTCCTTTGTGTGTGTTTCCATATTTTTTCCCTTTCTTTTCAGCATAGTTGTGAGAGACCCACCTTCTTGGTTTAGATAGATGCATACGTAGATGTTATTTTTCTGTTATTTCAGCATTTTATTCTGTTCTCTGTAGGTTTATTTTCAGCTACGTCGCACACTTTTTCTTGCTCTCAAACAACGGAAAGGGTTTAAAAATTAAAATTAACGCACGCCACACACTGACCCTAAGTGAAGAAGTGCCTGGTTTACACCGCCTGGCAAAGACTCTAAAATCAATTGTCACTGCACCTTTTCTGCCCTTGACCTTCTTGATTTTGTCCCTTTCTGCCCTTGTCAGTTTCCTTCTTCCTGTCATCATTGCGCCCCCAAGGCGCCTTTCCCGGAGACTTCTTGGCCTTCACCCTCGGTTTCCGGTTGATCGACCTGCTCCGCACCGCCGTCGTCGAGCCAGTCCACCTTCGAGTCCGCACTCCGACTCCTCTCCTGATTCATCGGGTCCCCCTTCTCCTTCCGTTTCTCCCCCTTTTACCTTCACCATGTCTGGACCAGGGCCTAATGCTAGCGGTTCTCCCGGCCCCAATGCCGGCCCTACTTCTAGCGGAACCGTCACAACCACTACTCCTGCCACCCCTGTGCTGCCGTACATTGCAGGCCTCAGCCTCCCCGATTTCCATCAGTTGATTAACGACCCAATTCACCATAATACTACCTGGCCCGCTATGCCCACCAAACTACCCTCTGATATCCCTAAGTTCGAGGGCCTTAATGGCGAAGATCCAACCAATCACGTCCGATCTTTCCACATGTGGTGTTCCTCCAATTCCATTACCGATGACTCCATCCATCTTCGTTTGTTCCAACGCACGCTTACCGGCGAAGCTTCTAAATGGTATGTCGAACAGGCCACTTCCTCCCATACCACATTCGAGACTCTTGCCCAAGCCTTATTGTCGTACTTCCAGCTCCCTCTCCGATACGACACTGGTACGGAGCTCTTGACTTCATTTAAGCAATCCTCTTCCACACGCCTTTCTGCCCATGTCCAGGAATGGCGGCGAAGACGGAGCTTATGTCGAGCCCCTCCCTTTGAAGATCGGGTTTACCTGGACTGGTTCCTTCGCACCCTCCCGTCTCCCATCGGCAAAGATGTCGCCTCTCACTTTCCTCAATCTGAAGAAGCCGCCCTCCAAATAGCTTTAAAATATGACCTGATCTACGCTCAATCGGGTTATGTTTATACCGTTCTGCCTGACATCCCCAGGCCCGGTGGCGCTAATGCCCCGGGGGCCTCTCATTCCGTCGACGGTATTGTTGGATCTCTTTCCCACCCATCTGCTCACCCTCCTATGAGCCATGGTCTCCCTCAGGGAGGGGCCAGCACCTCAAGCAATCTTCCCCCTCCCGGCAACATGTATCCAGGATACGGCATGCCTCCTCCTTTTGCCCAACCTCCTGCTTACCTTCATGTCGCCCAACCCAACCCTTACTTTTATCCACAGCCTGGTGCGCCAACTCCTCCAGCATATGCGCTTACGCCTCCCTTGCCTCCTCCCAACCTGCAACAGCACATACAACCCCCTCCAGGGCAAGTATTTGCACAGCAGGGTGCGATTAATCCCCCTTCTTCTCAAAGAAGGCGGCGAGGCAACCAGAACCCATCTGCCCCCGGTAACCGAGGACCCAATTCAGGTATGGACCCTAACACTAGCAACCAGCCTCAGGGCATTCCGCCCAGGCCGGACAGGCCGCTTCGCACAAACAAGCCCTGTTCGTGTTGCGGTGTTTACGGTCACTACACTCACGATTGTCCTCTCTTACCCCAGATACGACAGATGTGGGAGTCTCAAGCCACATTGCGCGGACAACACGCCTCCCCTCACACTCCTCCTAATGTGGCCACTACCCAGCCAGCTGTGTTCACTGATCCTTTCCCTCAACAGGGATTCGTGGCTACCCAACCCCCCGACAGCCATGCAGCCACCCCCTCGTCCATTTCTGGTTCCTCTGACTACCAGATCCTTATGATGCGCTCCGATCCGTCCCCTTCCGTCGACCTTCACCTTCAAACTCGGTCTCGCCAGTACCCCAAGCCTCCTGCTCAGTCTGCTCCCGAGCCTCCATCTTCAGGTTCTACGGAGCCTCTTTCGACACCCAGTGGCCCCTTACACATCCCTCAACCCAAATTTGAGGTTCACCCAAAGATTCCAAAGGGTCCATTGTCTTGAAAATCTTTTGCTTCCAGTCGACCGCTCAATCGTACGGTGTAGTAGATGATTTGGTACAATCCCTAACCATTTCCACACTGGAACTCCTCCGGTCGTGCCCTTCTCAAAGGAAGGCTCTACTATCTGCCGTGGGCGCTGTTGATCCTGCTGATGACCAAATGATTGTTTTCGACGCCACTCAATCGGACCACCCTCCTCTTCCTCCTTATGTTGCTTTCCAAATCCCAGTCAAAATCCGGAACGCCACTGTGTCCCGGTGTATAATTGATGAGGGGGCATCCACCTGTGTGATGTCCGCTTCGGTTTGGAAGCAACTCGGATCCCCTGAGCTGGCCCCTTCCACGATCACCCTTCGAGCGTGGGACAGTCATGCCTCCCAGCCTATTGGCCTGTTTCGTAACTGTCCCATCACCCTCGCCGGTAAGACTGTTTGCGTTGACGTTGAAGTCATTGACGCCCCTCTCGACTACAACATTCTATTGGGGCGAAGCTACACCTACGCCATGTCTGCTGTCCCATCCGCGGTTTTCCGCAAGATGTCTTTTCCACATAATGGGAAGATAGTCACCATTGACCAGCTATCTTATCATGAGCCGCCATCTCAGACCTCTTTCGAGACCACCATCTCTTCTGTAACCAACAAGCAAACCGTCGATTCCTTGACCAGTGTCTCCCCCGGCGTCTATAAATATTCCACCCTGCTGGGTACTTTTCCTCACCTTCCTCCCCCTCCAGTTACTGATCCCAGCTTGTCGAATGTTTGCATGATGCAATCGTCTCAGGCTGCCCATAAACGGCCTGCCTCGGCTAGTCCGCACCCTCCTCCCCGCCCTCCGCAACCCGCTCCTAGCCATCCATCTCAGCCAACCGGACCTCCTCCTTCTGGCCCTCCCCCTACAGCTGGTGTCCCCGAACCTCTTTATCCTCCAGGCTCGGTCCCCCCTGGCCTTAACCATCTTGGAGCCGTACCTCCTGGTCATTACCCTGCTGGACAGATCCCCTTCTTGGCTCCCCCTCCCGGAGTATAGTCCGTCCCCGTCATGGCCACCCTTTCTCTCCCTAACTTGACCTTGGGTATTCCGGTTTGGTACCTTGATCCCCCAGCCGCCACCCCCCCTGGTCACCCCAAAACTTACATGGCTTTGACACCGGTTCAACCGGTCCCCCTCACTTCCTCCATAGCCACTGTACCCCCAGCACCTCCACAAGACCCTTCTCCTGTTGAGTCGGCTCCCGGGAAGAAAGGAAAAGCCCGCAAGGGGGCAACCAAATACCAAACCACCACAACCACCTCGGCTTCTCCCCCACCCTCGAAGCCTTGTGCCTTATGTGATATCATCGGTCATGCCACCCATGCTTGTCCCGAGTTACCCCGTATTCGCCCCATGGTAAAATTCGCGTTCCCCGACACTACGGTCCCTGAAACTCCCACTCCTGCTTCGACCGTCTCCAAGAACCCCAAGACTCTCCGCACCAACAAGCCTTGTGCTTTGTGCGGTGTCCATGGCCACTACTCCCACCATTGTCCTCACCTGACGCATTACCGTGCCTCCCTTGAGGTGATCCGCGAGTATGAGGTTGAACAAAATCAATCCGCCTCTCCCATTCTCGCGCAGTATGCTGCAGACCAGCCTGAGGATCCCCCCGCTCCCATCCTCATCCCCCCCCCTAATGTCCAGATGACGGAGTCTACAGTCACCATTCTTTACCTATCCTCCTCTGCACGACCTTCGGAGCCTCGCCCGTCTGCAACCTCCCCCGTTGTGTCCCTTGATGCTCGAGATCACTCCACTTGTGTCTCTGTTGACCTTCGCAGCCCGAGTCCTCGCCATGTTTCCGATAGCTCTCATACATCACCTTGTTTGAGTTTTGCTCATCCTGCCCCTTCACCCCGCCATTACCGCTCGATGACTTCTGCCCCCTCACGCTGCCGTCCTTTCCTTTCATCCCCTCATGTATTGTCTTGTCACACCACCTTGCGCATCCCCCGTCCACATCCTTTATCGGTTACGCCGATGGTGCAAGTCGCTACTCCAGGAATCTTGCCTCGGCAGGGTGGGCCATCTTCACCCCCTTGCATGACCTCGTTCTGTCTAACGGGGTATGCATTGGTTCTGCCACCAACAATCAGGCCGAATACGATGAAGTGCGTGGCCTACTAGCTGATGCTTTGCTGCATCGCATTCGCCATCTGCACGTTCGTTTGGATTCCTTGCTTCTTGTCATGCAACTAAATGGTGTTTATCGTGTGCGTAACCCTGTGCTGTTTAGACGCTATTTACGAGTAAAAGTCTTAATACGTGCGTTTGAAACCATAACTTTCAACCATATACCCAGAGACCAGAATCACTACGTAGATAGTATTACAAACCATGTTCTAGATTGGCATTTATCACACACAATTCATACAAGACAATAACATTAAATCAACCATCAAAAGACGATGCATATCCATAATATGTGTCGCAAACCATATATTGATGAGTCCATCTACTCTGATACACACGACATGCCCATAACATGTTCCAAAAACTGGGGGCACCATACGCCCCCCATACATATACATACGACATGCCCATAGCATGTTAAAAACAAAAACTGGGGGCACCATATGCCCCTCCATACATTCTAGGGGGCACCACCTGCCCCTACATACATCAGAAGGGGCACCATATGCCCCTAATCACTATCTGGAGGCTCCCGGGCCAATGGCTCTGCCCCTGCAGCATGTAGATCCTGCATAGTTTGACCGGCCATCACCATGCGCCGCATGATACCTCGCCACTCCGAGGGGAGACCAACACATGGCTCTATGTACTGGTCGTCCAAATCCTGCCACCCGCGCTCTGATACTCCGGTCAACAGCTGCTCACATCTACGGCGGATATCCTCCAGTAGGGCGGCTGCACCATCATTTTGCGCTGCTCTCGATCCACTCGGACCCGTAGCTCCAGACGCTGCCGGTCGTCCCATATATCCGGCCGGTTTTACCAGTGCTATATCTGCATACCAAAAGTCCCTGAATCAGTATCAGTATTTACTATTCAAAAAACTTTAAACATGCCCATATAAGAATAGCAATTTGTCACTTACCATCGGGCCCCCAAACTCGACCAGCCGGAAGTGGCAAATCCGGATCCCCATAGTAGCTCATCCCACTATAAGGGTAGTCGTCTATGTACAACGGCATCTGATCCCAATAAACAAAGAACTCCGGTCGAAATGTTCACCCGACCGCCCCTCCTCCTCCTTTGCAGAGTAGTCGTCCCCAACGACGCATCCTGGGCTCTCTCGGGCCCCCATCTGGAAGATGCACACGAGGCCTCAAGGTCGGGATCTTCTCAAAGAAGAAGGCGCACAACAAAGTCCCATATGAGAAATCATGATTCACCTGCCGCCTGCATAGCGACAACTGTCGCTTTAGCGACACCAACATCATTTGGGCCCACCCAAAGTAGGTCCCACTCAACACACTCTCCACTATCATCATCTGCCCACCGGTGATGTGATGGAGCGCCTGGGTGCCCAGGATTCGCAGCACAGCTGCGGCCACTGCACGGGTTTCTAGCCTCTCTAGATCCCCGATCGATATCCGAGTCCCCTTGACTTGGAAACCCGGTCGACTATGGAGTTCCACAAACTCCATGATATGCCGCCCCCGCGGCAACACTGGCTGCGTGTCTCCCACTATCCCCAATGGTGGGAGGCCGGTCAGGAAGTACACATCCTGGACCGTCGGTTCGATCCTGTGCCCCTGCACTACAAAGATCTCCTGATCTGGATCCCAGTAACTGATAATCCGGGCCAGTAATGGTTCCCCTGCTCTCATCAACGGGTTCTCCACAAACTTGAGAACCCCAAATCTGGCCAATACACGACGGACGCCCTGATCCACCTTGATCTCTGCCCGAAGTGTTCCCAGATCCCTCTCTCTCCAGTTGACCCGTAACTCTGCCATACCTGCACAAACACATTCTCTTTGTCAGGGTACAGATCGGGCAAACCATAACCACACACAAAAACCCAACTCCCAACCATCAAACAGCACCAAGCCCCCCTCCCCTCCCAGGTCGCAGTTTTCTGCCCATTTCTGGATCAGGTCGCACTTTTTGCCCTCAAACCTGCGTCCTGGGTCGCACTTTTTGCCCCAAAAAGTGCGACCCGGCCGTAGAGAGGAGGGAGGGGCTGTTTCTGGGGTGTTGGGCCCTAAACTGCAAATCTAATCCATCAAAATGCAAGAGCAAGGTTAGGCCTCTTACCTCTAACTGACAGATCTCGAATCCAACGGTCGGTTTGTCCGCTACGTTCGCCGCAAGATTTAGGGCCTTCTCTCCTCTCCACATTCACCACAGCAACAATAGCAAATGAATGATTTTGGAGGGAAAACCGCCTCATTAAAAGAGAACCCATGTTTCTTCTTTCGACTGCTGCGACCACACCGTAGCCCCGTTCGACGAACCGTCAGCACCGCTGGATAGATCTCACCGAGCTCTCAAATGGGTTTTACTTAGTTTTTGATGATTTGATACTTCACCCGGACATCTTTTTTCCACGAAGGGTCACTTCACCACTCCTTAAAATCGAATTTCCTCACTTACGACACTTGTACTTGGGGCACCACATCGCCCCCTTACTTGTCCATGTTCGTGTTGATTTTCGTCATGAGTGCCCACTTTGTACTCATGTTTCTATGACCCCCCATTGGGGCCTTTACTGTGTGGCAGCACTCTACAGTCGCCCTTGTTTAGAGCATCCAAGTCGAGTCCTCATTGCATTCATGGAGTCTATCCTGCGTCCTTTTGCACCCAACTATAGCCCTCCATCCTTCTTTGCTTGGTTCCTCCCTTGTGTCGCATATCATGACCTTCAGTCCCACTGTCCCCTATCCCTTTCGATATTGTGTCATTCGCTGCCATGTCATTCATACCCTTTATGCTCTAACAAGGGAAGTCGTCCATTCGCCACTCCATCCTCCCCCTTTCCACTATCATCATTGGTGTCAGTCTGTCTGTCGCTCTATTGTTCTTCTCTCGTGCCTTAGTTGAGGGTCTCTTATTGCCTCACCTACGGCGGACCTCCTTCTGTCGACATCAGCACATTTATTCCAGAAGCAAGGTCTAGAGGGCGGTGTACCTTGGTTCCAGCTTCCACTCTTGTTCGGCGCCTCGGATCAGGCGGGGGGATCTCTCACTTCCCTTTGGCTTGATTGCTTCTCCAGCTCCTTTCAGCATGATCGAGATTCGTATACTGGACAGTCCAGTGACCCAGCAGCAGCTCTTGATGATTCCCGGGCGTGTGTGAGATGTCTCAGCCCTCATGAGGGGGTGGCCCTGCAGGTAGCCCCCCACATGCCAGGATGACCTCTTCATTGCAGCCTTTGATGCCGCTCCAGATTTTGATGATGTTGGCCTTAGCCACCTGCAGCGCCTCCATGATTTGCATGTATCAGTCAGATTTTGTGAGCCCTTCCCCATTTACAGGGGGCATTTGGGTTGTATTTATCTCATGTACTCAGATGATATTGTACTAGTCCTGGCTGTTATCCCAGGCACAGCATGTATATGAGACTCTTCATTGTATTTTTATCTGGCTCTTGATTATGCCAGCTGTACTCTATGGTTCGGTCCTTTGTTCACTGGACACACTATTCTTTTGTACTTTGTCACGGCGGACATAGGTATGCCTCCCCCGCCGCCTTCAGCACAGGTACCCTCTCATAACAGAGACTTGTTGCACCTGCGAGTCTCGTCTCCTCCGGGTCTAGTCCTTCAGCACACTATCTGCCTCATATTTCTCTCTCTGACATACCCTTTTGTTGTCTAGTGATTGTTTTCTTACAACGTACTTCGGTCATACGATTTGCTCCTGACACTCGCACGCTGGGGGGCAATCTGTTACACCATTTTTTGGTCATCTCACCTTTTATTATTAGATGGACCCAAGTACACCATGTAAGACCAGTCTTACCCCAAGTAAAACTGCTTTCACTATGTTAATTAAGGAAACCCCAAAAGGAATAATTAATTAAACCACAATTTAATTATTATTCCCAGTCATGTTTAACCCAAAAACAAAGAAATTAATGAGATACACCCATAGTTATCTTATTATTTTCTAGGAATAATTATTTAAATAATATTCCTTGTTAAATATGACTAAATCAACCACTATTAATTAAATAAATCATTATTTATTTGATTATATCTCAACCACTTCCTTAAAAGGATAAATAAATCATTTATTTATTTATTCTTCACTAATCAAGGGATTTTGACCCAAGTCAAAGTCCCTTTCCCTCCATCAAATAATAATAAAATATTCCATAGAGGTGGATCTAGATTTGGTTAACATTATTTTAATCATGCACCAAGATCTAGAATGACCCAATATTTTGTTATAAATAGGAGGGTTTTCCCCTTCATTCTTCACCTTTTGTTGCATAGCAGATCACTCTGGATCTATACACTTGGTCTCATTTCTGCCATTTTGCTCCCATTGAGCTCTACCTTCTACATTGGGTTTTCTACATCTACAAGAGAGAGAAAGCTTAGATCTGAAGTGCTGAGGACTACAAAGAACCCATCCCATTGAGGAGATCTGGATACACCTTCTTGTTTCCTCCCAGGTGCCCTGTAATATAAAAATTCATTCAAAAATCGTGTTCTTGTCTTGTCTGTTGGATGCATGGAGCAAACTCTTTACTTTACTGCTTAATGTCTTTCCATTTATAGATCTGTTTGTTGCAGCACTTTAACTACTAATTGCATATCTGAAGATGTTTTGCAGCCATTATTGTTGTTAGGGCTATTAGTTATGCGTAGCTAAAGTGGGTCTTTTTCGTACACTTCGACGAAGAATTCATACTAACACATACCACAAGCCTTTAGCTAACACCTTTTGGTAGTTATGGGAGAAGTAAGAGATAAAGGTTAAAATCAAGGAGAGAGGAGACTTGGAGGTATGTGTGGATCTTATGGCATGGAAAGTGAACCTAGGAGTAGGGTTTGAACCAATAGCACCAAGGAGTATAATGGAAAGGGTTAAAAATATGGAAGCTAAGGGAAGCCTATAAGGTTCACGGTAGTGTCACGATTTCAAATAGTAATCTTACGATAATAATAAAAAATATGCAAATAAGGGTTAAGGTTAAGCGTAAACCTTTATGGCTTATAGAAAAGTGGGCAATGAAGAAACAAAATATAACAAAGAATAAAAATGACGTTAGGTGATAAAGAATGTGTTAGTGTCAGTCTAGTCATACTACCATCAGTGATCAAAATTGCTATTTTGCATTTGCATATTAGGAGTCCCATACCAATAAATTTCACCATTCCGCTAGGTCATGGATTCATTGATGGCAGTGATTTTTCATCAGTTTTCCCTCATGTGAAACTTGTTGATTTTCCTCTGTATGGTCTTTAGTCATGAGTTACTTTCACTTTGTGATTCATGTCAGTAGGTCATAGGATGGGTCTCATTAGGTTCTAGGATATCACCATGGTCAAATTAATGAGTCAAGTGTCAATAAATATTAGTAAGGTCATGAGGAAGTCAATAAACTCCAAGTCACAACACCTGGGAAGATCAAAGAAATGTTTTGTTCAGTTTGATGTAATTTTCACCTCAAAACCATGTTTTGAGGTGAAAACATGATAATTTTCCTTTATTATCATTTATTATGTAATTTTATGTCAGCATATGTAATAAGTCACATTTCAGAAGCTGCTTTCTCCACAAATTCATCACCCTGCCCTTAAGAGAAGTTTTTCACAACATTTTTAGTATCAAATCATGTTCTAAGTATGTTCAGTAGAAAGATCCCGGAAAGAGATTTCCAACGGTATATTACACTCTCAAAACTGACTCCTGGATCAAAATTTATGCCTAAGTGGATAAAGCCCTCTATACCCTAACCCCTCCCCTTTTTCCCACCTTTCCCTTAAACTTTATGTTATTAATGTTTAAAATTTTCTTTTATAAATCTCTTTTTCCCCTTCCGATTACATAATCGCATTGCAAAAAGTCTTATATAAATCCGATGCGATTTAAACAAACCACTTCCCCTCCATGCTCCTTTAAAACCTTATAATAACGTTTTAAAGTTTTGTTATTATAAAATCCCGTTAAAACAAACCACTTCCCCTCCATGGCTTTTAACTTTATAATAAAGTTAAAGTTTTATTATAAATTCCCCCTGTTGCAATCGAAATAATCAAACCATTTCCCCCACATGACCCTTTAAAACTTTATAACAAAGTTTAATGTGTTATAAAACCCTGCTGACCCAGGACCCTTTCCCTTTCCATCGCAATCGCAACATTTAATATTTGCACTCCGATTGGACCATGCCAAAAAATCTAATGCGATTATGGTAAGTCTCTTTTGATTGAACCCTACATGATGAAATTTTGGCCGTCGAACTACCCATCCGATCGGATGGCCCATACTTCATCGGCGCTTTTTATTAACTTCTCCTGATTAACACCCTCCGATTACACCCCCACCGTTGATATGTTCGTCCAATCCAATGACCTGCAAGCTGTCGCGCTCATCACAATCGGCGATTTCCCTTTGCACCATATATTTTCCCTCTGCCCTCCTCCCATCTCCGATGCCGATGGAACTATGGGTCCCACCACTTAAATCTTTTGCCCATTCGTATAAATGAGGCCTTCCCTTTGTAAAAATTAAAATGTTATTTTAATTTGTTTTATAAAGGCCTTGCCCCATTGCTTAATCCCATCGCATCGGAGGAATTTCATTATGAAATACGCCCTCCCCGATCTCTCGATTCCGATTGCAATTTATATACCCCGGTCCCACCTTAAAAGGCCCTCCCCTCTTTCAAATGTAAAAATCTTTCCTCCCTTTGTAAAAAGCTAAAAACTGTTTTCATTTGTTTTAAGAAGGGATTTCTCCACCTTGACTTTTCCAATCACATCAAATATTTTTGGCTTGTTTCACATATATCCAACCCCCCGATCCCCGATTGCGATTGCTCCATCGCAACGCATATTTTAAATGCTCCACTGTATATTGTATCCCCTCTGCCATTGGTTCCTTATTGCGATTGTGATTCGGCCCCACCTCCTCTCCCTTTGATTCTTCCATCCAAAATTGGTTTTTTCCTTCACTAAAGGCATAATTTCATTTTATGTTATTTCAAAAGCGTTTTATTCAAAGTCAGTTTTCTTCAAAAGAATAAAACAACGAGAAATAGTCAAAATACCAAGGAACTAAGTATGAGAATGTAAGACATCTTCAGAAACGGTTTTAAGAGATATTTTCTAACAGATTTCCTCTTCTCATTCATTCGTTGGATGTAACAAAAAATTTTCAAGTGGTCAAAATGTATCGTTGTCCCTTGTTTTCAGGGGCAGATTATTGATCTTTTTCTTTTCTATGATTGGACTTCAGTTCTTTAGCTATTAAAATAGCTCCCTTTTTTTGTGGATCCATGTTCCCACATTTTAGTCTATTTAATGTAATTCTAAATCATTTGTAAGGAAGTCTGTAATTCAGAAGTAGGGGAATAGTGTGGAAAATCAAGGGGAACGCTCTGCACTCCATTGTAACAGTTTTGGACAGGGAATTAATAAAGAGATGTAGCTCTGATTTGTGGGATCCATGTGGTAAGAATTCTAGCATTTGTTTTCTCTTTTGTTTTCATATGTAAATTTGTTATGTTTCACCTTTCATCCATAAACATTTCCGGTTGAATGTTTTCAAGATAGAAAGGTAGGATCCATTTCTTATGCCCTGCCTTGGGAAATCATTCAATACTCTGTGTTTTTATTCTATTTGAAAAGGATCCATCTCCCATGCCCTTTTCAACTCCTCACTAGTCTTTCCATTCCATCATTATTTAACTTTATTTGCTAAAATTTCCTACCTACCTTGCCCCATGAAATAACCTGTATCCTGATTTAATTCCCCAGTTTCAAACTGTCTTGTTTTATCCCATACATACCTGAAATATTCATTCATTTCATTTAAACATTTTCCCATTATTATACCTAGCCTAAAATCAGTCCATTATTGCACTTTATTGAATATCCTTTCATGGAGAGAGCCCTCTCCTATCCTTGTAGGGCTATCTACAAGGCTGAGTGTGGTTTAGATGTTACCCTGATTTCCCTTTTTCACCCTGAGGTCCAGATCGAGAGTTAACATTTCTGGTGACCATACAGGGGAAACGATTTGACTGTCTTCGAGCTTATATTCTCGGCACTTTGGATGTGTTATTATGTTTTCAAATAAAATCATATTTAGGCCGTGTGAAATAAAGAATATTGAAAACCTCTGTTTAAGGTTAAAAACCTTGGTTATATTGAACGCGACGTTTCCTTACAAATATATATTATCAACGTAAAAAGGCTTTGTTCTTGCCGGTGGAGTAATATTAAGTGGGACCCAACCATTTAGTTAATGCCAACAGTTAAGTGTTAAACTCAAGTTAAAGTGCAGTTCATTTACCACCAGCGAGTTTCGGAAACCAATACCACCTCCATCACGTCGCTTTTGGCCCGGAGCAAAACCACGCTAAAAAAACCCTATCCAGTAATATAAGGTCATGTCATCTCCACAATACTACCCATATCACGCAACTTTCATGTGTTAATCCTCTACCTTTGAAAAAACGTGAAATTGACAAGGATCGTCCGATCTGGAGAGTGTTGGATCCGACGAGAATTGTGCAGTGAAGTGCACGAGCAATAGATCAAGGTATGATCTAGCGGTTTCGCATTATTATTTGTTTATTTTATTCATAAAAAGGTGAAATATGGATGCGTCGACCCCTGTTGAATTAAATGTATGCCGTGTTTGGTAAAATAAAAGGGTTTTCATGATATAATGTTCGAAGGTTGATGGTTTTTAAAGGAATAGTGCCACTGTTATAACATTTTGATATTTCAACTAGAGTGATAAGGTCACTTAAGTATTTTTAAGCGTATTCCCCTATATCATATGAAAGATTTTCTTGAGAAGTTTGAAATATTATTGCAAAGCGAAACATTGTTAAAGCGCTTCGGAAGGGAATATAATTACAGCCACTTTTTCCTCAGTCATAATATATTTCTGGTATCAGAGCATAAAGTCAGATCACCCCAGTAAATATTTTTCCCGTGTAAAGTCCCGAACTCTGGAAAATGATGTTCAGAGTTTGATAGGCTGAAATAGAATTTTGTACAGAAGAAATTTAACCACACTGGCTTCAAGAAGATACACAAGGGCTAATCCAGATCCAAATCCTCCACTTATTTTTGAGAATCCTAATCTTATCCCAAGAATTTTCATAAGACAAGAAGGATCGCTAAGTCCTAGACCTATCTTCAGATCCCATACTTGGTCCAGTGAGTGGTTGTTTATAGAAGATCTTTCTTTTGATGAGAGTTTTGATCTTTCTTTTTTTAGAAATAAGTCTGAAACTGCACTTGATGACACAGTTTTAGATCCAGAGTTCCTTGTAGATATTGAATTACAAAGAGTGAATTCATCAATTGATGATTATATTTTGAATTCCCCTCAGTCATCTATCACTGTAACTAATATCCCCGAGCCTTCAGAGTCATCAGGAATAGCATTTCCTCCTCCTAATTCATCAGCATTCCCATTAGTCAATTCTCAGCTTTCATCTCCCCCATCAACACCTCCCTTGGATCCTTGTACTACAAACACTGTTGTCAATCCACCTAGAGTCATGGCTACCCGGTATGCACCCCTAGTTTTACCTCAGGTCCTGAATGATGTGCCTGCTAACTATCAAAGTAAAATTCCTATCTTTGATGCCACTCAAAGCATCACAGCCCAACAACATGTTGATAATATGAATGACTTTTTTTATCTTCATGAGGTAGAGGCAGAGAATGTAACCACCAGGTTGTTTGTCCAAAGTTTTGGAGGTGAAGTTAGAAAGTGGTTTAGAGTATTACCAACAGGTTCAATCCACACTTTGCAAGAGTTACACACACAGTTCTTAGACCGGTGGGAGGTAAAGAAAAAACCACTCCAAATTTTGTCCAAATATGAGAATATTAAAATAAATGTGGGTGAAACTGTATAGGATTATTGTTTAAGATTCAATGTTGTATACAATGCTATTCCAGCTAACATGAAACCTCCTGTGGGATTAGCCTTGCTCAAATTTCCAGACGGTTTCGATGCTGACATGGAATATCAGCGGTGAGAGAGAGATCCCACTACACTTGAAGACATGTAGAAGATCGCTGTAAGTGTAGAAAAAAATATGCTAGCTAAAAAAGCTCGAACCCGAGCTAAAAAGAGAGTCACAGTGAAATAAGAAGCCTCTCATTTAGACAGAAAAATGGACACTTTGATCCAAACAGTTGAAAATATGGTTTATCGATTAACCATTTCAGATAGACCTGAACCTCAAATCAGGAATTTGAATTTCAGAGGACAGCAGCCCCAATTCAAAATTAAGCAGAGAGAATAGAGAGCGCATGACCAAGCACCACCACAGCAGCAAATCAAAACTCAATTGCAGCAGAAATACATTCAAGGAATAGAAACAGATGATGATGATGATCCTTTGATTGAAGCTAATCACATCCTCACAGCAGATGTTGCGCCCATCTTTCTCACTGAAGATGAGGAATATACAGTGATTGCATATGTTCAAAAAGACGAATATTTCATTTTGGCCAATGACACAGTGTCAGAAGAAGAGTCCGATGACTACCAAAGAGGATACATGAACGCTTTATCAGCTCAACAAAAGCAACATTCTTTGAGGAACAAAGATGTTCCAATCAGTCCCATTCAAAGGAGGAAAGAGCTCCAAATGAAGAATGATTCTCAGAAGAAAGGGAAAGAGCCAGCCGACCCTTCCTCTAGCAAAACACCTTCAGCGATTAACATAGCAATTGAAAAGAACCAGCAGAGCACAGTAAAGGAACAAATAGAGAAGAAAGATCCTCTAGTTAAAGAGGTAGAAAAAGCTCCTTCTTTTAATTTAGAAAATAAAATTTCTAAGCTGAAAGTGTCTATGCCCCTGACTGAGTTGGTAAAAAATAGTGCTTATAAAAATCAGGTGTCTAGAATTTTGCAAATAGACATTGTTTCTTATATGGTGAATGTAGAATATGACCATCCAGAACTCATTTTTGGTCCAGCAACTGAAGATCAATCTTAAGAAAGTGAAGTCCCTCCCTTTTACCTGAGTCTTAGATTACATGAGTTCATTTTTCATAATGATATGTTTGACTATGGAGCCTCACATAATTTTATTCCCAAAGCCATCATGTAGAAGTTAGGACTTGATATTACCCATAAATACCATGATTTGTATTATTTTGACTTAGGTAGGGTCCATTGTATTAGTCTTATCAAATATTTGGTAGTGTCTTTAGATAAAATCCTAGCCAAGAATGTCTTAATGGATGTAGTTGTTGCTGATGTCCCACCACGTTTTGGAATTCTTGTATCTAGGTCTTGGGGTGCAAAACTTAAGGGAACCATGCAGATTGACTTCTCTTATGCCACCATTCCCGTGTTTGGCCAGTGTGAGAAAACTATATAGGGAGAAGAAAATGAAATATATGATCACTAGCAAAGAGAAGCCAGTTAATCACCCCATTAATGCAGTCCACACAGATTTAGAGTCCTTTGTCTTATATTCACATGGTGGTTTGAATGATGAAAATGTTCAGTTGGTACAAGTAGATGAAATACCTGATATTTCAGATAATTTTAGGGAAGTCCTCAAATAGGAAAAAGATAAAACAACAAGCACTTTTGAGCCTTCTGCCTGCCAGCAACAAAAAGACAGTGAACAACAGAAAGATACAGAAACCAGTCAAGGTAAAGAAGAGAAAGAAGTACAATTTCAACATCTACAAGAAGAAGAAGAAGGCCTTTGGAGCATGGATTTTGATGGAGTTGTTGGTAAGGATGGAGCGGATATTGGAATATGGATTCAGAGCCCTGTTTTCCAGCCTTAAAAGGTTCCTAGTAATGTTAGAGTATGTGCTTAAAAGTTGGCTTTTGATTGCTCTAACAATGAAGCAGAGTATGAAGCTCTGATTGCAGGTCTGAAGATTGTGAAGAAGCTGAATGCAAAAAGGATTTCTATTTATGGAGATTCAGATATGATAATAAAACAGGTCAAAGGAGAATACCAAGCCAAGCATCCACGATTGAGGGCTTACATAAATGCAGTCCTGAATATCTTGAAGACATTCCATGAGTACACTTTGACAACAGTAACCAGGATGCAGAACATTATTGCTGATTCTCTTACCACTGTTGCAAGCAATTTGAAGATTCCCATGAACTCCAGCAACAATTTTGAGATCTATTTCAAACATAGGCCTACTGTTTCGGACAATTTAAGGTATTGGAAAGTGTTTTGGGATGACAATGAGACCAATTCTTTCTTGCAGAGTGATGGAAAATTTAAAGATACTCCAATAGAAGGTGAGTATGAGGCTGATGACCAAGAAATTGAAACAAATCAGATGGGCATATTATAGCTCAAGGACAATGTAATTCCTAGAGGTTTGATACCTTTAGAGGAGCTTTTTTATCAAGATGATGTTGCAAAGAAGCCAAGCTTGGTGCCTACTGAGAAAGCAGTTGAAGATGTGAATCTTGGAACAGCTGACAAGCCCAAGTTTGTGAAGTTGTCAAAGGCATTTTCCCCTAAGGTAAAGGAAAATTATGTTAAATTTATTTCTGAATTTTCTAATGTGTTTGCATGGGATTATTCAGATTTGAAGGTGTATGAAAAGAACATAATCCAGCGTACTATTCCCATTAAGCCAAATTAGAAGCCATTTAGACAAAAGCTTAGAAGGATCAACCCAAAGCTGCTGCCATCCATTGAAAAAGAGGTAAACAGATTGTACAAAGCTGGTATCATAGTCCCAATTAGATTTTCTAACTGGATTTCAAATTTGGTCCTGGTACGTAAGAAGACATGAGAAATAAGGTTGTGTATATATTTTTGAAATTTGAATAAAGCATCCTTAAAGGATAATTATCCACTTTCGAAGATGGAACATATTTTGCAAAGAGTAGTTGGAGCATCTAGGATGTCACTACTTGATGGTTACTCAGGCTACCATCAGATATTGGTGCATGAGAAAGACCAAGAAAAAACTTCCTTCACAACACCCTGCGAAACTTTCCAATACGCCAAAATGTCATTTAGGCTGAAAAATGTTGGAGCCGCTTTCCAGCGAGCAATGTACATTTCTTTTTCTAATGAAAAATATGTTTTTATTGTTGTTTATTTGGATGATCTGACAGTGTTTTCTAGTTTATATGATGAGCATCTGCACCATTTGAGAGTTGTTTTTCAGTGATGCAGAAAGTTTGGGATTTCTCTCAATCCCAAGAAGAGCCTTTTTGCCATGGATGAAGGCAAGTTACTGGGGCATATCATCTCTAAATATGGTATCCATATCGATCCATCTAGAGTGGAGGAAATTCAGCACATAGACCTTCCACAGAACAAAAAGGAGATTCAGGCATTTAATGGTAAGATGAACTTCTTGCGTAGATTTATACCCAATCTAGCTAAACATCTAAGAGAAATGACTAACATTTTAAATAAGGATAGCACTGTCAAATGGAGTGAGGAAGCTATCAAGTCATTTAATCTGGTAAATTTTGCTTTTTCCAATGCCCCAGTCTTGATTAGTCCCGGCTATACTCAAGATTTTATCATTTTTTCATTTGCATCAGAGCATACGATGGCTACTGTTTTGATGCAAAAGAGAGATCAGATTGAAAATCCAATTTCCTTTTTCAGTAGGAATATTAGAGATGATGCTTTAAGGTATAATATTATTGAAAAACAAGTATTGGCTCTTATAAAGGCATTGAAGGATTTTAGGGTCTATATTTTTCATTCACATACTATGGCATATGTCCCTAATGTAGCAGTGAAGGATGTATTGATGCAAACTGATCCAGAAGGTCAAAGAGGTAAATGGATAGCAGCTATGTTGGAGTACGACATGAAGATAAAACCCACGAAGTTGATCAAAGGCCAAGGCTTGGAAAAATTAATGGCCCAATAAAATTTGCATGCCCTGGATATAAACCTCATAACAACAATGTCAGAGGATGAAGAGGAAGGTTTGCTTGTGCCAATTTCAGACATTTTTCTACAATCCCCATGGTATTCAGATATTGTTTATGTTCGTCAACATCTTTCACTACGTCTAGGAATTTCTAAAAGAAAAGGTAGATCACTGAAACTTAAATCTGCTAAATATTGTATTTTAAACAGTGCTCTTTATTGGAAAGATTCTGGAGGCATTCTCCTCAATTTTTTGGTTGAAGAAGAGACTCAGAAGGTAATGCATGATTTTCATAAAGGTGATTGTGGTGGTCATTTGTTTTGGAAGACTACAGCTAACAAAGTGTTGAGAGCAGGATATTATTGGCCCAATTTATTTTTAGATTTATATAAAACATTGATGAGTTGTCATGAATGTCAAATTTTCCAAGGGAATAAGAAGTTGATGCCTCTTCCTTTGAAACCCGTTTCAGTAAACGCTCCCTTTCAGTAGTGGGGACTCGATTTCATAGGAGAAATGCATCCCGCTTCATCAGCGCAACATCGATGGATCTTGACAGGCACAAATTACTTCACTAAATGGATTGAGGCCATCCCAACAAGAAAAGCTACAGATACGGCAATTATTCAATTCCTGGAATCGAATATTTTATCTCGTTTTGGCTGCCCTTACAAAATTATAACAGAAAATGCAGCAGCATTCAAGTCTAAGAAGATGGTGGATTTTTGTGACAAATATAACATTGTGCTAGGCTATTCAACAACGTACTATCCACAAGGAAATGGCCTGGCAGAATCGTCAAATAAATATATGATAAATAGAATCAGGAAAATGTTGGAGTCAAACAAAAGAAACTGACATCGAAAACTCATCAACACACTGTGGGAAGACAGAGTTAGCGGTAAGAAATCCATAGGTATGTCACCTTTTGAATTGGTTTATTCTATTGATGTTGTCTTTCCTACATCTCTTATAGTTCCAGTTATGAGATTATTGCAAGAATTTGGCAGTGAAGACGATGACAATCAGCGAAGGATCAATCAGATGATCCACCTTCAGAAAACAAGAGAGGAAGTGTCACAAAACGCTATTTAGTTTTAGGAAAAGATAAAGAAGATCTATGACCAAAAGAACAAAGAATAAAATTTTCAGTTAGATGATGTGGTGTTGAGATGGGATGCAAGAAATGAGGATAAGGGGAAGCGCGGTAATTTTGACATCCTATGGAAAGGACCATACAGGATTTCAGCATACAGGGGACAAAATGCTTTCAAAAATGGATGGCCAAGATTTCCCTAGAGGAGAAGTGAATGGGAGGCTCTTGAAGCACTACCATTATTGAAGATAATGGATCAGAAACTATGTCACCATCATTGTATATACCATGTTATTTTTGGTCAGAGTTCAAGTACACAGTCATTGAAGTTTGGGGCCCGAGGTGAAGGCTATAAAACTTAAGTGATATGTGTATGGTTTGGTTTTATTTCAGTTTTCAGTCTTAGTCTTGAGTCAGAGTCAGTTTGCATAATGTTAGTTTTCATTATTTTTAACTCCCTGCCCAATGGATAAGGGTACTTGGTCTATGGTGTTCTTGGCACCTCCAAGGAGCTACCATCCCCATTGGAGCCAATGTTAGTGTCAGTTTAGTCATACTTCCATCAGTGATTAAATTTTCTCTTTTTCATTTTCATATTAGGAGTCCCATACCAATAAATTTCACCATTCCTCTAGGTCATGGATTCATTTATGGCAGTGATTTTTCATCGGATTTCCCTCATGTGAAACTTGCTTATTTTCCTCTCTATGGTCTTTATTCATGAGTTACTTTCATTTTGTTAGTCATGTCAATAGGTCATAGGATGGGTATTCTTAGGTTCTAGGATCTCACCGTGGTCAAATTAATGAGTCAAGTGTCAATAAATATCAGCAAGGTCATGAGGAAGTCAATAAACTCCAAGTCACAGCACCTGGGAAGATCAAAGAAATGTTTTGTTTAGTTTGATGTAATTTTCACCTCAAAACCATGTTTTGAGGTGAAAACATGATACTCTGCCTTTATTATCATTTATTATGTAATTTTATGTCAGCATATGTAATAAGTCACATTTTAGAAGCTGCTTTCTCCAAAAAGTCATCACCTTGTCCTTCAGAGAAGTTTTCCATAGAATTTTCAGTATTAGATCATGTTCTAAGTATGTTCAGCAGAAAGCACCCGGAAAGAGCTTTCCAACAATATATTACACTCTCAAAACTGACTCCTGGATAAAAATTTATGCCCAAGTGAATAAAGCCCTCTATACCCTAACCCTTCCCCTTTTTCCCACCTTTCCCTTAAAATTTGTTGAAAATGCAACAAGATGATGGAGCTTAGTGAAATGAAGTCGCCTTCATTAAGTGGGCCCACAGGCTATTTTTGGCGCAAAGTCTATTTTTAGACTATGTCTATTTTTAGACATATGGATCATGGTCTATGAGTTGCAGGATGCTATTTATGGATGATTGGTCATGTTGGTAAAAATAGATGTACCTCTATTTTTACACATTGGGTGGAATCTATTTTTAGACTGCCGGGCTAAAAATAGAACAGTCAAATATTATTAACCCTTAATAATATTTAGACTATAAACATTATCTTATCCTCTTGGAGCACTTCAGTTTGATGCTTGGATGTGGCACATGCAGCTGACAGAATGAAATACGCTTTTCCTAAGGGTTAGTTGAGCTATTTCATGGTTGACTTCAGTTAGAACTCATGTGGAAGAGTTTGGTGGAGTTGATGAGACAGTTGGTGGAGTTGTGTTCGGTTTAACTTAGTTGAACTAGTTGTATTTAGTCTAACTGATAAATACACTAGTAATGAGTGGTGTGAATTAATTATTAATTAATTCACTAATTATTAATTCATAAATCAACTAAAGAATACATCAGTTAACTGCAATGCATGGACAGTTCAGTGGAGACCAGTGTTAGAGGTGGGTGAAAGGGTGAGTCTACTATCAGTTGTGACTATAGATGTGCATGAGATTTGCACACACATTGATTGAGATTTCCAATGAGGATTGCGCAGTACAAGCCAGTGGGATTCAAACTTGGATCTCATCATTATTCATCTTGGATTGCGCAGTAGAGGCAGGCAGACTTGTGGAGGAGATTTGAACTTGTGACTTGTTCATCTCAGAGCTAGTTTGTGTGTAGCATATGAGATAGTGCTGAGAGCTGTGAGGAGATTTGTGCTATGTATTGTTACATGTTCTCTATCATTATAATATACAGATAGTTGGGGGTTTTCAGCTGTAAGCTTTCCCCATTACATACTGTGTTATATGTGTGCTTGATTATGTTTTAATGTGCGCATGCGACTTCTTCTATTTCCGCATATTGATGATCAATTGTATAAGAGGTTATGTATTATGCATGAAGCTTAAATAGTGTGTAATCAAGATAATCTCGGTGAATAATTCAGCTATTATTCAAATTTCTACATGGTATCAGAGAAAAGTTGATCATCGGATCTATTACAGTGATTACAATTTTATTTTGGTAGACAGAGTCTGTAAGCGGGCCAGGTAGCCTCTGGATCCATCCTTTCCTTGAAAGGTGGTATATCCAGTAAATGCCCCTACTGTCGATCTCTGTGCTAGAAATACTTTGTTCTCACAGATCGGAAGCGGTTGAGTTTTGAGCTGGTGGAATTCGAATTTGCAGCAGTGTTTTCTTGGTGTCGAAGTTAAAATGTCTTTCAACGGATTGCGATTGGAGTATGCCCTTGAGGGCATCTCGAATTATGTTGCATGGCAGGACAGGATGGAAGCGGTGTTAGAAGATACTGGGTTGAAGGAGTTCATAGATGCTGAAGTCCCAAAGCCTACTGATGCTGCTCAAGTTGAGGCTTGGAAAAGGAAGACAGCAAAATGTCGAAGGATTCTGTTGGAGGGCGTGAAGGATCACATTGTCTCCAGCCTTCATGGAAAAGCTTCTCCATACTTGATGTGGAAAGCGTTGACAGATTTATTCCAAAGCAAGAGCGACCAGAGGAAGTTGGCGCTCAAGGATAAACTCAAAAACATAAAGATGGAGAAAGGCGACAGTATATCCAAGTACCTCACGAAGTTCACCCAATGTAGGGATGATCTGGGAAGTGTGGGGGTGACTGTAGCTGAGGAGGACTTGGTCGAATTGGCTCTCCTTGGTCTTCCGGAGAGTTTTCATTCCTATCAGGACTCTATTAAGGGTCGGGAGAAATTGCCAGGATGGGAGTGACTTTTGTCGGATCTCATGCAAGAGGAGATAAGGTGGAGTACCAGGGACGGACCTTCATCAAGGCATCTAATGAAGAAAATTGTGCTTTGGCTGCCAAAGAAAAGAATGGGAAGAGCAAGAAAGCTTCTCATTCCAGTGTGAAAGGCAAGAAGCAGGACATGTCCAAGGTGAAGTGATTTCACTGTCACCAGCATGGACATTATGCCACAAATTGCCCGCAGAAGAAGAAAAATAAGCAGGCTATTGGATCTGCAGCAGGAGAGGCCTTGGGCTCATAGTTTCAGCTAGATTTTTCACTGATCGCATGCTTGGTCTCAAGTGTGATGGGATCGGTATGGTTCTTGGACAGTGGTGCGTCTTTTCACATGACAGGAGATCGAGATTTGTTTTCAGATATGGATGAGAAAGATCTTGGAGTGCCCATCGAGATGGGCGATGATGGTAGATACAGTGTGATCGGTATCGGTACCATTTCCTTTGAGAGGGAGTCTGGTAAACCCTTCGTATTGAAGGAAGTGATGCATGTTCCAATATTGAAGAAGAATCTGATCTCTGTGGGGATGTTAGAAGACAAGGGGTATGATGTTGTCTTCAGCAAGGGAAAGGATTTCCTGCACAGTAAGACAATTGGAGAAACCCGGACGATAGGGGTTCGAGTCAAGAACCTTTATCAATTGCATGTAGATGGCTGTGTAGAAATGGCGTACAAGGATGAAGGAGTGGTGAGCCAGGATGATGGTGAGTTGTGGCACCAGAGATTTGGCCACCTTCACCATGGAAATTTGAAGATACTGCAGCATATTTATACTGGGCTTCCTAAAGGCACTCTTGCGCAGTCAGATTAGTGCAAGGAGTGTACCTTGGGAAAATTTGTGAAAGCCACCTTTCACGAGAAGGATAGTCGCGCCACGACGATCCTTGAGAGAATTCACACAGATGTGTGTGGACCTTTCTCAGTAGCTTCGACAGCAAAGCACAGGTATTATGTGATATTTGTTGATGATTTTTCTCGTAAGTGCTGGATCTTCTTCATATAGAAGAAGAGCGAGACATACTCAAATTTCTGTGAGTTCAAGGCATTGGTTGAGAAAGATTCGGGGAAGCATGGTAGCTGCCTGAGAGCCACATGGAGAACTGTCTCACTAATCAACACTTTGCATTTGTATGGAATTCAGAGAGAGCTCATAGCACCCCATAACCCACAGCAGAACGGGGTTGCTGAGCGGAAGAATAGAACAATCGTGGGTATTGCACGCGCGATGTTGCATGATCAATGTCTACCCATTCACTTGTGGGCGGAGGCATGCAATACTGCAGTATATGTGCAGAGCCATTTTCCTCACAAGATACTTGGCATGAGTACACCCGAGGAGGCGTTTTCTGGTAAGAGGCCTGATATTTCCAATTTAAGGATTTTTGGTTCACTTGTTTACATTCATGTGACGAAGGATGCCAGGAAGAAGCTGGAGCCAACCGAAGAGGTTGGGATATTTGTGGGGTACACTTATACACCCCACAACTATCGTGTGTATTTGGCAGACAGTAACAAGACTGTTGTGCGACGGGATATCAAATTTCAGGAGGAGAAATCCATGAAGTGTTCGCTTGAGAGGGAGCCACACTTGCATGCAAATGAGGAGCTATTATCTCCTAAGGATGAGCTTTAGGATGTGGATCAGCCACAAGAGGAAGTTCATGGAGTGGAAGAGACCACTCATGCAGCGCCAACCATCAGAGGGCGGAAGCGCACTACAGAAGCTGAGCCACTGGCTCAAGATGCAGAGAAGGTTGTAGGACCACCTACAGCACAGTGCAGATAGAGACAGTCACCAGACCGGTACACTGGATACATGGATCTTGTGAGCAAATGTGTCTTGACAGAGCCATCCTCTTTCGAGGAAGATGTAGAGGACCCCGCATGGGTTGATGCCATGGTGGAAGAGTATGATTCGATTGTGAGAAACAGTGCATGGGAGATTGGCCCAAGACTAGAAGGGAAATCAGTGGTGGGTTCGAGATGGATCTACAAAGTGAAGTAGGCGGCTGACGGGAGTGTGGATAAGTACAAGCAAGATTTGTTGCCAGAGGCTTCTCACAGATAGAGGGGATCGATTATGAGGAGACTTTTGCACCTGTCGCAAGGTACTCTTCCATACAAACGATCCTAGCTCTCTCAGCGTAGATGGGATGGCACATTCATCAGATGGATGTGAAGACTGCGTTCCTCAATGGAGTCATTGAGGAGGAGGTGTACATAGAGCAGCCCGAAGGTTTCGAGATCTTCAACAGTGAGTCGCATGTGTGCAGACTCAAGAGAGAACTGTATGGGTTGAAACAAGCACCTCGTGCTTGGTACACACGGATAGATAGTTATTTCACCGGACTTGGATTCTCCAAGGGTGAGGCGGATCCTAACCTGTACCAGATTGTGGTGGAGGGTAAGTTGTTGATCATTGTACTTTATGTAGATGATTTGATTTTGACGGGAGATGAGATGTTGATACTTTCATGCAAGGAGGATCTTGCTAGAGAGTTTGAGATGAAGGACTTGGGTCTCCTTCATTATTTCCTGGGATTGGAAATTTGGCAGCGCAGTGATGGACTGTTTGTTTCTCAGGGTAAGTATGCTCGGGACATACTGGAGAAGTTCAACATGCATGGCTGCAAGCCTGTTGATACTCCTCTTCCTAGAGGTTGGAGGAAGGAGGATGCTACTTCGACGGAGGTAGTGGATGCCACTGTTTATCGACAGTTGGTGGGGTCGCTTATGTATCTAGTCAATACACGACCCGATATATGCTATGCTATTAACCAACTTTCAGAAGCTATGGTTAAGCCTACCAATCTCTTCTGGAAGGCAGGGAAGCATGTATTGCGTTATCTTAGAGGCACATCGGGATATGGATTGTGGTACAGATAGAGGATGAGGTGAAGCTATGTGGCTTCACGGATGAAGATTGGGCAGGGAGCCCAACGGACAGAAAGAGTACATCTGGAGGGATCTTCAGTATCGGGTCGATAGCAGTTTCTTGGTACAGCAGGAAGCAGAGATCCATGGCACTCAGTTCAGCAGAGGCCGAGTATATGGTAGCAAGTTTGGCTGGATGCGAGGCTATATGGATGAGGAAGATCCTGGTCGGGTTGTTCGGGTCACACTTGGAGCCTACTGTGATTTATTGTGATAACCAGAGTTGCATTAAACTATCGGCTAATCCAGTATTTCATGATAGATCCAAACACATCGACATCAGGTACCATCATATCAGAGATTGTCTGCGGTGGAGAATCATGTTACTTTCAAACATTCCCACGGAGGATCAGGATGCTGATATCTTGACGAAGGAACTCACCAGGAGCAAATTAGAATACCACAGAGGCAGGACAGGGGTTGCAGATAATCCATATCTTGTTGATAGGGAGTGTTGAAAATGCAACAAGATGATGGAGCTTAGTGAAATGAAGTCGCCTTCACTAAGTGGGCCCGCAGGCTATTTTTGGCGCAAAGTCTATTTTTAGACATATGGATCATGGTCTATGAGTTGTAGGATGATATTTATGGATGATTGGTCACGTTGGTAAAAATAGATGGACCTCTATTTTTAGACATTGGGCGGAATCTATTTTTAGACTGCCGGGCTAAAAATAGAACAATCAAATATTATTAACCCTTAATAATATTTAGACTATAAACATTATCTTATCCTCTTGGAGCACTTCAGTTTGATGCTTGGATGTGGCACATGCAGCTGAAAGAAGGAAATACGCTTTTCCTAAGGGTTAGTTGAGCTATTTCATGGTTGACTTCAGTTAGAACTCATGTGGCAGAGTTTGGTGGAGTTGATGAGACAGTTGGTGGAGTTGTGTTCGGTTTAACTTAGTTGAACTAGTTGTACTTAGTCTAACTGGAAAATACACTAGTGATGAGTGGTGTGAATTAATTATTAATTAATTCACTAATTATTAACTCATAAATCAACTAAAGAATACATCAGCTAACTGCAATGCATGGACAGTTCAGTGGAGACCAGTGTTAGAGGTGGGTGAAAGGGTGAGTCTACTATCAGTTGTGACTATAGCTGTGCATGAGATTTGCACACACATTGATTGAGATTGCCAATGAGGATTGCGCAGTACAAGCCAGTGGGATTTGAACTTGGATCTCATCATTATTCATCTTGGATTGCGCAGTAGAGGCAGACAGACTTGTGGAGGAGATTTGAACTTGTGACTTGTTCATCTCAGAGCTAGTTTTGTGTGTAGCATGTGAGATAGTGCTGAGAGCTGTGAGGAGCTTTGTGCTATGTATTGTTACATGTTCTCTATCATTATAATATACATATAGTAGGGGGTTTTCAGCTGTATGATTTTCCCATTACATACTGTGTTATATGTGTTCTTGATTATGTTTTAATGTGCGCATGCGACTGCTTCTATTTCCGCATATTGATGATTAATTGTAGAAGAGGTTATGTATTATGCATGAAGCTTAAATAGTGTGTAATCAGGATAATCTCGGTGAATAATTCAGCTATTATTCAAATTTCTACAAAATTTATGTTATTAAAGTTTAAAATTTTCTTTTATAAATCCCTTTTTCCCCTTACGATTACATAATCGCATTGCAAAAAGTCTTATATAAATCCGACGCGATTTAAACAAACCACTTCCCCTCCATACTCCTTTAAAACCTTATAATAACATTTTAAAGTTGTGTTATTATAAAATCCTGTTAAAACAAACCACTTCCCCTCTGTGCCTTTTAATTTTATAATATAGTTAAAGTTTTATTATAAACTCCCCCCGTCGCAATCGAAATAATCAAACCATTTCCCCTGCATGACCCTTTAAAACTTTATATCAAAGTTTAAAGTGTTATAAAACCCCGGTGACCCAAGTCCCTTTCCCTTTCCATCGCAATCACAACATTTAATATTTGCGCTCTGATTGGCCCATGCCAAAAAATCCGATGCAATTATGGTAAGTCTCTTCCGATTGAACCCCGCCCGATGAAATCTTGGCTTTCGATTTGCCCATCCAATCAGACGGCCCATACTTCCTCAGTGCTTTCGATTAACTTCTCTCGATTGACACCCTTTGATTACACCCCTGCCATTGATCTATTCGTCCAATCCAATGGCCTGCAAGCCGTCGCGCTCATCACAATCGGTGATTTCCCTTTGCGCCATATATTTTCCCTCTGCCCTCCTCCGATCTCCGATGCCGATGGACCTACGAGTCCCACCACTTAAATCTTCCACCCATTCATGTAAACAAGGCCTTCGCTTTGTAAAACTTGAAATGTTATTTTAATTTGTTTTATAAAGGCCTTGCCCCATCGTTTAATCCCATCGCATCGGAGGAATTTCATTATGCAATACGCCCGCCCCGATCTCCCAATTCCGATTGCAGTTTATATACCCCGGTCCCACCTTAAAAGGCCCTCCCCTATTTCAAACGTAAAAACATTTCCTCCCTTTGTAAAAAGCGAAAAAATGTTTTCATTTGTTTTAAAAAGGGATTTCTCTGCTTTGACTTTTCCAATCGCATCAGAGCTTTTTGGCTTGTTTCACATATATCCAACCCCCCGATCCCCAATTGTGATTGCTCCATTGCAACGCATATTTTAAATGCTCCACTGTATATTGTATCCCCTCTACCATTGGTTCCGATTGCGATTTTGATTTGGCCCCACCTCCTCACCCTTTGATCCTTCCATGCAAAATCGGTTTTTCCCTTCACTAAAGGCATAATTTCATTTTATGTTATTTCAAAAGAATTTTATTCAAAGTCAGTTTTCTTCAAAAGAATAAAACAGTGAGAAACAGTCAAAAGGCCGAGGAACTAAGTATGAGAAAGTAAGCCATCTTCGGCAATGGTTTTAAGAGATATTTTATAACATATTTCCTCTTCTCACTCGTTTGTTGGATGTAATAGAAAATTTTCAAGTGGTCAAAATGTATTGATGTCCCTTGTTTTCAGGGGCAGATTGTTGATTTTTTTTTCCATGATTGGACTTTAGTTCTTCAGCTATTAAAACAGCTCCCTTTTTCTGTGGATCTATGTTCCCACATTTCAGTCTATTTAATGTAATTCTAAATCATTTATAAGGCAGTTTGTAACTCATAAGTAGGGGAATAGTGTGGAAAATCAAGGAAAGCTCTGCACTCCATTGTAATAGTTTTGGACAGGGAATTAATATAGAGATGCAGCTCTGTAACAGTTTTCTCTTTTGTTATCATATGTAAATTTGTTATGTTTCACCTTTCCTCCATAAACATTTTCGGTTGAATGTTTTCAAGATAGAAAGGTAGGATCCATTTCTTATGCCCTGCCTTGGGAAATCATTCAATACTCTGTGTTTTTCTTTTGTTTGAAAAGGATCAATCTCCCATGCCCTTTTTAGTTCCTCACCAGTCTTTTCATTCCATCATTATTTAACTTTATTTGCTAAAATTTCTTGCCTACCTTGCCCCATGAAATACCCTGTATCCTGATTTAATTCCCTAGTTTCAAACTGTCTCATTTTATCCCATACATCCCTGAAATATTCATTCATTTCATTTAAACATTTTCCCATTATTATACCTAGCCTAAAATCAGTCCATTATTGCACTTTATTGAATATCATTTCATGAAGAGAGCCCTCTCCTGTCCTTGTAGGGCTAGCTACAAAGCTGAGCGTGGTTTAGATGTTACCCTGATTTCCCTTTTTCAGCCTGAGGTCTAGATCGAGAGCTAACAGAATGGATCAACTATATCTCAAAATCATTATGCATAAAAGTAGATTGATAAATCTTATATAAAAATAAGTTGCAAAATAAATTCCATTAATGACTTGAGCTAATATGGAAAAAGGAATGAAAATGTTCACTTTTTGGAAGGCTAGGAATTAACAAAAGCTAGAGTTGAAGTTAGAGTGAAATATAAACTACTCTAAACATGATATGTAGAATTGCATTCCACATTTTAATGGAAGGACATTTACATGACAAACTAGACTTTAGTGTATGCCACATGGAACTAATTTTTGATAGGTAATTAGGAACATGGTAGCACTTGTTGTAAATGATATTATTTCTAATTAATGGTACGGAGGAAACAAACCACATGAAAACCTGAAACATTCTCAAAGTTATTGAACTCGTTCTAGAATAAATGAGCATTACGATTAGGATTGAAAATTGAATTCTTCATTGCTTTTCAAGTGCTGGCGTAAAACTATTCTTATTAAATGAAAATTAAAATGAAAAATTATTCAAATTATTTTATTTTTAATTAAGAAAGATAAATTTTTTCATTATATATTCTTTTTTATTACTTTAATAATTTTAATTTTTATTATTATTCATTTTTATGTATACTACCACAATGAAAAAATAAGAATATTAAGTATTTTCTTTATAATATATTAGTTAAATTTTTATTTTTATTTCCTGAATTTATCTACTTCTATTATTGATACAAAAAGTTATAGAGAGGCCCTAGCCTCAAAAGATCTTGCCCAGAGTTGCAGCATTCTTGCGATTGCAAAATTGATGGTTTACCAAATAAACTTCAGAAAATAAAATTGCATCAGTATTCCAAAACATACAAACAGAGATGTGCCGTCCACGTAGGGGAAACCGACTAATAGACATTGTAATGAAAATCTAAGTTTGTAAACTGATTAAACAAAAACATAGAGAACTGAGCCCAATCGAGTGACTGTGAAACAAAAACCTATGAGTGTAGACTTGTTTAGGAATCATGAGAATTTGGAGGCGGTTCTTCGATGATGCGGCAGCCATACTCGTATGGGTTTTCTTCCTCTACCTGATGTTCTTCTTTTCCAATGAAACAACCACGCTTGGGGTCGCTTGGGCCAACCTGATGGCTCATGTCTTGAATTGCACTGCAACAGGGCTCTTTGTGCTTCAGGCTGTCATTAGGAGGAGTGTTGTGCATATCTTCAGTGTTTTTCTCCAGAGTCAAACCCGGAGTAGCAGCGACCACACCCGAGGAGTCTTCTTGAAGCACAATAGTGACCATGGTGATTAAGGTGGATTGGCTGAGAGCACAGGGGAAATGGACCTAAGTCGTGTGAGACTGCACAGGGGTGGGGAGCGAGGTGACCGAGATGTGGGGGGAGCCCTTATCAAATTGGGACTGCCCAGACCCACGGCCATGACCACTTCTGGTGGCTAGATAGCGGCCAGAGATATAATCCAAAGATTGGGAGGCAGAACCAGATGTGGAAGTAGAAGGCTGACGAGCAACATGCCCTCAATTGGTGCCTCTCCTACACCTCATACGTTGGCGCAACTGCAGCATGATGCGACGAACAGGCAGGACAGTGCAAGTGTCAGATATGCGATGGCAGGGTAGGGCAGTGAAGGTAAGAGCTTCAGCCAGTAGGGGAACATAGTCAGGAAAAGTCGAGGCACTGATGATAGGCGAAATGAACCTGAGATTGTAGAATGGCATTTGAGTGAAATGTATACCAGGCAGCAGTTCGATACAGCATGCCAGAGCACAGTGCTTCCCAGTGTTAGTCCGAGAGCGGGGCTCTGCGGCAGCGACGGAGCAGCTCGAGCTCAAAGGTGGAGTAGAAATGAAGCTGGTGGGAGGTGCCATGGTCGAAATGCAAGTGGGTTGTTGTGGAATAATGAGCTACATTAAGGCAACATTGAAGGAGATGGCAGGGAAGTAAATGCAGGACGTCGCGCGAGTCTGGGTAGCGGTGGTAAATATCCACGCACCAACCCACAATGCCGACCCACTCGCCAACTTACAAAACAAGATAATCACCCGCATCCGGGATTAGTTCAATTTTTTTTTTAAAAGAGAGATAAGATTATATTATATTAAATATTTTGTTTTAGTTAAAATTACATTAAAAACCAATAAAAAAATTAAATTAAATTAAAAATATTCAAGTTATATACTAGAAAATAAAATTTTCATTTTGAGAATATAGATCTAAGGTGGTTATACAATAAAATCATATAGTTATAAATATCATGCATACATATATCACCTATTTATTAAAATTACATCTTAATAATGAGGATTGAAGATCAAACTTTGGTTGTGGGGAATCTTCTTCTTACAAAGGAGACATAGTTCCACTTTGAATCAACTCCCCATCATCTTGTTCAATGGATTTATTAATGCCACTTATCAATGTTTAGTGGCTCCAATGGGGATCTCTTTCTACTTACTCCACTTGCTTTTATTTAATGATGCTTGGATTTATGGATAGTACTTTCATATCTCTTTTATCTAAGACACTATAATGATCACCATGGATCAAAATTGATTCAATAGAGGTTTGATTGGGTATTATGATAAATTCTATGTTCAAATCATTAGACATATTCAGTTTTGTTATGAAATAATGTTATGTCTTTCTTCTTTTCCAAATACTCTTTGACATCATGATACACATGTACATCAATCATTAAACATAAAATTTTATTGGTAAAAAATTCCAGTAAATTTTATTTTTTTAAGAGATAATTGTGTTTTTTAAGGTTTTAAATAGTTATTCTTTCATTGGATATTGTATCATACTATATTTTGATTGTATTTTCAAAAACACATACCGATTTTTCTAATAATTGACCAATTACTTTGTAAGCAAGAACATTTTCATCACAAAATAATTTCCCCATTTGTTTAAAAAATGACATTAAAAAAATAAGAAGTAAATATTCTTATTGAATTCCATCAATTTCCTTCATAGTATTCCTATATAATATTTAAGCAAATGATTATATTAAATTCCTTAGTTATGATTTGTATATAAATTATAATATTTCTGAATTAATATGATTTATGTGTACTTGTTCAAATGTAAGTGGAATTATGACGTCACTATAAGATTCCTTCTTTAAAGATTGCATAGCTTAATATAGCAAAAGGTGTGGTGTGAAGTATACATAAAATTTCAGATTATTTTTCATTTTCATAGAGAATAATTTAGATTAACTTGCCAATATGAAATGTAACATTTTTCTTCGAATTTAGTACTTAATTATTATTTATATATACATATATATTTTTCTTCGAATTTAGTACTTAATTATTATTTATATATACATATATATTCACAAAAATAAATCAGTTGGTATTATATATGTATATACCACATTGTATTCGTCCCTTGCAAAGGGAAGACCCTAGATGTATTTTTCTTCGATATTTTAGTGGTTACTGGACGAAAATACATTACGCAGATAATGTACAATTTCACATAATGATTGAAAAAGGTAGTACTCTTTCATAACATTTTGGCATAGATTTTGCTTATCATGATAAATGTACAAAGTTAATTTATATGAAAATATTTTTTTGGTCAATGTAATGCCAACTTCTACGTCTATATTAATAGGAATCCCAATTAATATTAATAGAGAAATGTTTTCGTGTCATATGTCCAAAACAAATTAAGAAAAAATAAAAAAATATATACACTCTAAAATCATAGATTGGGAATTTCTCGACAAATGATAAACATTCCGCTAGTGAAGTTCCGTTAAATTTAGTGATATATAGTTTTAGGATATGGATATGCATCGAATCTGTTTCCAATCCCGTTTATCTTAACATATATAAAGCTACATCACACACGATTATGCAGTATATTCGAAATATAATGACATAGATAAGTAAAGTAAAGAAAAGCAAGGGATAACAAGTGGTAACCTACCCGCAGCCATCTTATCAACCTCAAAACACAATCTCATCCATCGTGACTCTTCCACATGTTCAATCTAATGCATTCCCAAGTTATCCGTACGATAACAATATTTCACTAATTCATGGAGTGTTGAGATTTTCTATTACACTAAATTAGTAGACATTAGTAAACTTATAACACATTATTATTATTATCATTTTGAGTGGTCTCAGATGGATCAACTCCCCAGTTCTGATATCATAATGAGGTTTTTCATTATACTAATCCATTATCATTATCATTTTGAGTGGCCCCAAAATAAGTATTAATCCACAAATTCCCAGCTTAACTGTTATCTAAATTAATAAAAATACATTTTGAATTGTGAAATTTAATAATTAATATAATTTCCCAAATCATTCAATCAATAATTTTACTCTCTGTGATATATATAAACATGGTTCGCAGCAGGAACTGATGAGTGCAGGCTCTAAATTGAGAATGAAATATGAAAATGAACAGATCATGCCGATGGTAATGCCGTGAATGTTCGATTCTTAATTCAAGAACTATATTGACAATGAGTTATTTTAACATATACCTAAGAAAAATAAAAAGGAAGAGACGGATTTTCGCTCGAATGCTTTTGCGAATATCAAAAAAATGTGGAGAAGATCATTTAGGAAATTTCAGATCGTACGAGATTAGAATAAGAACAATATATATAGCATCAAACCTCTGAGGTCAAACTTATTAGCTCTTGTGATATACCTCTGCCGACAAAATGTCAACAAATCTACTTTAGCAATGCCTAGCTTCATCTATAAAGCCCATCCTGATCAAACATATTACAAAATGGAGAATTGTTCCTAACCAGAGGAACTTCATACATTAATTCCTGATTCATGTCTGCGTCACTGAATCCTTTGAAAAAGCCAGACCAATCTTCAGACAAAGAAGTTGTGGCTTTCTTCTTCGTTATAGGCGGCCGATCATTGCTATAAAAAGCAGCTTCAAGATTTTCTGTGCTATGTTCTGTAGAGACGGCCTCTGGCAATCGAATCTTGGGTTTCGTCTGCCTTTTCTTCTCTTTTGATTTATGGGTTGACTTCCCTGTGAGCCTCTGAACAAGAGATCGAAAGTTTTGTGGGTCTGTTTTAATAATCTTCGGTTCTCGAAGATACACAACACGAATCGTTGGAGCTATGAGTTTGTTGTGCTGCCAATATTTGCTTGATCTCCCTTCATCTTTGGCATCAGAATAAGGCTTGGAAATTACATGAGAACATGTATTGACAGCCAACATGGCAGATTTTGAACTAGACTTCGGCGCAGCCGTATCCATCTTGGTTCGTTTCATAAACCCTCCAAATCTATATATTTTTTTCCATGTCAGATATCAATTAATCGGGGTTGAACCTGTTGAACAAGTTTCCAATCGATCCAAAAGTCATGTTGGTGCCTCTGTGAAATGAGTGGCCCGAGTTTGGAGGCGGCGGAGCATTGTCCGCTTTTGATTTCACATATCTATGTAACTTCCGATTTCCAATTTCGCTGTCAAATTCTCTGTCTCGAGAACTTCTGATATTGATACAGAAATTTAAGGGGACAGTCAGCTCTTCGATTACTAATATGGCACATTTATTTGTTCAATTAGGCGAACAAAATTAGGGCTGTTCCATTCTGTTCAGCGAGAATTTGATGGTGGGTTTTAATTTGTTACCGTGTATCTCTATCGCGATGTCAACTCCAAGATGCTCAGCCCTATCCGTTTTCTGAAATAGGTAGTCCAATAAAATAGGACGACCAGGGAAGCTCACCGTATTTCGGAAAAGTAGGCCTGCTAGAGGAGGATCGAATATATATATATATATATATATATATATATATATATATATATAACGCGATGCAACGTGGGCCTATTGTTTTTCTTATGTAGCTGTTCAATTATTATTTAATGCGTCTTAATATATTTAAATATCAAAATGTTAAAGAAAAAGTTAATATGTAATGGGGCATATAAAGAAACATGTGAAGTAAAATTTTAAAAATTTATTTATGTCATATAAAAATTTTACATGTATAAATCAAGGGAAGAAAGTCTAATTTATATGTATATGATTCCAAAATACATTAGTTAAAATTATTTTTTTATTAACAAATATACTATCGTATAAAATAAAAATTTACCTATAAATTATTTAAATATATTCTTTTTATAAATAAATATGTTATTATTCATGTTTATTTTCCCAAATATGATATTATGTAATAATAGAGTAGAAATTTATATGTAGATTATTTAGTTTGGAATTTGATTATGTTAACATGATCAAATATGGAAAGTGATAATGAGAATATATAATATTTGGGTTATAAAGAAAAAATTTGTATTAGGCTTTAAAAACTTATATTTATCTTATATATTATTGTAAACTTAAATTTAATTATAAAGAGAAAACAAACCATTCCTATAAATGATATGGGAATTTAGTTTAATATTTTTTTCAAATAAGAAATATTAGATATGGTTTTGGAAATATATATTTTTAGATTGTTAATATAAATAACCAGAAAAAGAAAGTCTCATATGTGTTACGCAATGTTTTTATTCTTTTTTTTTCCAATTAGTACTAGTATTATTACACCATGTTTTTCATAAAATTAAAATAAAATTAAACAAATTATATAATCACCACCACAACCACAAAATATGGAAACATTACTCTTGTTATCATTACAAGATAAGACTCCAATAAGTAAGGTTGAAGATAAAAAAAAAAAACAAAATTAAATTATTGTTAAACAATATCAAATTTCAATATTGAATATTAAACTATACGAAATTTGCAAAGTTTTTTAGTCAAACTCCAATTAATATTAGTTTGACCAAAAAATGAATGTGTTATATACTAACGATTATAAGGATCAAGGTTGTTTTAGTTATCTCATGTAGGAGCAAAGAATTCGAACCAACATATTTTGTTGTTACCTAAAAAGGGGTCAATTTAGTTTGGAGCTAATTGTCCTAATTCTCAAAGTATCTAGGAGGAATAGGTTGTTATTTCATGGGATGAGCTGGTCTTTGAGACTAATAGGGCCTTTGCATTTGTAACCAATAGATGTTGAGGTGTTAGGTTGTTCTATTAGCTACCCAAGTGGAATTTTGTCAATGTAAGAAGTGTAAAATTAGGAACCTGATTGTTTTTAGTCTCTTGAACATATGTCCAATTTCTATTTGATTGTAAAGATATTTTCAGAGCAGTGTTCTTGTACATAAAATCTTGTGTACAGTGAGTCAACAAATCCAAGGAAGAGATATGGGGGAGAGACTCGAGAGCCAAAAAAACTCAATTCTGAGGGCAGGCTATTGTAAATCCTTTGTAACTATTTTGTTAATAAACAAGGAGAAATTATTTTTAGATTATTGGTTCCTATGTCAGAGTATTACTTGACGCATGTACAATTTTGTAAGTATATCTATGTAAGTGTTTAATATAGTAGTCTTTGTGTTTGATTCAATCCCTCAGAAAGAAGAAACTATAATTGGTATTCTTGGCGTTAATTGAAATTGTTGCACAGTATGTTGGATTCAACCTAGCATAGGCCTTAGTGGGTCAGAGGGATGGAGCCATAAGGGAAGGTGTCTTATCATTTGCTAATTAAAAAAATTTCAAAGCCTACAATTTAAAGAAAGGAGTGTGGAAAATTATGTATGGAAAAAGTCATGCCTTCGACACATAATATTTTTTTAATGTGAATTTGAAAGGAGGCCAACTCTCATCCTATGTAGAAAAGTCAACGAGGTAGCTCATGCAATTAGGCTCATCCCTTAGTCAACCAAATCAGACCTTGGGTAACTCAACCATGGTGCGAAGAAAGGATTTGAATAAGAGGTTTAGTACTTTGAACTCCGACTTGTTCAGTAATCACTAGCGAAAAGAAAAAAAAGGTTTGATCATCGACCTGTACTAGAGGGACACATGAGCTACACATTTTAATTTGGTTACCATCCATTCACAGAGGGATTGTAACTATATTTAAAAACAAATAGGGAATAAAAATTGGAACACTGCTATTTTGGAAGAAATTTGGGAAGGTTTAAAAATATCGATCAAGTATTTTTTTACATAGTTGGAATTTGTGGTTTTATGATGATGTAGGTGGCTCCATAAATGGTCTGAATTCAGAAGTGGCTTTGGAAAAGCTTAAAAATAAAAGCGGTTGCATAGAAGTGAAACTAGGGTCATATCGAATATCTTATTAGAATATTTCTAGCGACGTAAACGATACCTCAATTCGAGTTCGTATGTGGATGTTATGGAAAATCAAGGTTTTGGTCGGCCCATTTGGAGCGACTAATGAGGCCATAATTTTGCACTTACCGACACCGAATTTGAGTGCCACAAAAGGTGAATTTGTTTCCTCCTTAAATTTTCAAGTAACCCCCAAGTTCGAGCTTAAATTTTTTGTCTAAGTAGTTTTAAAAAAGAAAAAAAAATTGAGAAGGGGCAATGGGTTGCCACCCCCGCCACCCTGACCAATGGTCGGTGTTTGGGTCAGGGCCCACAGCTTTGACCCTGGACCCTACCCGCCATAACGACAACCCATTTCTAATAAATAAAAGAGCCAATGGGGCTTAAACCTGTGCTAGCCATGTGGCCATCCCGCCCATTGTGATGGCTCCACAACCAACTAACCATTGACATCCGAATATTAAAACGTTCCAACACAAAAATTCGAAGGGGGGAGCATGGGTGTGTCATTGACAAACCAATATTATATCATGTGCGTCCATATTGGGGTAAAAAAAATTAAAATAACCCAAAAAATTATATGGGCTATATAACTAAGGGTTAGTGTTTTTTTTATATATATATAGGAAATATAAATAACTTAAGGTATTGTTTTTTTATTTCTTGGGCCAAGTGGACTTGTTTTGCGGGTTTGGCAAGGGAGAGTGTGTGCATGAAGGATCCTTTTTTTTAGAGAGGTTCTTAAGGGATCATTTGCTGCACATTGTAGCAACTGAGGGATTCACATGAGGGATTAGCATTGCTGCAAGCTATGGTTTGGCAAGGGAGAGAGGAATTCACATTGCATCAAGCTAGGGTTAGGCAAGGGAGAGCGGGATTCACAATGCAACAACTAAGGGATTCGTATTGCAACAAGCTGGGGTTTGGCAAGGGAGAGCGGGATTCACATTGCAACAACTGAGGGATTTACGTTGCAACAAGCTGGTGTTTTGCTAGCATTAGACTAAGCATTCGAGCAAAGAGGGCAAGAGGATTCGACTCAGCAATAGCATGCATTTGACAGACAGAGTGAGAGAGGGAAAGATGATTCGTCTTTGGATATGAGAGGGTCAATCTGGAGAGGGAATTCGACTATGAGATGGATCTGAGAGGGCATTTGAAGGATTTCACCCCTCGAGCCAACAGATGAGCTTGATTGAGTTCCACAATTTGAGCATGTTGTCAAAGGTAGGACTCTTTCCTTATTTATCGATATTTACTTTTAAGGGGGGTTATTTATAAGTTATTTATTTACAACCTAGAAATTTCGACGGCGAAGGCGCTCTATTAATTAAACCAGATGCGTGAAACCAGACACTTCCATTATCCAAACATCCTGTATTATATATGTAATAATTCTTATTACTTGATCAAACTAGAGGTCAAAGATCCTTTCTACCCAACCATTCCAACCAACGTTTTCTGATAGGGTGGCATTTATTACCATAGACTGAGATTTTCAATGGAGTAGAATTGGCTAGTGATTCAAGCTATATGTTTGGAAGATGTGGGATGAGAGAATTCCACTCAATCCTTTCATTTATTAAGGAATCTGAGCAAAGACATTTGTACATACTCCAGACTTTTTCTCACATGGTGTGATCCTCTTCGTTAATTATTTTCATTGTTAGGAAATTATATATGTTATAGAGCAATGCAGCGCATAAAATATGTGGAAAACACAAGCACAAAAAACACATAAAACTAGAGAGACACAGATATACGTGCTTCACCTAGTTTGGGCTACGTCCACCCTGAACAGCCAATCCTTGCTTTCTATTATCCAGCAAAATGAAGAAACACAACCTACATCAGATCCACTGTAATATCCTCTCTTCTTCCTCACAGTCTCCCTATCTATTTCTCGCTCTGAGAAAACACATACAATACAAAGCCACAATACAATACCCTCATACAAGTGAGGGGTTGCCTTATAGGGCAAAAAACCCCAAACTAAACATCACTTCTATTGTAAGTTCATCTGCCTAATGAACGACCCACATTGACTAGAAATTACTATACTTTTACAAGGCAATTTTACATCTCCTTTTAGCTTCGGGGGCATTGCCCTTGAAATCCCCTGCCGGGGGGGGGGGGGCTCCATAAAGTCCCAGTCACCCCCACTGGACCGCCCAGGAAGAATTTAATTATGGGTGGTGTTGCTGCCCCATTAAGGTATAGGGGTCCAATGATGTGATAAAAAATAAACAAGATAATTAGGCTCCACACCCAACAATCTCCCACCTAGAGACTGATTATTGCAACTCCACCGTTGCTTCATTTGTTGGAAAATGACTCCACTTTGGACCTGGTTGTTTCCCATATTCATCATCATACTTGAAGACCAATTGAAACTGAGAATATTCTCAGTTTCTCACTAGTTACAAATTTTGTCAGCATATCTGTAGGATTCTAGCTAGTGTGTACGTTTTCCAGCTGCAACTGTCTATCTTCCAACATTGACCGTATGAAATGGTACTTGAATTGTATGTGTTTAGTACTAGAATGAAATGTTGAGTCCTTTGCAAGTTGAATGGCACTTTGGCTACCACTATATAACGTGCCCATATCATGCTTCTTACCCAATTCATCCATAAACCTTTGTAACCAAATAATTTCTTTACTAGCCTCTGTAGTAGCAACATAATTCGCTTCTGTTGTTGAAAATGCAACAACACTTTGAATTTTTGAAACCCAAATGACAACTGTTCCACCTACAGTAAATACATACCCTGTAGTGCTCCTCTTGTTATCTATGTCACCTATCATATGTGCTTCAACATATCCCTCTAGAGAAATGTTTGAACCACCAAAGCATAATGCTTGATTTGTGGTACCCCTCAAATATCTTAGAATCCATTTCGTGCCATCCAATTTTTTTTTGCTCGATTGTTCATGTACCTGCTTACAACTCCCACTGCATGTGCAATATCAGGCCTTATGCATACCATTGCATACATTAAGCTTCCAACTGCTGATGGATATGGAACTTTAGACATATAATCCATTTCTTCTTGGGTCTTGGGGCACATCTCCTTACCAAGTTTTAAATGGTTGGAAAAAGGTGTACTAACTGGTTTTTCATTCTTCATATTAAATCTTTTCAACACCTTTTATATGTGCTCATTCTGGCACAGTGTTAATTTGTGATTTTTCCTGTCTCTAGTTATTCTCATACCGAGGATTTATTTTACAGCTCCCAAATCCTTCATTGCAAAGGAATTTTCCAATTTTATTTTGAGCACATTTATTTCCTGCATGTTAGACCCTGCAACAGGCATTTCATCTACATACAATAACAATAAAATATAATTGCTATCATTTTTTTTTTCAGATAAACACAATGATCAAAGTGACATCTAGTATAACCTTGTTCTGACATAAACTTGTCAAATTTTAGATACCACTGTCTTGGAGCCTATTTTAAGCCATACAAGCTCTTCTTTAGCCTTGACACTAATTTTTCCTTAACTTTGACCTCATATCCTTCTGGTTGCTACATATAGATCTCTTCCTCCAAATATCCATGGGAAAATGTTATCTTTACATCTAACAGTTTAAGATGAAAATATTCCAGTGCTACAAGACTTAAAATAGTTATTATTAAAGTCATCCTAATGACAGGATAAAATATTTCATAAAATTCAATACCATTCTTCTGTAAAAACCCCTTCACCACAAGTCTAGCTTTGTAACTCTGTTGTCCTCCATCTTCTTCCTTCATCCTCTAAACCCATTTATTCGGCAATGTTGTTTTACCTACAGGCAACCTGAATAAGTCCCGGGTCTAGTTATGTATTAAGGATTCGATCTCTTCTTCCATGCCTAGATCCCACTTCTTCCTGGTTTCAACCTGCATTGCTTCTTCATAACATTCAGGTTCACCAAAATCAGTCAACAATAAATAATATAACGAGGGAGAGTATCGTTTAGGGGGTATACTTATCCTGGTAGATCTTCTGACACCACTTTCAGGTGTTTGAGGTGCCTATTACTGTTGTGGTGGTTGCTCTTGTTGTGGCTGTTGATTATTAATATTTTTAGGCACCTTTACTTTTTCTGTGATCTCATCAAGAATTGTGTATTCTTTGTTTTCTTTTTTCTGTTTCATTTCCTGTAATTGATTCTTATACAAGACCTTTTCATTGAATATTACATCTCTTCTCCTAATGATTTTGTGATTTTCATAATGATATAAGCGATAACCAAAATCATTAACTCCATATCCAATAAAGGTACATTTATTTGATTTTACCTCAACATTTGTTCTATTTTCTTTATTAATATGGACAAATTCTTCATAGCCAAAAGACTTTAAAAAGGAGTAGTTTATCTTTTTACCTGCCCATGCTTCCTCTAGAATACCACCATCTAAGGAACTTGAAGGCCCTGTGTTTATTAGATAAAAAAATTTATTTAAAACATCTGCTCAAAATTGTAAAGGAAATCCTGCATGCAATCTCATGCACCTCGTGTTAGTGTTGGTATCTTCATCCCTCCGTCAGTGATCAAAATTTCTCTTGTTGCATTGCATATTAGGTGTCTCACTCAGTCAGCTGCATTGCATTAGGAGCATGGATCATCTGACGGTAATGGCTTGTTGCTCATATCCCTCATGTCCTTTACTTTCTGAGCTATTTATGTCCATTAAGATCATTTGCAGTCACAAAGAGTCATTTTTAGTTTGCAAAGAGTCATTTTTAGGGTTTAGTGTCATTAGGTCTAGGGTTTCATTAATAAGGTTTTGAAAATCCCCAATAATGGTCAGCAGGCACATGAGGAGTTTGAAATAAGGATCCAGTACTAAAAATTTCATCATCATATGCTTAATAATGTATTTCTCTTCAAAACTTTGTTTTGAAGAAAAATAGAGTATTTCATCTTTATGTATAAATGTAATGTAATTTCAACTTTTCTAAGTTGTAATAATATTTTCACTAGCAACCCTGGTCACCTTTTTCAAGTTCCAGCCAATCCATTCCCTATAGGACAAACAGAAAGCACATCATTCAGTCAAAAGGCCAAAATAAAGCAAAACAGAGTTTTGAAAAGTGTCAAAATCTGAAACATTACAAAGCGGGTTTTTTGAAATGAAGAATTAAAGATCCTTGGTATATAAATCATTTTCATGTTTCAAAAGCTCATTTGTATGCCAAGAGGATAGAGTGAGCCAAGGAGAAATGGTGAGGAGCGAAGGAAGCAATTTGAATGGGAAATTGTGAAAATTTCACTGCATGACGCATTGGTTGGACAACGCGACGCATTAGGTCAGCTCCCACTGTGTTGAAATTACTCCTGCGCGGCGCATAGGAGTTACATGGCACGTTAGATTGGTTGTGTGACGCGTAGGGCTGCAAATAAATTTCATTTCCATTCCTCTCAAAACCTCAAATCTGCTTGGTCACTCCCAGTCCAAGTAAGTCAATAAATGTTTTCAATGTCAATGAACATGTGTCTTGTGATATCTATGAGGATTTAAACAAAAATTAAAATCTTATTATCTTATTCAAGGAATGCTTCTTTAGGGTTTATAATCTGGTTTTGTGCCTATGATTTCCACTTCCCCACCTTGTTATTCCCTCATCACTGTTATTCTAGTCCCATTAGCACAATTACCTATCTATAAATCACTCATTCCCTATTCCATATTCCCATTATCCCATCCTAATCACAAATTTCCCAAACCCAAATGCTATCCCAAAAGACCTACTGACTGCCCCTAAACTATTCAATTGACAAATTTCAATTGGCATATCTCATCATTCCCCCTACCCTCTCCCTCCATAGTCCCTCACATATTATCACACATCTGGCAACAAAAACTAAAGACACCAAACTCCTCATATTCATCTAAGGCAACATAGACATTGGCAAACATGGAGACAAATTCTTCTTATGACCGAGACAGTGACTCTACAACCAAATTGCATATACCAAGGAGACCAAAAGCTGTTAGAGAAGGCCAACAAGGAAAAGAACATGTTGAAGCACATGGCGAATCATTATTGGGCAAGAAATCATGTTTGCAAGGCACCAATCAAGATCCTGAAGGCTAAGTTGAAGAAGGCCTCAAGGCATCAGAAAAGGCAAGATAGACTTCAGATTTTGGCCGAGGCTTCATTAGCCCAGCATAGTACATGATGGAGGAAATTCAGCCCAAATTTCAAGAAATTTGGGACACATTTTGCAAATTTTGTTTTTTTTGGCCTAAACAGAGATTTTTCAGCTCTACGTGTTGCGCGACTTGGCACGCACTTTTTATGGGAGGCTCCTCTTGGGTAAAAATTTATATTTTTGGATTTTTCATGAAACGTTATGCATGCCTACCTATGGCCAAGAGATTTTGACAAGTTTTGGGCTTCCATAACGGTCAAAAACACCCTAAAAATGACCTTTCTGCCCCTTTTTGGACACACAGGAAGCAGTGTTGGGAGAACTCATTTTTGTAGGGGATAATGGAAGCCAAATTCAGAAATTCCACTTGTGTTGGAAAGTAGACAGGCATAACTTTCCAACAAGCCCACTTGGAGCTAATTTGGACATTGGGAAGGCCTTAAAAATCAGATCCAAACTGGCGTGACGCATAGAGAAATCAGGCGTGGCGCATTGGGGATTTTAGCTCATTTTGGACTCAGTAATTCTGTTTTTCGCCTAGTTTTTGAAATTTTGACTTTATTACTTCCAAATGATAAATTCATGATGTAATTGGATGTAGTTTGATGGATCTTGATGTAATTTTGTTAAATTTTTACTCATGGAGGTAGATTCATCCATCAAAAGGTGAATTTCAACTGAATGAATCTGTTTCCTAGTTTATAGAGTCAAGCTGATCCACTCCCTACTTTCTATTTCTTAGTTTAGATTTTGTTGGAGCAACTCCTAAACTCATGAGCTTGGCCTTTAGAAGCTAGGATGAGTTTTTGGTTGCCTATATGTTGTAATTTTTCAGTCATTAGCATATTTGGACATTTGGGATTGCTTTGAGCATCATTGTACATTCATCTCTGCAATTTGGCAAAGGAATAGACCAGGGTTTGCAGCACTCCATGGGATTCATGTGGTATTTTTCTTTGATAGTGTGTTTCTCTCTGTAAATGTAAGTCTACTAGTGTTTTATGTAAATCATTTTCCCTCTTATTTCTTCTTAAGTTAAACAAACAAGGATAAAGGTAGAATTCATTAAAATTTGCAGTGCTCTACCTAGGGTTTTTTTAATTTTGTATGTTTTCAGTTGTTTGAAGAGGACCCCTGAAGGTTTTTTTCCCTCTTCAACTCCTCACCTGTCTAAGATCCCCATTTCATTCAAAATTGAAGTGGCAAATCAATTTCCTACCTTGCCCCATTTAGATCTCTACAAAACTGAGCCTCATTCCCCAGACCCAAAATCTGCCTTTCCATTTGATCCAACAAAACACCTTTAAAATTAATCAAACTCTTTTACACATATACCTAGTCTAGAATCAGTTTTAATTTAAGTCATCTCAAGCCGCATTGATCATTTTTTTTGTTGAGATTAACAAGGAGAGAGCCCTCTCCCGATCTGGTAGGGCTAGCTACCAGGTTAAGCATGGTTTGATGTTACCCTACATGCTGCCTTCCTCAGCCTGAGGTAGATTTAGGCAATAAAATAATGGCGACTCCACTGGGGATGAAAAGTTTTTTTTATTTTATTTATAAACTACAGACAGAGCCTGAAGTTAGCCAGGTGGCCTTCAAAACGCTCTTGCTTTGCATTAGCGAAAGTGGATGAATGTTGCTTCAGTCAATCTCTGGTCTAGTTTATGAACTGAACATCTAGTTTCATCAGTAAGATCTAATCAAATTCAGATCTAATTGTTGATGGTGGACAATGATCAGACATTGCAAGGCTGAAATAATTCACCTGGTGACTCCAGTGTTGAAGAATCCTAAGGTTCAGAATTTTTATGGCGACTCTACTCTTCAAGAATCAGTAGCCTGAGGAATTTCTTGGTGAATTCATTGTTATCAAAATGGTTTCGCTGGATCAAAGGTATGCTCCCATGAGCCGAGATCAAATTCCAGGTTTTCCAAATAAAATTCCTAAGGTATATTGGCAAAGGAATTTGCCTATGTTTAAAGATGATGATAGGAAGGATGCTGCTTTACATCTAGTTATATTTCACATACATATTCGCAAGTTGAAGGTTTATTTTCCTGAAGATTTCTTGATGAAGATATTCATGGCCACTTTGGAAGGTGAAGCCCGATCTTGGTATGAAATTTTGCCGCCTACTTGTATTTACTGTTTAAATGATTTTCATACCATGTTCTTTGAAAGGTATAAAGACTCTTATCCATCCTTAACTTTAGTTCAGAACTGTTGTAGCCATGTTCATAGTGTTATTGAAACTCTTAAAAAAGTTTATGAAGATGATGACTTCATGGATGATGAGATCATGGAGGCTCTGTACGAAAATCCATTTCAGCAGCATAAAGAGAACTTAAAAGATACTCATCAAGATGCTCATGAAACTTTGCAGCGGGATCAAGATCTTAGTACAATGGAAAATGATGAAAGAGAAGTTTTTGTTTCAGATTTGTCCATAGAAGAAGACAATATGTAGGAAAGTCAAGTTTCAATTTCAAAATGTGATAAATTCAAGTCAGCTATTTCAGATCTAGATTAATATCGTGATGATCAAGAATACCTTGTGTTGAATCCCATGAAGGAGAGCTTTGTTGTTGAGATCATATGGAATGAAGAAGACATAGTTATTGATCCAAATGTTCTCATTTCATTAGAAAAAAGCCTTCATGAGGAGGTAATCCAGTCAGTTCATGAAAAACAAGATGAGATCTTTGTTCAAGTAAGTCAAAAATATTCTTTCAATAACTCAGTGATAAATGATAATTTGATCTCCATGCCATATGAAGATGATCAATAATGTTTTCAAATTTCAGAATATCGGGGAATTAAGGATTGTAATTCAGGTTTTTCATGTTTTAAAATGTTATTTCATGAAGACAATCACTGTTTGAGCAAAAGAAAACAAAAATTATTATCTCCTTTTTCTGGAGATGAGATAGATCAACTCCTGAAAGGTCATGTTACAACACAAGCTAAAAAAGATTTGCAGTGCCCACATGGTCAAGAAAGTGTTGGTGAAACTTCTTCCTCTTTTGAAAATGATGATAGTCTTGTAATTAGCTTTATAGATTAGAAAAAAAATAATATTTTCATTCATGAAGATGATAATGCTGTCATGTTTGATGATCTTGAAGATTGTTTTTTGTTTAAGAATGACCTAGACCATGAAGTTGAGGAATATGAGCTTGAGAGAAAAAATATGCCAGAATTTCTCAGGGTCAAGGAACTTATAGCTAACACTCAGATGGAAGAAGGATATACCTCTTTGTGCCTTCCTATCACTCGACAATCAATTGTTCTTTCAGATCATAATGAAGCAAGTAGTTGTATTTTTGCTGCTGGATCTCAAGACCAACTATTGCGTCAGGATTTTCAAGATCCCTTCGGCATTCTTTTGCAAGCATCATAAAAGATAAATGTTGCCTGGTTCGTTATCATAAGCCTTGGTTTTAGTGGTTATTGTGAGTTGCCTACATTTACATCATTCTACCTGCTCGAGAAAAGTGAGAGAAAAATTTTGGTATGTAGCCATCTGCTGGATTGATTACATTTGAAGGTTCACTACACATGATTTTACATATTCCATCAGTAGATAGTTGGTTGTCATCATGATTTCAAGCCCTCAAATCTCGATGGACTATTGCCATTAAAAAGCTTTGTAAGTACTAATTTCAGTTAAGTAGGTCTTGAGTCATTTTTGTTTTAGCTTCAGTTTGGGGCCCGAAATGAAGGCTATAAAACTGAAGGTTGATTTTAGTTTTGTTTTGGTTTGTTGAGTCAGGTCTTTCAGTCATTTTTGGTTTCGAAATTGAGTCAGTTTTTAGTCAGTTTTTAGTTCTGGAAATGAGTCAAGAGTCTTGTTTGGGTTTTTTGAAGTTATTGATTCCATAGCCCAATGGACGAAGGTACTTCCTACTTTCCCAGAGATCTGTAGTTATTGGCACCTCCAAGGAGCTACCATCCCCATTGGAGCCAATGTTAGTGTCGATATCTTCATCCCTCCGTCAATGATCAAAATTTCTCTTGTTGCATTGCATATTAGGTGTCTAAATCAGTTAGCTGCATTCCATTAGGAGCATGGATCATCTGACGGTAGTGGCTTGTTACTCATGTCCCTCATGTCCTTTACCTGCTGACCTATTTTTGTCCATTAAGATCATTTGCAGTCACAAAGAGTCATTTTTAGTTCGTAAAGAGTCATTTTTAAGGTTTAGTGTCATTGGGTCTAGGGTTTCATTAATAAGGTTTTCAAAATCCCCAATAATAGTCAGCAAGCACATGAGGAGTTTGAAATAAGGATCCGGTACTAAAACTTTCATCATCATATGCTTAATAATGTATTTCTCTTCAAAACTCTATTTTGAAGAAAAATAGAGTATTTCATATTTATGTATAAATGTAATGTAATTTCAATTTTTCTCAGTTGTAATAATATTTTCACTAGCAACCCTGGTCACCTTTGTCAAGCTTTAGCCAATCCATTCCCTGCAGGACAAACATAAAGCACATCATTCAGTCAAAAAGCCAAAATAAAGCAAAAAAAAGTTTTGAAAAGTGTCAAAATATGAAACATTACAAAGTGGATTTTTTGAAATGAAGAATTAAAGATCCTTGGTATATAAATCATTTTCATGTTTCAAAAACTCATTTGTATGACATGAGGACAGAGTGAGCCAAGGAGAAATCATGAGGAGCGAAGGAAGAAATTTGAAGGGGAAATTGTGAAAATTTCACTACGCGATGCATTGGATGGGCACGATACATTGAGTCGGCCCCCACTGGGTTTAAATTACTCCTGCACGGTGCATAGGAGTTACGTGGTGCGTTGGGTTGGTTGCGCGATGTGTAGGGCTGCAAAGAAATTTCATTTCCATTCCTCTCAAAACCTCAAATCTACTCGGTCACTCCCGGTCCAAGTAAGTCAATAAATATTGTCAATGCCAATGAAAATATGTCTTGTGATATCTATGAGGATTTAAACAAAAATTCAAATCCTATTATCTTGTTCAAGGAATGTTTCTTTAGGGTTTATAATCTGGTTTTGTGCCTATCATTTCCACTTACCCACCTTGTTATTCCCTCATCATTGTCATTCTAGTCCCATTAGCACAATTCACTATCTCTAAATCACTCATTCCCTATTCCATATTCCCATTATCCCATCCTAATCACAAATTTCCCAAACCTAAATGCTATCCCAAAAAACCTAGTGACTGCCCCTAAAATCTTCAATTGACAAATTTCAATTGGCATATCCCATCATTACCCCTACCCTCTCCCTCCATAGTCCCTCACATATTATCACACATCTATCAACAAAAGCCAAAGATATCAAACTCCTCATATTCATCTAAGGCAACATAGACTTTGGAAAACATGGAGACAAATTCTTCTTATGACCGAGACAATGATTCTACAATCGAATTGCATGCAGCAAGGAGACCAAAAGCTGTTGAATAAGGCCAACAAGCAAAATAACATGTTGAGGCACATGGAAAATCATTATTGGGCAAGAAATTATGTTTGCAAGGCATGAATCAAGATCCTGAAGGCTAAGTTGAAGAAGGCCTCAAAGCGTCAGAAAAGGCAAGATAGACTTTAGATTTTGGCCTAGACTTCCTTGGCCTAGCATAGTACATGATGGAGGACATTCAGCCCAAATTTCAAGAAATTTGGGACACATTTTGCAAATTTTGTTTTTTTTGGGCCTAAACACAGATTTTCCATCTCTACACCTCGCGCCACTTGGCGCACGCTTTTGATGGGAGGCTCTTCTTGGGTAAAACTCTATATTTTTGGATTTTTCATGAAAATTTATGCATGCCTATCTATGGCCAAGAGATTTTGATAGGTTTTGGGCTTCCAGAAGGGTCAAAAACACCCTAAAAATGACCTTTCTACCCCTTTTTGGACACAGAGGAAGCAGTGTTGGGAGAACTCATTTTTCGAGGGGAAAATGGAAGCCAAATTCAGAAATTTGACTTGTGTTGGAAAGTATACAGGCATACCTTTCCAAAAATCCCACTTGGAGCTAATTTGGACACCAGGAAGGCCTTCAAAATTATCTCCAAACTGGCACGATGCACAGAGAAATCAGGCGCGGCACATTGGGGATTTTTGCTCATTTTGGACTCAGTAATTCTATTTTTTGCCTACTTTTTGACATTTTGACTTTCTTACTTCCAAATTTTAAATTAATGATTTAATTGGATGTATTTTGATGGATCTTGATTTAATTTTGTTAAATTTTTACTCATGGAGGTAGATCCATCCATCAAAAAGTGAATTGCAACTAAATGAATCAGTTTCCTAGTTTATAGAGGCAAGGTGTTCCACTGCCTACTTTCTAGTTCTCGGTTTAGATTTTGTTGGAGCAGCTCCTAAAATCATGAGCTCGAACTCTAGAAGATAGGATGAGTTTTTTGTTGCTTATATCTTGTAATTTTTCAGTCATTAGTATATTTGGACATTTGGGATTGCTTTGAGCATCATTTTACATTCACCTCTGCAGTTTGGCAAAGGAATACACCAGGGTTTGTAGCACTCCATGGGATTCATGTGGTATTTTTATTTGATAGTGTGTTTCTCTTTGTAAATGTAAGTCTACTGGTGTTTTATGTAAATCATTTTCCCTCTTATTTCTTCTTAAGTTAAACAAACAAGGATAAAGGTAGAATTCATTAAAATTTGCACTGCTCTACCTATGGTTTGTTTAATTTTCTATGTTTTCAGTTGTCTGAAGAGGATCCCTGAAGGTTTATTGCCCTCTTCAACTCCTCACCTATCTAAGCTCCCCATTTCATTCAAAATTGAAGTGTCAAATCAATTTACTACCTTTCCCCATTCAGATCTTTGCAAAACTGAGCCTCATTCCCCAGACCCAAAATCTGCCTTTCCATTTGATCCAACAAAACACCTTTAAAATTAATCAAACTCTTTTACACATATACCTAGCCTAAAATTAGTTTTCATTTAAGTCATCTCAAGCCTCATTGATCATTTTTTTTACTGAGATTGACAAGGAGAGAGCCCTCTCCCGATCTGGTAGGGCTAGCTACCAGGTTAAGCATGGTTTGATGTTACCCTAGATGCTGCCTTCCTCAGCCTGAGGTAGATTTAGGCAATAACACCTTGCACGCTCCATGATTGTTCTGTTCATCCTTTCTGATACACAATTTTCTTGTGGTGTTCTTGGAATTATCTTCTCTTTGTGAATTCCATGCTCTGAACAGTACCTATCAAACTCTTTGTTGCAATATTCACCTCCATTTTCTGATCTGGGACACTTCAAATTCTTTCTTTTCTTAATCTCAACCAAACCTTTCCATTTCTTGAAAGTATCAAATACATCAATTTTATTCTGAATACAATAAATCCAAGGTTTTCTTGTTGCATCATCAATAAAAGTAACATAATAACAAGAGCCACCAAGAGATGATACCTAATTAGGTCCCCATAAATCTGTATTCACAAGCTCTAATTTTTCGCTCTTCTTTTCTTTCCCAGCTCTGAGAAATCTGACTCCTGTTTTCCATAAATACAGTTCTCATAGAAACCCAAATCAACATTCTTCAAACCCTGAAATAAATTTCTTGAGTGAAGAATCTTCATCCCCTTCTCACTCATGTGTCGGAGCCTATGATGCCATAATGCTACATATTATCCTTTGGAATTTAAGGCATTAACATAGTTAGAAATACCATTGCATAAATACAGTGTACCAACCTTTTCACCTTTTTCTATTACCAGGGCTCCCTTTGTGACCTTCCAAGTTTTATCTGTGAAAGTTGTCACACAACCTTCACCGCCTAATTCCCCTATTGAAATCATATTTTTCTTTAGATCTGGAACATGTCTTACCTCCTTTAATAGCCATTGGTTTCTATTATGTTTTTTTACAAGAAATTTACCCATTCCAACAATTTTATAGGGTTTATCATCACCCAAACGAAATTGTCCAAAATATCCTTGAACATAGTCATGAAAATATTTCTTATCAGGTGTGGCATGGAATGAGGCCCTTGAATCTACCACCCAGGAATCAGTAACATTTTCGAAAGAAAAAATCAAAGAATCTTGTAACACATCACCCGTCACATTTGCTTCATGATTTTTTTCTTGCTGTGCGTCTTCTTCTTTTCCCTTCCGAGATCTACAGTCTTTCTTCAGGTGCCTCTTATTTTTCGCATTTCCAACACACTATCCCCGATCTGGATTTGGATCTACCTTTCCTTGATTTACTACAATATCCTGAGCTCTTTCCTCTTTCCATTTTTCTTCCCTTGGACTCTGCACTCAAATCATTACCCGATGTCTCACCGGAGATTTTCCGTCGCATTTCCTCACTAAGGATAGCATCGACAACATCATCAAACTTTAAAGTACTAAATCAGAGGCAGAGTTACTAATGGCCATAATTAAACCATTCCAACTTTCTGGAAATGAGCACAGGAATAATAGAGCCCTAGCTTCATCATCAAAGTTTACCCCTACAGAACGTAATTGACTGGTAACTGTATTAAAATCATTTAAATGGTCTGCAACAGATCCACCTTCCGACATATTCATATTAAATAAACGTTTCATAAGAAATACCTTGTTTGAGGCCGAGGGTTTTCATATAGTTTCGCCAATGCCTTAATCAAACCCTCTGTTGTTGTTTCCTTCGAAATATTGAAGGCTACCGATGCCATGAGGCACAACCATACTGTTCTGAGTCCCTTTCTATAGAGAATATGTCATAGTCGTTGGATTCATTTTGTTTTTGCTCAATGGTAGGTACAAATCTTTTTGATATAGATAATATTCCATCTGCATCTTCCACAGTGGGAAGTTTTAGCTATTAAATTTCTTGACCCTAAACTTATCATCTCTTGCCATTGCTCCCACTCGAACCAGGAACCATTATTTCCAGTGAGTTTATCAACCAAATAGGCCTTCTTCTTTGATACCAGCTATTAGAAAATTATATGTATTACAGAGCAATGCAACAAATAAAATATGTGGAAAAAACAAGCACACAAAACACATAAAACCAAAGAGACAGATATATGTGCTACACCCAGTTTGGGCTACGTCCACCCCGAATAGCCAATCCTTCCTTTCTATTATCCATCAAAATGAAGAGACACAACCTACAGAAAATCCAGTGTAATATGCTTTGTTCTCCCTCGCAGTCTCCCTATTTGTTTCTCGCTCTAAGAATACACATACAATACACAGCTACAATGCAATACCCTCATACAAGAGAGGGGTTTTATTATAGGGAAAAAACCCTAAACTAAACATAACTTCCACCTTCAAATCATCCCCCTAATGAATAGCCCAGATTGACTAAAAATTATTGTACATTTACAAGGAAATTTTACATCTGTTTTTAGCTTCGGGGATGCTTCCGCCCCCCATGGACCCCCCAGGCAGTGTTTAATTATGGGTGGAATTTCTACCCCATTAAGTTATAGGGGTCCAACTCAGTGATAAAAAATAAAAAAGATAATCAGGTTCCACACCCAACATTCATTTCTAGGTTTTTGTTTTTGTGAAAGGCATAGATCGATTATAGATAATTTCTTTTTTCTATGAATCTTTCACATATTTTATCTAGCCTTTTAATGCCTCTTTTATATTCGAAGAGGTTTTCTATCATATTAAATTGTCGCAATATTATTTGGAGATTGTTTATGACCTTGGCAGGGATATCATATCTTTGGTTTAGAAATTTCTCTTCTCTAGGGGATTGACATGTTGATATACATTGACTAAGGTGCCAAAGGATTTGGTACCAATCATGTGAATGTGGATTGAGATCCACCATCTAGTGGCTATGATATTGGTGATTTTCACCTTGCTAGAATTCAAGGATTTGTTAGGCTACTAGACAAGTCTAAAGATCTAATTCGCATTGCCTTGTAGCTGTCCCATATTATTAGTGCCATATTTTGAAGATATACCTTTGTGCATCTTGTTTCTCACATGAAGAGGATGTTAAAATTTTATTTTATATATTTTATAGTCATTTATTTCTATTTTCTTTGAGATTTTATGTCCTTATTACACAACGAAATCTTTGTGTTTTGACCCAGTATTTCAAGGTTGTCTCTAAGGGCTACATTCAAAAAAAGTCATAGATGATAAGCACGGTTTGAGATGTATTGTATTTTCCTCTAACATTTTTCGAGGATATCTCATGGCTAGGATTGTCCTCTAGGTTTTCCACATATCCATCCACACTTTTATTGAAGTTTTATCAATTTTTCTATGAATTTTTAGTACCCACTTCATGGGTATACCCAGACCCCTGAGTTTGGACTTGTGACATAATTTATATTCTTCTCTGCAACTATTGGGCAGTCTCATTTTTGTTTTTTGAGTTATGGCATCCTTGTAAGAACGATTTCAAGGGGTGTCCCTTCATTAAGTCCAACAATGGCACCTCCTCTCTAGGAAGGGGTGGCCTACACATATAAGATTAGCTATGTGCCCTGATTCCTACATTGGTTTAATTGTCATGTATTTTATTTGCTAGTATGTCCATCATTTTGTAATCCCCGCGAGTCATGAAAAGGGATTTTATATCTTATTGTGAGTTTCTTAACACTTTACCATATTAAATAGTATTTGTTAATCGTCTTAACAATTTCGATGCTTGCCACCCTATTTTACGGATAAGTAATTATGGGAGATTAAATTCGTAGGCAACCTTAGTGTGCAACCTACTATCTAAAATTGGACCTATCATCCAACAATACAACACCATTGCATCACATAAAATTGCAACAAACAAGTTGATTTGTTTCACCGTGAATGGTATAGGTGAGGTATTTCGTTCCCACACTACCTTGTTTTACCAGTGAATTCTTTGGCTGATGTAATGCTTCCCTTCTCCCATTCTCATTCTTCTACTTCAGTGTTATGACATTTAAGCTATATTCAAGCTATCATATTGGTTGCATCTCCCACACCAATTCTATAGATAACATCATCAAATGGAACCATGAGATATGAATTCCAATTCTTGATCTTTGAATCCCCTAAAAATATAGACAAAGTGTGTACTTGTTTCACATCTAATTAATGAATACAGAATCATCATATTTTTCCAACTAAATTGATCATGATAATTGTGAGGATTATATCTTCTAATAACTCTATTTTCTTCAATATCTTGTTTTGAATGTTTTCACTATTACTATTTGGATGTCTTGAAAGTCACCAGTAATTCCCTCTTCCATACTTTGTGGCCATAGAATTATGGTATGACTGTAAAAATCACATTGAAAGGAGTCATGTTTTTCTTCTTAAAGAAATTATTTTATGTTTTTTAGCACAAAATTTGCAGATCTATAAGTTTTCTTGCATACTCATGAAGAAATTAACATATTTTTGATTTTTTAAGCACATCTTTGAGATATCAAATTCCATAGTTGAGTTATGGCATCCTTGTAAGATTTATTGCAAGGGGTGTCCCTTCATTAAGTCCAAGAATGGTACCTCCTCTCTAGGAAGGGGTGGCCTGGACATATAAGATTAACTATGTGCCATGTTTCCTACATTGGTTTAATTTTCATGTATTTTAGTTGCTAGTATGTGCATCATTTTGTAATCCCCGTGAGTCACGAGAAGGGATTTTCTATATCGTTGTGAGTTGATTAACAATTTTCCATATTAAACAGTATCTAGTAATCCTCTCACCCTATTGTATGAATAAGTAATGACAAGATAGAAACTTCCTGGCAACCTTAGTGTGCAACCTACTGTTTAAAATTGGACTTGTCATCCAAAAATACAACACCATTGCATGACATAACATTGCAGTAAATAAATTGATTTTTTTCACCATGGATGGTATATGCGAGGTCATTGGTTCCCGCACTACCTTGTTTTACTAGAGAATTCTTCAGATGATGTAATGCTTCCCTTCTCCCATTCTCATTCTTCTTCTTCAATGTAGACGTTTAAGCTATATTCAAGATATGATATTGGTTGCATCTCCCACATTACTTCTATAGATAGCATCATCGAATGGCACTAAGAGATATGAATTCTAGTTCTTGATCTTTGAATCCCCTAAAAATATTGAGAAAGTGTGTACTTGTTGCACATATAATTAATGAATAAAGAATCACCATACTTTTCCATCTAAAATGATCATGTTGGTTGTGAGGATTCATTCATCTAATAACTTTCTTTGCTTCAATATCTTGTTTTCAATGTTTTGACTATTAGTATTTGATTGTCTTGAAAGTCGTCAATATTTCCCTCTTCCATACTCTGTGGCCATAAAATTATGGGACTAGTGTAAAAAGGAGTCATTTTTTTTCTTTTAGAAGAAATTATTTTATGTTTTATTGCACAAAATTTGCAGATATGTAAGTTTTCTTACATATTCATGAAGAAATTAACATATTTTTGAATTTTTAAGCACATATTTGAGATATCTAACTGGATAGTTGAGTTTATTTATTGGCTTATTGAGGTTGTAACACCTAAAATACTACACAAAATCACTATTATGAGCCCAATGTTGAAATGGAGCCAAAATTTTGCATCTTGCAATTTGATTGTAATCAGCCACACTAGTGAAAAAATATGCACGTCACAATTTTTGGGTGGTTGAGGGGAGTATATATAGTGGAAGTTGAAAAGTAAAAAAACTCAATGAGCCAAGGTATATAGCCCATGATTGTAAAAACCCACTATTTTTAGATCTAGTAGCGATGTGAGATGGAAATCCTTAAGAGGTGACTAGATCTACAGGCTGCATTCAGTGTATTATAGTAACAAATAGTGCATCCCACTTATTTCATTTTGCAAATAACATAGTAGAGAAATGTAGATTGGAATTTGGAGGGATTCAGTGCTTTGTTATATTTTTGAATTAGAGTGATGAAGGTAGCAGTTATGGTTGGAAAGGAACCTCAGTTTTGGTGTAACTTTTTTTTAATGCCTAGACATTTTTTTAACGGTGAACCAAATTTCTAGTGCAAATGTTAGGACTTGGAGATTTTATATAAAGCATATCCATGACATTAAATTTTATATATATTAAAGTGATGGGTCTCATGGTATGGCAACAATATAAGTACAAGAGATTGTTGAAAAACAATATAAATTACTAAATCCTTCCATTCACACAAACACACTGTCACTGCAATTAAATATCAACAATATAAGTACAAAACATAGCTGAAAAACAATGGAAATCCTTACATTCACATACACAATTTCATTTATATTAGAGATCAAGCACTATCCCTATCCATTGGTATCTCTAAAAGCATAAAAAAATGTCTTTATCTCTCACAAGCCCTAGATACTAGCGAACCATAAATTGAATAAAATGCATTTCATATCGGAGAACAGCAAAATCTTTGAGGGTTTCATTTTGACCTCTTTAGTGAAGAAAAAATGATGTAAATAATGCCAAAATTGAGGGAGATCTAGGGCCTAAGATTTCTTAAAAGTTTGTCAATGTTCGACTCAATAAATCAACTCTCAAATTTGTTTTAGTACTCTATTTTTTTATGCTTTTAGTTACATTTGAGGAATCCATTGATAGTACATTTTGAATCAAGGTGTTTCATCACAATAGTAAGAGTTATTCATGTTTTATGGAGCTTTGAATTGAAAGTGCATACCTTGCTTTATTGTTCTTTTTTCATATTAAACCAATATTTTTGTGGAATTTTACTTACTTTTTCATATATTTATGTGCAAAAATAGATGGATTTGTCCTATAAAATTGCTACCGATGAAGATAAGTTTGTCATTGGCATTGTCAGGTGTCGATAAGGTTGTACATTTTTTGAAATATATGATGAAATTATGGATGATGAAATTTTTGAATACCCTTTTTATTTTATCCGGGATGGATTAGCTTTAAATCCAAAGCAAGAGAATAAATGGAAAGTTTATACAACACTTTTAGGTATCAAGAGGAAACTAGGCACATTTGATGTGGAAGAAAAGGGTTCAAATGTAGTGGAAACAACACCAATATTTGAAGACGATGAATAGAATGTGGAGGAACCTATGCATAAACAACCAAGAGTTGAAAATATTCCTTTGTTAGTGGAACAAGCCACAATTGTTGATCCTACTGTATTGGCATATTGGGAAAAAAGAAGTGAAAAGTTTAATGGAAGAGTTTTCTAATCAGAAAATTACTCTCAAAGTATATTGAGAAAAGGGAGAATCTAAAATAAAGATCCATTCTGAATTTTTTAGCGTTGATTATGGAACAGGTGATGTATCCTTGGTATCATGAACAATGTGTAACTTCGAAAACTATCATATGAAAATAGGGCCTCATCAACAATGCCTTTTGAATTCCAAGTGGTAATGAAATTCCTTCATGTAACAAAGTATAACAAACAACGGTGGTTGGAGATCGATTTCATATTGATCAAGTAATCAAACTTCTAGATGATTTCAACAAGACACAAGAGCCTAATTTGTTTAAGGTGGTGGAAGCACCACTTGCAGACTATAAGGACATGAAAAAAGTGAGATTCAAATGTACATGATGCAATAAATGGTTTTGTTTAGTGTCGACAAGTGGTAATATTGTCAGTTCTCTAAATTAACACATGAAGTCAAAGAAGCACACTATTAGTACTACAAATGAGGCTTCACATCTGGAGATTGGGTTGAGGAGTGGCACAATTGGGAGACCTAAGAACCCTACCAATGATAAGTCCCAACAAAGTTTAAATAAGTTCTTAGTGCCATCATCATCATCAGTATTACACAGGGGTTCTACAAGTGCCAATACTTCCACTTCAGTTGTGTTAATTAGTGGTTAATTAATAGTTTAGAATAAACTTGAATATGAATTTGTATATTATCACTAGAGAAAAATGGCTAATTAGTTACTAAAAAAATGACTAAAATTTGCATATAAATGACTATTTTTCGGTCGGTGACCAACAGTAGCTAATTCACAGTACCTTATAATGCGACCATCATTTAGTCATTTTTAGCTTAGTCATTTACAGTTGTTTGGACATAATTTGAATAATTTCAAGACATAAATTTTTATTTTTAAGTAATAAATATGCTCAATAATGTCCATTAACAACAACTATTGAGATAAATCATTTATGACAAGAGAACAATATCAAGACAAATGACATTGTTCTTTAAAGACATTTTCCATCCAACTGTTACATGAAAAAAAAAACCCTTGCCTTAGAACCTTATATAAGTATGCTTCATATAACCTCTAAGAAGGTCTAAGTACCAGAATGCTCCCATTAGGTGAGAAATGTAAGCAAGAAGTCATAAAATGTGCTAGATAAAAAAAATGAGAGCATAAGGTGAAAGTGCAGTTTCCAAGTAGAAAATAATCTGGAGTAAAACCTAACAATAATTTCAGTTAAGAACTTGGGCTAAAATGATGACATATTCAAATAGTCAATTTCTCTCTGATTATATCTGTTGGGCATGTGTAGACACGGGTGATTTATGAAGAATTATCAGTACCACAAGTTTTGAAATCCAAAGTCATTTTTGAGTTGCAAGTCCATGGCTTAATGCGACAAATCCTACCTCACTTTGGTACTAACACTTCCAACCCCATTAAAATAGGAAAGTGAGATATTTTATAAAATGACAACTTTTTACAGGGGAATCATGGGCTGAATCCAAGTAGACACAAAATAGAGTATGGACATTTTTTTTATATATGTTGGAGTAGTGTAGTTGGAGGAGGACTAGCATTTCTTCGACATCTATGGATAACAACACCACTTAGAAGGAGAAACTCCTAAAGAAGAAACATGAAGAAATTGAAAAATTCATCAAGATTTGGAGCCCAAATTTATTGCTATAAAGGTAAGAAGATACAAACTCTATCAATTCAAGTGGAGAGGCTTACCTAATTTTGATAACTTTGGGGAATGACCTTACCAAATATAAGTAGAAACTAGGAGACTCATAGCAAATATAAGATAGAGTGAAGCAACACCTTTTGTGTGTTCAATTTGACTAAAATGAAGAAGAAAGTTTTATCCTTTAAAGCAGCCTAAAAAAGATAAAATAAGGGAGAGAAAATAGAAGCCTAATATCTCGACTTAAAGATTCATCTATAACAATTAGCCTTTCCAATAAAATTAACTCAGTACCACATACAAAAAAAATATTGAATTAATGTATTAAAATTAAAGTATATGATAACTTTTGAACATAACACCTCTACCCATTTATTCATCAGGCTCAAAATTTAATGAAAGCTATATAAATTATTGGACTACCTCTTTGTCCTATGAAATTCCCACATTTAGACATATGTTTGATGGCCTATATTATTACATATAAATCAATTTTTCCCCATCAACTCACTTTTTCAAATATCATGGGGAGGGATTGCCAATTGGAGCTACCTGTGAGGGATAATAACACTATGGGGCATCAATATTTTTTGGAAACCTAATCCTCTATGGGTAGGTGTAGAGGACGAACAGACATAGGAAGTCCAAGAGACCCCATAATATTCAATACAAGGGTCACTCCATGTATGATAAATATGTATCATTGTGAGTAATAGTGCATCAAAGGTTTACCTTTCTCATGTGTCTTGTGTATTTAGCATGCTCACCATTGTTGGGTTTAACATGGTATCAAAGTGGGTGATTGTTGGCCCTACTCCAATCAGCTAAATTTTAGCTGTATTCTCTGCACTTTTGGCTAAGTTTGAGAATATACCAATCGAGCCCACCAACGCCAGTGCCAACGAAGTCTATACAAAACGTTCCCTTCAAATCCGGTTTCATTTTAGCTTCCCTTTGCTCTTGTAACTCCCTTCTGTCATTTCTGTCAATTTCTCTACGTGTTGCATGAGTTCTATAATCTTGGCCGAAATGCACAATCAATTGATTGAGAAAATCATGGTGCTAAAATGTTGTGATAGTTGTGTTTGTGCGTTGAATTGAGAGTGGAAAGGGTTGATGTGCTGCGTGGAGGCATTGTGTTGTATTGGGTTTATACATAACCTCTGTGACTATTGCACATTGGAAGAGTGTTGAATCCCTCCAACCTGTGCTGTGACAGAGCAGTGACAACAACGAAGAGTGAAATACGCTGGTTGTAGACTCTCTATGGAATCAAATTACATAGAACTGTAGTAGCAATAATGGAGCGCACCTATTCTGAAGCAGTGACATTCTCAGAACTCCCTTTGAATGGTGCAGTGAATGTGTGGCATGGGATTCATAACCGTCCATGTAGATTTGAGGTATAGTGTCCATCAATAATTATGTGGTAGAGGAAGCTACATCTCTCAAGTTTCGTATTGAAATTTTGCTATATTTCCAAATCATTTGCATAATATAATGGCAAGCATGCCCATGAATTCTGCATATTTCATATTCCATTAATGTTGCTGATATAATTGCATTGACTGAGAAGAGGATGGATATGCTATTAGATGAGATTATAAAGATTGTTATTTATGGAATTTCATTATTCATTACTATTAATATGTTTCAGAGCATTATATAGAAGCCTTTTAGTTCCACTACATAACCCACGCAACCCACCCATCGACTCATCTCCTCATCTCCTTCACGCAGCCTTTGTCGACCCTACTGGCTTACCCTCCATACACAGTCGACCCACGCAATCCCTTGTTGCATGATCCTCCCCCTTGCAGCATGCCTATGCTCGTAAACTCCCTCCATCGTTGCATTTCCGCTCATGCAACCTCTTGATCTAATGGACATATGATTGTCCACACTAACTTTCTGGGTGCTGGCAACTATACTCAAAATTTTGGAAGGCGCCCTCATGTTCTCAGTGGCACGTAAAGGAAATCATGTCATGAATAAATCAATGAACGAGTTCATCTCCGGTTAACTCGATACATCAATCCTTCTTGAATAAAGCTACTTCAGTTCACCATTAATGATTGATCGATTCTTCATATTAATCAAACAATATAAAACAGAAACTTGGCCTATGAATATGGTATGCGGTGGTGAAGGTCGTCTTCCATAAATTCTATTAGCGACATGAGAGTATCTAAATGTGCTCCAACCAGGTGACGTTGATGGAATTCTCGTTATTGTTGCACAAATGCATATAATCATTTTCTCTCCACCTAAAATTATGCATACAACTTCCTATAGAGTGTGCATCTCCAGTGCCTACCACATCATTTGCATTTATGTATGAAATTGATCACCCAAAGTATTAATTTCCAGCCATCGGTATCATTGGAGGTTTTCCACAACCCATTCTCTCAGCTAATAAATCATTGTATACTAGCTAGTGTCGATCTATGTTTGTTCTATTCACTTAATATTGCAATCCTTTAATCACGTTGATTGTTGTGTATGGCATGTGGGATTAAGTATATCTTTTTCTCTAATGTTTAAATTGGCCCAAGCTACTACCTGAGGGTTTCCGAATTTTTCATATTTTTTAAGGCAGAGTCTCGAGGAATTCTCAAAACATATTCTCACCATAACAGAGATAACTAAGGCATATGAATAATGACATGTTCTGGCTTGAAGTAATAGATGATTTAGGGGATTTTTATGTATGAATTATATATTCAAGGATAGTTTGATAGAGAGTTGGTATTCCTCAACTTTTGTAATAAATTTGGGGTTTGTGTATTCTTGTTATAGCTTCCATTAGGATTATTGAGCATTTATCTTTGCTGAGATTATGGCCAAAGTTTATCAAATATTGGATTTTTTGAACATTCTCATACTTTCCACCATCGATGATACGATAAATATTAGCAAAGCCTATCTTTATCACATTAAGTCTTGTCTGAAAAATATACATGAGAATATTGAATTTTTCCAACTTGAATCTTAGCTTCAGCAAGAAGAATTACAGTAGTGGAGTCATCATTCTGAACTTGTTTATGTTCAGAAAATTGAAACAGACTCCCATAAGCAACAAGCTAGTAATGTTGCGGTTGATTCACATTCAATGCCCAGTATAAGAGTAGATTTTCATGGAGAAGCAAACATCCATATTGCGCCTCCCAAGCCCATCATCAAACCTTGGGAAGAGCTTGTCCACAACAAGAATAGAATAGGTCTTGGATATGAAAAGGACGTTTCCTTTCATATTCTGGACTACTCCAAGCCCATCAAATTTTAGAGTGCCAGATTCCTTCATGACAGTTCACATTCAACTGTTCTAGATCCTACTCATCTTCCACAGTAGCAACAATAGATTTTAAAATTCTAACTCTGTGATGGAGTTGTCCATATGAAAGATCATTGTTTCGATATTCACCCATGAAAGAACTGTGGTCAACACACCCATTATTCACATAAATGCTTCAAAAACAAGCCTTCTGCGAGAAAAAATATTGATATTGGATGGATCACTTCATGGAAATGGGCATCAAAAAGCAAGAACATGTTTATGTCACATGTCAGAACTTGTCCTACAATATTGAGAAAACTTGTAGTTGAGTTTTCACCATCATCTCACCTTGTACCTAATAGGGGGAAAATGGTGGTCATATACAAGCTTCGAAGCCACATCAAGTGAGCTTGAGCCATAATCTCTCATTCCAGATTCAGAGTTGTAGCCAGAGACACAGCAATTCAAAAGAGCTTGAGCCACAATCTCTCATTACATATTTAGAGTTCTAGCCAGAGACACAACAGTTCAAGCGAGCCTGAGCCACAATCTGTCATTCCAGATTCAGGTTTGTAGCGAGAGACATGGATGACCATGAGAATGCATTTGGTTGGTGGACAACCTTAAACCATATATGTGGGGTTCACATTCTTCCTCTTCAAAGGATTTGGGAAACTTCCTCTAGCACAAGACTTCAACTTCTTGCCAGCTTTGGTAGAGTTCCGGGAAATGCATCAAGAATTCCAGTGTTGGTGGTCATCTTTAAACCATCACAGGTTGTGGACCTCCCTACTTCTAGGTTGAAGGTCTCCCTTTCCAAAATATTAGGGGCACTTCCTCTAGCATAAGCCCTCAGCTTCTTGCCACATTTGGAAGAGTTCTGGGAAATTCACTAAGCGTTCTAGTGTTGGTGGTCATCCTTAAACCACCTCTTTATGCCAACAATTCAGAGAGCTGATCCTACATAAGTGCTACCATGCATACTTTGTAGATTTGTATTACAACTCTCTTCTTGGACTCACACATACCCCTTTGGATTAAGTGGGAGGAATGTTGGACACCTAATCCTCTATGGGTAGGTGTACAGGACGAACAAACATAGGAAGTCTAGGGTGTCCAAGAGACCATGGAATATGGAATCCAAGGGTCACTCCATGTATGATAAATATGTATCATTGTGAGTAATAGTGCATCAAAGGTTTATCTTTCTCATGTGTCTTGTGTATTTACCGTGCTCACCATTGTTGAGTTTAACAAGATTAGACTGCACCTCAAAAAATGTTGTTGACAACATTCTGCAGGTGGTCAGATCATTCTTCCATCCAACATTGGGGCTAGCCTAGGCTTAGTCTAGTTGGACAAAAAAGGTCTAATTTTTGTCACCTAATCATGCATATTAGCTTGATAGTTTTGAATATTTTCATATCTCAAGGATAGTAGTGTTACTGTAGATTACTGGAAGTGATTCTCTATAATGCTCCAAAAATGTACAGGAATGAATAGTGCAATGAAATATAGCTCAAATAACAAAACCATTAGGAATTATTGGAGAAAACACCAGAAAATTCTACTAAATTAGTAGAAAGACTGAAATACAAGATATAAAAAGATAAAGTTATTCATGATACTTTCAAATTATAGAGATGTACATTGTGTCATTTGACATGATAAATAGAAGAAATTTGGTAACCGAGTACAAGGTATAATTCCTTCTAATGAAAGTATAATGAATATTAAAAAAAAATAAACTAGTTTTACTATAATACATTGTTAAAAACTCCATCCTAGACCAAGGAAGTGTAATGTGGACTCCATAAAAAAACATGATGACAAATCCACGAGTTTAATTATTGGAGCTTAATAAATGGTGGAGACTAATAAATTACTAGAGCTTACTGGAGCTAAGAAAATTTTATTTTCTGCTCTGTTGCCAATAAATCATGCAGGGTGTGTTTTTCCTTAATCTGTACAAGGTATTTTACTTTCGATTACAATATAAGAATGGATTCCATCTGAAATGCTATAGATCTACATTTTTTGGATAACCACAAACCACTAGATCCAAACAATACATAAAATAATTTTTATTTTTATAACTAGTGATAATCAAGGTTCATTTCATTCACAGAGAAACCTCATATAGGCCTAAGTTTTGAGCAGATCAAGGACTAATTTTTTTGTGATCACAATCTAGTTCCAATTCCATTTGAAGAAGAGCGACAATACCTAAAATTCATGTCTACGATTAACCATGATCTATAATTTTTGTGATGGGAATATGAATCTGTAAATGTGGACACTTTCAATGGATACAATCCAGAATTGGCATTACTATCACCACATGGATTCCAAGGTGTAAATTTCTAGAAAAATAGATCTGACATGTGCAGGACACACCTTTTAATTTGAAATTCGTTTAGAAAGAAACTCATGAGAAGCTTCTTAGATGACCCTTGGAATACTGGATTTTTTAAAGTATGTGGACCATAATATGTTCTCAAATTTTAGAATGCATAATAGTTTAGGGTTCCATACTACAGATAATTGATGAAAACTAAGTACTCTACTCAGGTTGGACACACTTAAAATGTAAACATATAGATCTAAGCAGATATTTTTCCCTCATAAAGACAACATGGTAGCTCGTACAAGAAGGTAACATATGTGGTGAAAGTGATGAGGCCCCAGGCTACCCAAATATTGGAGCGTGTAGGCAATGAAATGTCTTAAATTTTTGCAGAAACAAAGAGTTTGATAAAAGTGAGCAATAAGTGATTCTATGGTTCCTACTTAACTCTATACACCCTACATAAATAGGTTACTTCGACATCAGAAATGTACAATTCATATGTAGTGGGGCTTCAACAAGTTTGATCAAAGACATGCTTCCAACATCAAAGTACTATGGGATAAAAACAACAAGACCTTTCTATTAATTTTCAATTTTAGTCCTGAGTAATAAATCGAAATCATTTCCAGGGACATTTTCTTCAAACATGTACCTCAAATTAATATATTTCCCTATCACGAAGGTGATAGGAGATTCAGTGAATAAAGTCTTGACAAGTTCCATAGATAAAAACCAAGAGCTTGATAGAAAGTGCACTTGGACAATCCTTTCTATTATAGTTTCATAAGAGGGATCAGGTAAATACAAGCCTGCCTCCGTGGCTCCATATTTCCTATAGCCTGGAAAAGTAAAATCCTTCTATATGAAGGGAAAAATCCTTCCAATACTACCCAAAAGAACATTTTTATACTTAGTTCCTGCAACATGTCTTAATATTTGTCACATTTTTCTTCCATGAATCATATCATCATCTAAAATATATAAAAAAATCAGCTTCATCTACTTGTAATGCCATCTGAAACCTCCCATAATACTTAAAATCATATCTGGAGCTCACAAAAATTATCCTTGAATCAGTGTAAGTCCCCACAATGTTTCTCAAGGAATTTTCATTTGGGCTTCCAAATGCAAGAACACAAATTCTATGGAATGGGATAGTTTGATGCATAATATATTCAAATTGTACACATATTGTTTTCATCCTGAAATGGTTCACTCTAATTTTTGGAGCTTTTGCCAATGAATTCCATGCAGATGGCAATCTCATTAACTCCAATATTTCAGCTCCAAATGATCGCCTCTGGAAAGCTAAAACCTCATTATAGAGTTATATTTTGACACTAATCATTCTCATGTCATTTGAATTCTTTTGTAAAAACTCAATTGACTCCCAGTGATAGACCTCAAGTTTTGAAGCAATTCCTAATGTCACTGTAGGAGTTTCCCATTCTTGATAATGGGAATAGGGATTTCTAATGAATTCTCTCCAGTGCTTGGAAATTTGAATTACCCATCTAACATCTAGATTAATCTTCAAATCTACTGTATGGATCCTGAGGTAAAGAAGAAAGGTTGCGTGTATGGAAAATGAAAACTGTAAACATGTCATAATTGTAACCAAACGTGCGTAAGAGTTCTTATTTTTCCTTACTCTTCCATTGCCTCCTACATAGTCCAAAATCATGCCCTCCAAACACACTTCTTTCATCAAAATTACATTTCTCCCTAATCCCATATAAGTTTAATTTTATGTGAATCCTGGACCAGGTAAGGTATAGCTAGCCCTTCTAGCTGAGATAAATGATAACCTGTCATGTTTGAGCTATAAGATGAGTGATAACCTTATCTGAGAAATGTTAGCTCATGTAAGATTTTTGAGGACCTAAACCAAAACAAATAAAAGCTCAGAGCGTCCCGATCTAAGCTCAACCATTACACTTCACAACTTATTTCTGGTCCTTAGAGCAGCTAATGACAGCCTAGAGCTTGATTCAATGGAAGTTTCAAACCAAATCAAGAGCATTAAGATACTTATTTAAAGCAAACTCAGATTCCCAATTTTATCTCACGGTTCAATTCAATGAAAATCACAACCCAAGTGAGTTCAAACCCAAAGCTTGATTTCTTGTAAAGTCCAACCCAAACAAAAAAATCCCAAGCTCAATCAGATGCCAAAAATAAATAAATGGGTAATGTTAGTTCAAACTAAGACAATCATAACTTGACAGGATTATTTTCAGAGATCAATTCAATAAAAAATTTCACTGGCACAATACAAAGATTTTGAAGCATCTCTCATGGCAGATAATGTTTTCATTTCCATTAAAACTGAACCCATAATGAAAACTAATCTTAACTGAGTTTTTATTTTTAAAACGACATACCTAGATTTGATTGTGGTGAACATTTCCAAGGTGTGAGTTTCTTTATAAAAAACAATAACAAATTGTCCATTTCCACAACAAATGGTGCATTTCAAACTCTAAAGTTTAGTTTCTTTTTCAATCTAATCTGTGCATGTCTAAACCTATAAATGTTGACACTTTTAGTGGATACGATCTAGACTTGGCAATACTATGACGACATGGATTCGAAGGTGTAAATTTTTGGAAAAATGGTATCAAACATGTGCAGGATGCACCCTTTAATTTGAAATTCGTTTTCAAAGAAACTCATGAGAAGCTTCTTGGATGAATCTTGGAATAGTGGTTACTTTAAAGTATGTGGACAATATTATTTTCTCAAATTTTAGAATGTATAATAGTTTAGGGTTCCAGACTACAGGTAGTTGATGAAAAATAAGTATTCTACTCAAGTTGGACACACTTCAAATGTAAACATATAGATCTGAGTGGATTTTTTTTCCTCATAAAGACAATAAGATAGCTTGTACAAGAAGGTAATGTATGTGGTGAAAGTGATGAGGCCCCATGCTACCCAAATATTGGAGCGTGTAGGAAATGAAATGTATTTAACTTTTTGCAGACACAATGAGTTTGATAAAAGTGAGAAACATGGGATTGTATGGTTGCTACTTAGCTCTACACACCCTACCCATATAGGTTACTTCTACATTAAAAATATACAATTCATAAGTACTGTGGCTTAAACAAGTTTGATCGAAGACATGCTTCTAGCATCAAAGTACTATGAGATAACAACAATAAGACCATTCTATTCATTTTCAATTTCAGTCGTGAGTAATAAGTGTAAGTCATTTAGAGGGGTATTTTTCTTCAAATATGTACCTCAAATGAAGACATTCCCCTATCACAAAGGTGATAGGTGATTCAATGAATAAAGCCTTGACAAGTTCCACAGATAAAAACCAAGAGCTTGACACAAAGTCCACCTAAACCATCCTTTCTACTGTAATTTCATAAGCAGGATTAGGTAAATACAAGCTTGCCTCCTTGGCTCCATATTTCTTATAGCTTGGAAAAGTAAAATCCTTCTGTCTAAAGGGTAATATCCTTCCAATACTACCCAATTTTTTTTTTTTGTACTTCTCAGTTCCTGAAAAATTTCCGAATATTTGTAGAATTTTTCTTCCAAGGATCATATCATCATCTAAAATATATACAAAATCAGCTTCATCTACTTATAATTCCATCAGAAACTTCCCATAATACTTAAAATCATAGCTTGAGCTCGCAAAAATGATCTTTGAATCATTGTAAGTCTCCACAATATTTGTCATGGAATTTTCATTTGGGCTTCTAAATTCTGCGGAATGGATTAGTTTGATTCATAAGAGATTTAATTCGTGCACAAAGTGTTTTCCTCCTGAAATGGTTCAAAATCACTCTGATTTTCGGAGCTTCTACCAATGATATCCATGCTGAAGGAAATCTCATTAATTCCTCCAATGCTTCTACTCCAAATGATCACCTCTCGAATGATAAAACCTCATTATAAAGTTATCTTTTAATGTTGATCATTATTTTTTCATTTGTCTTCTTTTGAAAAAATCAATTGATTCTCGCTGACAAACCTCAAGTTTTGAAGGGAATTGTTGGAATAGGGTCCCCTAGCTGCATTTTGATATGTTCCAACACTGTGTTTTTTATATATTTTTGTAGTAATTGGTCTTGCATAGGGGCTTTCGGGTGGGTCAAAGCCCCAAATGTATTGTAATGGGTCAAATAGTGGACCCAGAGTCCGAAAACCACAATTTTCGACCCACAGGATAACGCAGGCTATGATGATATAAATAGATGGATAGTTTGAGTCTAAGGGTAAGTAAGAAAGTAAGATTGATGCTACATATGAACTATTAAGATCTGTTTTGGGTATTTTTAGGTAAGGACTCCTGTTGGTTGTGTGCATGGAGATCCTCAGTCTTGCTGTGTGTAGACCCCACTGGCTGTGTGCGTGGGTTGTGACTTGCGTTTGTAACTAGTTTTGGATGATAATGAACATGGAATATGTTATGTTATATGAACTCGTTGTATTCACTACTGAAGTACCTCTGTGTGATTTAAATTAGCTATGATTGTTTCTATGATATATGAATTAGCTGCGATTGTGTCACTGATATATGAATTAGATGCAATTGTGTTAATGATATATGAATTAGTTGTGATTGTGATATTCTATAATAATAATTGCTGATGGACACATGGATGTGAAGGTGTTGATGAGATCTTCTTAATAATAATATATTTTTTTATGTTTACATGTTGATTATACCATTAAGAGCTCAATAATAGGCTTGTTTTTGTGCAAACTTGATAGAACTCAATAAGGTCTGCCTTAATTACCTACTCTCTCTCAGGGTGTGGAAACCTGGTTCCAACACCCACCCATACTAATTCAGGTGAGACCTTGGCCTGCGAAAGCAGGTAATTGCCGAAAGGGCCAGTAGTATAGGCGTTTGTTGGAAAACCTTAAATCTAAACCTCGGTCATTCTCTCTTAAGGGAATTCTTGCAATGGAACAAGAGGAGAAAAGAACATAGCTGAAAGAAGCAACCAAATGGAACAAGAGGAGCAAAGAACTTTTAAAGAAATTATCAAAGCTAGAGCAGAAACATGGTAACATTGAGAAACTTTGTAACATTGATATATTTTTATAGTAGTTGGTCTTGCGTAGGGGCTTTGGGGTGGGTCAAAGCCCCCAATTTATTGCAATGGGTCAAATGGTAGACCTCGAGTTTGTAAACCACGGTTTACAGACCACAGGATAGCACAGGTTATGATTGTATAAATAGATTGATAGTCTGAGTCTAAGGGTAAGTAAGATAGTAATATTGATTCTACATACTAACAGTTGAGATCTTTTTTGGGTAGTTTTGGGTAAGGACTCCTGCTGGTTGTGTGCATGGCGACCCTCATTCTTGCTATGTGCAGACCTCGATGGCTGTGTGGGAAGTTGTGACTTGGGTTTGTAACTAGTTTTGGATGATAATGAACAAGAAATATATTATGTTACCTGAAATGGTTGTATTCACAACTGAAGTACCTCTGTGTGATTGGAATTAGCTGCAATTGTGTCTATGATATATGAATGAGTTGCAATTGTGTCAATGATATATGAAATAGACGTGATTATGTCAATGATATATGAATTAGCTGCAATTGTGATATTCTATCATGATAATTGCTGATGCGCATATGGATGCGAAGGTGTTGATCAGATCTGCTTAATAATGGTAGCTTTTTTCATGTTTACATGTTGATTATACCATTAGGGCTCTATAATAACCTTGTTTCTATGCGAACCTGATAGAACATGACAAGATCTGCCTTAATTACCTACACTCTCTCAGGGTGCGGAAACCTGGATCCATCACCCACCCATACTACTTCAGGTGAGACCTTGGCCTGGTAAAGTAGGTCATTTCCGAAAGGGCAAGTAGTATAAGGGTTGTTCGCAAACCTTAAATCTAAACCTAGGTCAAGACCCCTCAATGCAACAAATGGTTTTGTTGCTGGGATCGGGAGAATTTTGAGAGAGAGATCGGGTAATGCCATGAGGCCATTTCTAGACCTGAGAAATTGGAGCTCGAAGACTGGTTTGAAAAACAAATTCAGGAATTTTCTATAAAAGAGAATCACAACAAAAAGCTGACAGCTGAGAAGTGGAACAACAAATATATTTTTACAGAAGTATATGAAATTTTCTTTATGAATTTTGTGCATGAGCTCCAGGAGTGGCTAGCAAGGCTAGTACAATTCCAGACGTGTTGGAAAGATGATTAGGTTACGCAGTGGACTTTGGAATTGATTCAACAGTTGGAGAAGGCCAAGTACATAATCACCCGAACTGTAGATCATTGCATGGATAGTGTGCTAGGAGGATTTGTAACATAATTCACAGTTGATGAGTTTGTATCCTACTCTTAGGCGGAGCGGAGGTTATTCAAAGGATTCTGAGGTAAGTTCTTGTGAACATTGCCACTACTAATTAAAGTATTACTGTGTGAAAAGGGGATTTTTTGGAGCCACACTGAATGAATGACCTCAGATCAGAGTGAGAGTACAACATGAAGTGGTATGTACTACCAAGTCAGCCGATAAGGGGATATATCTGTCTACAACCCATTAAGAGAGTCGACTATGCACGAACGAACTAGTCCTCGGCTACAACATTGTCATGTCAACATAAGGGAAAGAACTCCCCTACACCTCTGCCACTCTTGGAAGAAGATATGGCCACACACATGAATCTGCCCACCTTCAAGGGTGTAGGAGACAAAGACATGGACCAATTTTCGTTCGTAGCAGAATCAGTATGGACTACGTAAAATGTTGCTAGCAATGATGTAAAAAGGGCACAACTATCCCTTTCCTTTCAAGGAAGTGCCCTATATTGGTTCATGGGGTGCATAGGGCAACATGCGGATCCATAAATACAAGAGATTAAGAATGATTTAAAACAATCATTTCGGAAGCGTAAGTCCTACGCTCAACTGTTGGTTGGCTTGAAAGACTTTAGGAAAGGACTCACTAGCTCGGTATGGGAGGCTGATCAGTGGCTAAAGAAGGTTATCAGAGATGGGGAATTTAAGTATGATTATAGACAACAGAAGGAATGGTTCATTTCCATGCTATTTCCTCACCTGCGTGGATCTATGTGTCAACAAGTGATTGAGACACAAGAGAAAGCCTTGGATATTGCTATGAAGCTAGAAGTTGCGCCAAGAGACGATGCCCAGTTTGGGTTACAGTAGATCTAGGGATAGCTAGAGGCAATGCACCTCGACATCCAGAATTGGTGGAAAAAGTGAGGAAAGGAAGCTAGCCCAGACATATGGTGCATAAGATGCAGGGTATCAAGCCACACCAAGGATCAGTGCCCTATACTAGTGGACTACATGTAGGCTGGGGGGCCCAACCCGTTTCATCTTAAAGAGGCAACGGGACAAAGCGGTCCCACGCTATTGTGCACTAACTATCATGTGGTTGGACTACATGATACCAAACACCGCCCCCATCTTGGTGCCTATGTTCTAGAGTTGAATCAACAATGGTGTTGATTCTGATAATTTGTGGGACATGAAAAACACAACTGCCGGACATATGACTTAATGATGGACCGTGGAAACATGTACAGGGTACAGGCTAACCATTCTTCACCACCATATCCCTCAGGAAGAGGTGGAAGGAGAGGTTGAGGAAGAGGACAATTGATCTGTTATAATTGTGGAGAAGTAGGGCACTTCACAAGGGACTTTCCAAACCCAGAATGGAAATATTTCAGATATTGTAGACAATCGAATCATATGATCAAAGACTGTCTAGTATTGATACCAAAAATGCAGGGAAAACCGAAGATGCCAACGAAGAATGTGGAAAGAGTTAAGTCAGAACCATGTGATGAGGGACCCAGTATTAATGTCATAATGTGCAGCGGCATGGCTACTAGAGGATATGAGGAAAGAGATGTGGCTGAACCCCTTATCCGAAAATCCGCTATCAAAAAGGAAAGTTTAGACCTACAGAAGGAGAAAGAAATGTTCATAGAAGCTCACAAAGACTTTACCAAGGATGAGGCATCTTCTTCCAAGGCTCCAAAAAACCTAAAAGAAGACGACAATGTTAAACCATTCCTACAGGCATGTATAAAGTTTCTACACAACCAGAAGGTAGTAGAAAATATTGAAGCTTTGATAGACAACTCTGTAGAAAAAACTGACCCTCCAACAGAAGTTAAAGATGTTCACAAACTTTACAAGCATAAGAAATGCACTGGTCGGGAAATGAGGCTAGCTACACAAATTGGCCATTATGAAATGGATCAGGTCATCCTAGATCTGGGATGCCATGCGTATGTCCTGCCCAAATAGATGTGGAAGAGAATGGGAGAACCTAAGCTAGAATGGTATACTATATAGTTGTGCATGGCTAACCAATAGAAGATCATACCGTTGGGGAGACTATCAAATATTATGGTAGATATTGCACGGGTTAAGGTATATGGATATTTTGAGTAAATTAAAATTGTAGAATATGCGGACCCTTATCCTGTGCTCCTGGGAATGGATTGGGCTATAGACATGGGAGGAATTATCAACTTGAAGAAAAGGAGCATGGTTTTTGAGAATGAGGGTCGGAGAGTAATAGTCCCTCTAGACCCAGCGGAAGGAGAATGGTATACAGAACCTGTGTACAAAGGAGACGACGTGGATCATATCTATAGACTAAATTCCTGGGCCGAGGATTGTATAAATCCTGCAGCAGATGGTGTGCTTTGCTTGGAGAAAGACAATGAATTTCTCTCTGACTCTGACGGGGAGATTGAGAATTGGTAGAATCGGTTACATGACGTATGTGCGTTATGATGTCTTAGGATCACAAAGAGCTTCCATTGTATCTCCTCAGAGGTAAGAGAGTTAACTTAATTTGATGGTTCTGGTATTATTAGGGATTTTATTAGAACATTCGAACCAGAAGACCCAAGGGAGCGACGAATGTGGGCACTTAATCTAGCCATGCGTGTGACCCCTGCGCGATGGTGGGAGACTCATAAGGGGACGTTTCAGGATTGGTAGGAATGTCGCAAGATGATGTTCCTACATTTTGAACCTCCGATTCACCTACAAATGGAGACTTTCCTTGGCCAAGGGGGCCCACGCAACCACTTGCCCACATAGATGAAGGTGTGGCGCGAAAGGACCAAGGATGAATGGGTCCACTAGTTCATTCATGCCTTGGGGCCAATCCCCACCGCATGGTATTTGGATGCAAAGCTACATCAACATACTCGCCACTGCGAGACCATGAAGGATGATTTTGTGGGGAAGTTCGGATTGATAGGTGGAATTGAGACATTAGACGAAGCCCTATAGGAAATAGATGCCCTAGTATTTGATGAATCATGCCCTTGTGTGGAGTATGGGGTGCCAGCTTGGGATACATAGATGCAGGACATTGCTAACTGCCATAATCTATCAATGGAGAAATGTGACGAAGACTCGCAAAATATCACTATCACAGAATCAGAGGGTTAACATGGATTTGTTGGACCCCCACTGCATACCATCGATGTGACCAAGCCTCTTAAGTTGAGGGAAGTTGACATTCGAATAGAAGAACAATTTAAGCTAGCTAATATTGGGGATTACTAGGATGACGATACTGTTGGAAAAGTCACAGAACTTCTCACAGAGTACCAGGAATTGTTTCCTACAAAATTCTCAGAACTAAAGGGTATTATAGGGGACATGGGGGTCATGTGAATCACATTGAAAAAAGATGCAGGCCTTGTCAAGCAACGACCTTACTGATTCAACCCCAAGTATAAGCAGAAAGTCAGGGAAGAAATTGATAAAATGCTAGCTGTAGGTACCATTGAACTGGTAGAACAGTCATATTGGGTAAGCCCTATGGTGGTAAAACAGAGAAATACTAAAGCAGAAATAAGAATCTGTGTCAACTTGTAGAAGATGAATGATGCCTCCATGCATGATCCCTTCCCTACGCCATGTTTTGATGAAATCCTCGCTAGTGTGGGAGGGCAGGAAGCATACTCGTTCACTGATGGGTTTTTGGGCTACCATCATATCAGAATCGCATTAGAAAATTGTAGCAAAATAAAATTTACCACCGAATGGGGATCCTTCCAGTACACTGTCACGTCATTTGGGCTCAAAAATGCCCCTGCCATCTTTTCGCGAGTGTGGTCACAGTATTGAAGGAGTTGATTCAAAAGTTACTGGAGGTATATTTTTATGATTAGGTAGTATTTGGATTGGTAAAGAAGAATGTCTCAAACCTACACATGATGTTGGACGTGTGTATAAAGCACCAGATTTACCTAAATATTAGGAAGTTCATATTCTTCATACCTTTCGAGATCTTGTTAGGCCACATAGTTTGTCGGCAGGGACTGATCATTAAACCCACCAAGGTAGTAGTTATCATCAAATTAATATTTCCTATAGCTGAGAAACATTTTCGCTCCATCTTGGGGCACACAGGCTACTATAGGAAGTTTATTCAAGGGTACACACTGATCATGACACCCATGGAGAAGTTACTAAAGAAGGATGTTTCATTCTTTTGGACACGGAGTGTGAGAAGAGTTTTGAGCTACTCAAGGAAAATATCATCTCTACACCTATCCTCATATTTCCCGAGTGGGCAAAGGTTTTTCATATCCATGTGGATGCTTCAGGGATTGCCCTGGGAGCTGTCCTTACATAGCCTAGGGAGGGGAACATTGACCACCCGATTGCATTTGGTAGTAGAAAACTCTCTAGTGTGGAGCGCAACTACACTACTGAATGTGAGGGGATAGAAATGGTGTATGCACTACAAAAATACTAGCATTATTTGCTTGGAGGGAACTTCAAGATGTTCACAAAGCACTCAGCCTTGAAGTACCTAGTCAATAAGCCTGTGTTGGGGGGAATATTTGTCGATGGTTACTACTAATCCAAGAATATGATTTTGAGATGATTTTGAAGCCAGCGAAACCAAATGTTGTACCACACCACTTCTCCCAAATAGAGAGTGGTGAAGAACCAACCAACCTAGAGGAAGGATTGCCTGATGCGCAACTATTTGCTATTAAGGTGGTCGATGCACACTTTGTCGATATTATTTAATTCTTAACTACGGGTATGGCACCTACAGAATATTCGATACAATAGAAAAATGAGCTAGTAACCTATGCAATAGACTTTAGCATCATAGCGGGCCACTTGTATAAGTTGGGAGCTAATGAGGTAGTGCGAATATACGTTCTGGAGCATGAAAGACAAGCCAGTTTAGTGGAAGCCCATGGAGGCGTAGAAGTAGGTCACTATGCAGGAAAAGCGACAATGTAGGAAATCTTAAGAGTTGGGTTGTGCTGGCCCACACTACATAGTGAATCTTACAACTATTGTAAAGCCTGAGACACATGCCAAAGGACAGGAAGACTATTGCATAGGAATGAAATTCACTTACAACTACAGATGGTCCTGCAGGTGTTTGATAAATGGGAAATCAACTTCGTTGGGACCATCAACCCACCAGGTAATAATTTGGGTGCCTGCTACATCATCACTATGACCGATTATGTAACTAGATGGGTGGAGGCAGAAGCTATGAAGCATTGGACTATAGACACTGTTGCACACTTTATTTTTGAACATATTCTAACTAGGTTTTGATGTCTGAAGATCTTAATGAGCGATAGAGGTATGGATTTCATTAATGAAACAATACAAGATTTTAATGAAGAGTTTCGAATGCACCATGAAAAAAGTACCCCATGTCACCTGCAGGAAAATGGAAAGGTAGAATATTTTAATAAAATTATGGAATAGGTGCTGACCAAGATCTGTAATTTTGATCGAAGTGATTGGGATGTGCACATCCTGTCAGTCCTCTCAGCCTATCAGACCATGTGCAAGAAATTTATTGGGAAACCACTGTTTTATATGGTTTATGGAAAGGACGCCATTATGCCCATGGATTATGTTGTTCGTAGCTTGCCCATCGAAGCCTTTACAAACATGGCGTAGCCCGATATCATGGAGGAACACTTAGGGTAGCTAGTCGCCTTGGAAGAAGATCGATTCATTGTTAACTTTCGTCAACAATTTCAGAAAATCCCAGGAAAAAGCTTAGCATGATAGGCATATCTGGTAGAAGTTGTTTACAGAAGGTGAACTAGTATTATTATATGAAATCCATTTTGCACACCACCCTATGAAATTCTGCCAACATTGGTTGGGACCTTATATCGTAATAGAAATTATGAATGGCAGTGTGGTGAGATTGGGTACACTGCATGGGGATCTCCTGCTTGGCTATGTTAATGGCAACCATCTTAAACCATACTGGACCAAATGACTATATGGCTGGAGTAGTTGTCTTTGGAGGGATACGTGCATTAAGGAGGAGAAATGAAGGTAGGCCCACTATATGCGGAGGCGTCGACCGCAGGTCAGGAAGCCCGAGGAGGTGCGTTGGGAGCACAGGGATCACCCATGGGTTAGGCAGCATGGGGAGGTGTGCTAGTAGCGCAGGGGTAATACACAATTGTTAAAACTAGCCGTTGGAATAGTATTGTTGGGTAAAAAGCCAACTTTATCGTTGGAAGGAGAAGGAAATAGTTAATTAATGCAGCGATTTCTGAATATTTTTTACTGTTTCCTTGATGGTAAGTTTTAGCTAAGCATCATCCAACCATTGCTCACTAGTCAAAGCTATAAATGGAGGAGAGAAACTCCAAATTTTATTCCACATATATTGAAAATATTATGCCTTACAAATTTCTGAATCTATTATGCTCTGTTGATGTCTGGGCATGCTACCCCCTCTGATAGTAGTAACCCTGAGTTTGTCTTCCTACCAAGAATGACAATCACCAACCCTACTGAATCATTGCAGAGTGTGGCCTCTACTGAGAGAGAATCCGATGAAGTATTGGAGGTCACCCCTGAAGTCAAAGAAGTCATGTCCACACCAACCAAGGGGAAGCAGGTGGAAAAAAGGAAAAACAAGGGGAAAGGCCAGGAGCAAGGGCAGGGGAGGGGTAAAAAATGGGCTGGGGGGAAGCTGTGCACCTCCCCTCGGAATGCGCAATCTCCTCAAGCAGTGCCTAAGGCATGCTCGCCTAACCCAGTGAAGCGACCTCTTTCTACTTAGGAAGAATCTCAGCTTTCTGCCCAAATCATTTGGTTGCCACCCTATGTTCGGCCCCAAAGGCACTATGTGTGCATGCCTAAGAAACTAGAGGATCTACGCTCCTATATGCCAATGCCACTAATTTCGGGTGAAGTCCCCATCATTGAACAAGCATACGACAAGCTCTCCTCAATGAAGTTCGATGATCGCGACCTTGCCAACCTAGAGGCCTTCCCAGAATTGGCATCTAAGCAGTACCTCAAAAGAGATATGGAAGACGACATGCTAAGGGTTGTACCAATGTCGTGGGCACACAGGCTATAAGGGTATGGATTGCTAAACTTTTTTCAGATACATCACTTTGGCTACTACAATGTAACTGATCAATTTGTGTGACAATTTCTAGCCCTGATCCATGACGATAGCTTCTAGATCCAGGACCGAATTCCCATCAATGGCACCCTAATTCACTGCATTAGGAGTCTCCCCATGGAGGGGCTGAATCCCATGGATTGCATCGGCAAGGAGTATGGGAAATAGATTGCTGAAAAGGTATGAGAAGACTACCATGTCGAGTGAAACACCAAAGGGTTTATAATCAAAACCATTGAAGACCCTAAAATGTGAATGGGTACCCTCCTGTTGACTTGTAAAATTATGCACAAGTGCCGGGCCATGACTGTCCCTGCCTATGTGATTTATCTTGCTTTCCTCTATGAAAATGGGGTCTACTTTAACTGGTCATCATTCCCTTGAAATGAGCTTTTGGAAAATGTGCACAAGGCCCAGGATCATGAGAGGGCATTCTGTTACTTTTGGCTGCTGCTCCTAATTGCATTTGTCACATGGAAAGACCCTAATGGATCGGTCATCCTTGAGCTTGAACCAGACATGTGTGAAGGGGGGCGATACAGGAATTTATGGGACTCAAAAGATGAGCAATGTATTAAGGAAAAAAAAGTATTTTGGATACTATTTCAGAGCGCGCTCATAGAAGAAATTCACTCCCAGCCATGCTTGTCGCCAATAGTCTACGAAAAATATAAGAGCATCGTAGAATTCCAAGTGACGATGCATAACATACATATTCGGGGCCGTAAGGATCCATCTTGGATGTCACTGCCTTACATGGTCGCCGATGAGAAAATCGACTGACTCATTTCCACTTGGCCACCACACTGAAAATTGGGATTCGAATCAGCTATGGCTGACACTGCTAGTACAAGCACAGTCTTGAAGACCCCCACCACACTTGATAGTGCCAAGAATTTAGAAGGTTGTGGGCCAGAAGGCACCACCATGCCAAAGGTCCCCCAAGACGCAACATGGGGTGGGGAGTAGGAATCGTAGCAGGACATGGAAATCGAGGGTCTGAATACTCAGGGTATTGGTTTCTCGCATGGCACGAAATGGAGGGCCAAACCTCTCAAGGGCCAGTGAAAGAAAAAACAGGCTACAAGGCCAAATAGGGAGACTAAGGTTACCTTAACCGAGGAATATTTGGAGAAAATCGCAAATGCGGTCACCCTCGCATAAAAATACAAATGGTTTGCCTTGGAAGCAAAAGAAGGCCACAATCACTGCATTACAGTCTAAGCTCCAAGATCTTCAGATCAAGGCCAACACCTTACAAAAGAGTGTGGTTCAAGTGAGGCTGCCTCCAGCAACCATCACTAAGTTGATCTCCACAACTGAGAGCCGCCTCTGCCCCCTGCCAGGTGTAGTAATCACTCTCAGTCTGCCTGTCTTATGTGCGCAAGTCCAGGCCTATGCAGAAGTATATCTAGACTTGGATCAGCTTCCGCATGAGCTACTACATGTTCTCCACACATCCATTTTTAAGGACATACAACATAGAGACTCTCAGGTGCAGCAACAACTAAGTACAGCCCAGCAGACAATCATAGAAAAGACTACTGAGGTGTCCCAGGCACAGACCACATACATCCTTGCCACCACACATCTAATCGAGTTGGAGTGTCTGATCAACGGACAATGTACTGATGTGATTGAAGACATTCTGGCATCTACCACCCCCCAAGTTAACATTGAGGGACTTGTCGCAGCCTTGAAGTCTTATCAGACTGAGATCTAGATCATCAAGACTGAGATGGAGCAGTATATTGCTGCGTTGTAGGCTAAGTTGCAGCCAGAGAATCCTCTTGAGTTACGCGCCCAGAGAGCTACGTTGGTCACAGAAGCCAAAAATAACATTACATCTTAGATCACTCAGGGCATCGAATTGCTTGATACAGTTATGCAATTGTGGTCTAAGGTGTAGTGCGACCCTCTCCTGTGTGAATTTACCCAAGAAATACACCAAAAGGAAGAAGAAATAGAGCAATTGGAGGCTACAATGCCCACTCTAATCCCCACTCAACGCTTGGCACATCTGGAAGCCATCCATGCACTCAGAGATGACCTGGAAGAGCTTCACCACAAGAAGAAGGTTTTGAGTGACCACCTCAAACCATCAACTGATGAAGCCCTCAAGATATCTCATGACTTGGATGTTGCGGTCAAACAACTGAGTCATACCCTGGAAAGTGTCACTTTTGCCACTCAAGGCCTAGCTTCGCAGAAGTTGGTGGACATTGTACAAAACACTACCGCAGAGAGTGTTGCAGTGTTTCCCCCTCTAGAAAATGCCATTAAGCAGCTCCAGGGAAATATGAAAACCCCATGGCCACTGTGACTCAGGACGATTCACAAGATTGTGTTAGGGGCCTTTTGGAATAGGGTCCCATAGCTGCATTTTGATATGTTCCAACACTGCATTTTTGATATATTTTTGTAGTAATTGGTCTTGTTCAGGGGCTTTCGGGAGGGAAAAATCCCCCGATTTATTGTAATGGGTCAAAGGTTAGACCTAAAGTCTGCAAATGGTTTGTAGACCACAAGATAGAATAGGTTATGTTGATATAAATAGATGAATAGTTTGAGTCTAAGGGTAAGTAAGAAAGTAAGATTCATGGTACATATGAACTGTTGAGATCTGTTTTGGGTAGTTTTGGGTAAGGACTCCTACTGTCTATGTACATGGAAATCCTAAGTCCTGCTGTGTGTGGACCCCCCTAGCTATGTGCACGAGTTATGACTTGGGTTTGTAACTGGTTTTGGATGATAATGAACACAGAATTTGTTATGTTATCTAAATTGGTTGTATTCACTACTGAAGTACCTCTGTGTGATTTGAATTAGCTGTGATTGTGTCTATGATATATGAGTTAGCTTGATTGTGTCAATGATATATGAATTAGTTGCGATTATGTCAATGATATATGAATTAGTTGTGATTGTGATATTCTGTAATGATAATTGATGATGCGCATGTGGATGCGAAGGTGTTGATGAGATATTATTAATAATAGTAGCTTTGTTTATGTTTACATGTTCATTATACCATTAAGGGATCGATAATAGGCTTGTTTCTATGTGAACCTGATAGAAATCGACAAGATCTGCCTTAATTACCTACTCTCTCTCATGGTACAGAAACCTGGTTCCAGTACCCACGTATACTGCTTCAGGTGAGACCTTGGCCTGTGAAAGTAGGTCATTTCCAAAATGGCCAGTAGTATAGGGGTTTTTTGGCAAACCTTAAATTTTAACCTTGGTCATTCTCACTCAAGGTCATTCTCGCAATGGAACAAGAGGAGAAAATAACATAGGTGAATGAAACAACCAGATGGAACAAGAGGAATAAAGAACTTTTAAAGAAATTATCAAATCTAAAGCAGAAACTTGGTAACATTGAGAAGAGTTTAGAGCAGCTGAATGTGTTTTGCAAGTCAATTATGAGTAATATGAGCTTCAGTTAGCAATTGGGTTGAAGAAATTTTGCTAACTCAAGCAGAAGTCCTCCTTGTGTTCTTTTCCGTTTTATTACAGTGCTGTGTAACTATGTATGTTCAGGTATAATAAAAATGATATTGGTGCTCCAATCTAGTTATATCTAAATTTTTAAAAGATGTAGGGGCATAAATAAGAGAATATATGGGTTAGTTTATATGGTCCCAATATTGAATTTCTGGCAAAAGGTCAATTCTGGTCCCTAGAATTCTGAGTCGGTCCTAGAATTTATGAGAAGCCTATTCCTGTGAATTTCTAAATAAATATACGTACAAAAATTTATCAAGTCATGTTATTGAGGTATGTTATGGAGAAAAATGGCTTGATGATAAAAGGATTAAATAACCTTCAAGTACCTTTAGACAACATCAATGGAAATAGTCTTCTATCCTAAAATTTCACAGTTTCTATATCACCAATGGGGTTGAGGTTCAATTGTGAGTCCACTAGCTTTAAAGACACACACCAAGATTTAAATCTCCCCAACAACATATGCAATAGCTTGACCCATTATCGGCATTTTGTGGTTGAGCACTTGTAAGCCGGTTTTCTTGCGCAAAGAGGCCTCTTTGTGTTCACCCTCGGAGGATGTATGTAATTCTGCTTATTTTCTTTTCCAAAGAATCACTTTTTTGGGGAAATTTTTCATATTTAAAGTGTCTGTGTAACTGTACGCTGAATCCTTATCTCATATAAGTGATGTGCTATTGACTGATCTTGGGAACCCTCACATATCTCAATTATGATTTTTCACACATCTATACCTTTGAATATAATGAGCCTACATGAAAAAACAATACGTAGTCATCAATAAAAAAAATATATGTTTTATGGTTGTAACACAAGGAAATGCAAAATAGGCAGCTACAAGAGAATCAAACTAGAAAAATTTCATTAAGAAAAATAGAAATGCAGTTATAAAGGGAGATAGAATATCATGCCCGATGAGGAGTATGCAAATCACAACCCAAGCCAATTCAAACAGAGAGAACGTTTCCATGCTTTGTTTCACACTCACAGAAAATATCCCCCACCACAACGCTTCGACCTTTCACTGCATCAATGATGGTAGCCTCATCCTCCCACATGGTCTCAAACCTCCTTATTCTTCTTAGTGATGTGTGATGTGAGATTGATAAGAAAATTTCCATGTAATCAAATAAATTCTTTTACCACATCAAAATTCCCATTGGCTGCTGCCCAATCCACGGGTGTTGCAAACCACCATTGTTGTGCAGAGCTCTCCCATCTCATAGGATATTTAGGACCCATCAGCACTGGATACCAACGCTAAAAACAATTCATACACTTTTCTTCGAGGATCATATCATCATCTAAAATGTATACAAAATCAACTTCATCTACTTGTAATGCAATATTAAAATTCCCATACTACTTAAAATCATAGCTTGAGCTCACAAAAATGATCCTTGAATTATTGTGAGTCTCCACAATGTTTCTCAAGGAATTTTCATTTGGGCTTCCAAATGCAAGAACCCAAATTATTTGGAATGGAGTAGTTTGGTGCATAAGAGATTAAAGTTGTGCATAGAGTGTTTTCCTCTTGAAATGGTTCAAAATCACTGTGATTTTTGGATCTTCTACCGATGAATTCCATGCAGATGGAAATCTCATTAACTCCTCCAATGCTTCTGCTCCAAATGATTGTCTCTGGAACACTAAAATCTCATTATAGAGTTATATTTTAATGCTGATCATTCTTGTGTGGTTTAACTTCTTTTGAAAAAATCAATTGACTCCCACTAACATACCTCAATTTTTGAAGGATTCCTACTGTCACAACAAGAGTTTTCCATTCTTGATAATGGGAATGAGGATTTCTAATGAAATATCCCTATTGCTTGGAAATTGGAGTTTCCCATCTAACATATGGACCAATCTTCAAATCTACAGTAGAAATCATGAAGTAGAGAAGAAAGGTCGCATAGATGGAAAATGAAAAATATAAAATGTTAGCATTGTGACCAAACACTCAGAAGAGTTATTATTTGGCCTCAATCTTTCTTTGCCTCCTACATAGTCGAAAATCATAACCTCCAAATATTCTTTCCTCCTCAAACTTACATTTCCTCCCAATCCCACCTCAATTTAATTTATGTGAATCTTGAACCAGGTAAGCTATAACCAACCATTCTAGCTGTGATAAATGATAAATTGACCTATCTGAGCTAGAATACGAGTGATAACCTTATTTTAGCAAAGCTAGCTCATGTAAGGTCATTCAGGACCTGAACCAAATCAAAGAAAAAACTCAGAGCATCTTGATATCATATCAATCATTGCACTTCACTGCTTATTTCTGATCCCTAGCTAGACTGATGCTAGCCTAGAGCTTGATTCAAGGGAAGTTTCAAACAAAATCAATAGGATTCAGATCTCAATTAAAAACAAACTTAGCTTCCCTTGATAATTGGGTAGTGTATTTGAATGCAAGGGACTGATATATTATTCCGAGTGGTCCATGATATAAATATATATATATATATATATATATATGTCTGTTTGTGTGTGTGTCTACTACTTAATATCAGGTCCAGTCTTTCTCACCTGTCCACTGAGTATTTATTTTCTGAATGATAAAAGTATTTTCTAGGGGTGTAATGACTTATATCATAATGTGAAAAAGTTTTGGGTTTTTTATAAGAAATATATAATTGTTATAATATTTTTTGGCATATGTTGAATCATTAAATATATCATGTGACCCCTTGGAGAATTATTCTTAATACTTATGGTTCACTTTATTCATTTACTAAAGTTAAAACTGTGAGAAAGAACCTACGACATTATACAGTTAAACTGTTTGATGAAAGGTACCACTGAAATTTTTAATTGTAAACTCAGAAATTTACTAAAATTTTGAGAAATTTCCAAGAGGGAATTTAATAGAATCCCTAGCTAGATTAGGTTTTAGTGCTAAGAGAAATTACAAGAGTTAATTTTACTGGAGACCCGAGGATAATGAGAGTGTTTTCAGAAGGAAAAAACCTCAAGTGTATGTACTAAGAATGGTGGTGATAGAGAAGCGAATAAAGGAGAAATTTGACTAGGATATCATCCACGAACTAAAGAGAGTTTTCAAGGTGTGTCTTATATCTTCAAAGCAATTGAGGATGCTCAGAGTTAAACCTCAAGAAAATGCAAGAATTCTTTCACTCTTGCGAAAGAGATGAAGATATTAAAGACCTATTGAAATGAGTGAAAGGGGAATTATAAAACTTCAAGGATCAATTTTCTATAGCAGAAAGGTTCTACAGTTTGTACATTGACATAGGTGAAAGAAACAATTAGATGGAATAAGAGGAGCAAAGAACTCTTAAATAAATTATCAAAGCTAGAGCATAAAATTGCTAACATTGAGAAGAATTTAGAGAAACTAAATGTGTTTTGCAAGTCAATTTTGATTAATATGAGCTTCAGTTATGGATTGGGTCAATGGAATTTGGCTAGCTCAAGTAGAAGGCCTCCTTGTGTTCTTTTGGTTTTTATTACAGTGGTCTGTAACTATGAATGTTTAGATATAATAAAAATGGTTTTGGCACTCCAATATGGTTATAGCTACAATTTTAACAGATGTAAGGGCATAACTCAGAGAATATCCAGGTCAGTTTATACAGTCCTAATATTGAATTTCTGGAATAAGGTAAATTCTAGTCCCTGGAATTCTAAGTCAGTCCTGGAAATATGAGAAGCCTATTCCTGTGAATTTTTAAATAAATATACTTACAAAAAATTATTAAGTTATGTTATTAAGGTATTCTAGGAAGAAAAATGGCTTGATGACAAAAGGATTAAATAACCTTCAAGTACTTTCAAACATCATCAAAGACAACAGTATTCTATCCTAAAATTTCAAAGTTTCTATATCATCAATGGGGTTCAGTTTCAATGGTGAGTCTAGTGGCTTTCAAGACACACACCAAGATTCAAATCTCCCAGACAACATATGCAATAGCTTGAGCCATTATTGAAATTTTGTTGTTGACAACATGTAAGCTGGTTTTCTTGCACAAAGAGGCATCTTTGTGTTCACCCTTATAGGATTTATATAATTTTTCCTATCTCGTTTTCCAAAGAATCAATTTTGAGGGGAAAATTTTCATATTTCAATTGTCTATGTAACTGTATGCTGAATCCTTATCCCATATAAGTGATGTGCTATTAACTGATCTTGGGAACCCTCACATCTCCCAATTATGATTTTTCATATATTTATACTTTTGAATATAATAAGCCTACATGCAAACACAATACATAGACATAAATAAAAAAAGATATATTTTATGGCTCTAACACAAGAAAATGAAAAACAGGTAGTTGCAAGAGTACACTCAAACTATAAATTTTTCTTTCAGAAAAATAGAAATGCAGTTATAAAGGGAGATGAAAAATCATATCATATGACTAGAATGAAAATTACAACCCAAGCCAATTCGAACCTAAAGGATGTTAGCATGCTTTGCTTCACACTCACCCAAAATCTCCCGAGCCACAATGCCTCGACCTCTCACTGCATCAATGAAGGTAGCGTCATCCTCCCACATGCTTTAAAACCTCCTTATTCTTCTCAATGATGTGTGATGTGAGATTGATAAGAACATTGCCATATAATCTGAGCAATTCTCTTACCACATCAAAATTCCCATTGGGTGCTCCCCAATCCACAGGTGTTTCAAACCACTATTGTTGTGCAGAACTCTCCCATCTCATAGGATATCGAGGACCCATCAGCACTATATACCAAGGCTAAACACCATTCATACACTTTTCTTCCAGGGATCATATCATCATCTAAAATATATACAAAATCAACTTCATCTACTTCTAATTCCAACTGAAACTTCCCATAATACATAAAATCATAGCTTGAGATCATAAAAAATATCCTTGAATCATTGCGATTCTCCACAATGTCCTTGAATCATTGCGATTCTCCACAATGTTTCTCAAGGAATTTTCATTTGGGCTTCCAAATGCGAGAACCCAAATTTTGTGGAATGGAGTAGTTTGATGCATAAGAGATTCAAGTTGTGCACATAGTGTTTTCCTCTTCAAATGGTTTAAAATTACTATGATTTTCAGAGCTTCTAACGATAAATTCCATGCAAAAGGAAATCTCATTAAATCCTCCAATGCTTCTGCTCCAAATGATCATCTCTGGAGCAAAAAAACCTCATTATAGAGTTATCTTTTAACACTGATAATTCTTGTGTCATTTGAATTCTTTCACCAAAAATCAATTGAATCCCACCGAAAAACCTTAAGTTTTGAAGGGATTCATACTGTCACAGGAAGAGTTTCCCATTCTTGATAATGAGGATAGTCTCTCTAGTGCTTGGAAATTTATGTTCCGCATCTAACGTTTGGACCAATCTTCAAATGTATAGTATAAATCATGCAGTAGAGAATAAAAGTTGCATAAATGGAAAATGAAAACTGTAAACATGTCACCATTGTAACCAAACACTCAAAAGAGTTACTATTTGGCCTTAATATTCCTTTTCCTCCTACATAGTCAGAAATATTTACCTCCAAATAGTATCCTCTCCTCGAACTTACATTTCCTCCCAATCTCACCATAGTTTGATTTTATGTGAATCTTGAACCGGGTAAGGTATAGCCAACCATTCTAGCTACGATAAATAATAACTTGACCTGTCTGAGCTAGAAGATGAGTGATAACATTAGTTGAGAAAAGCTAGCTCATGTAATATCTTTCAGTACCTAAACCAAATCAAACACAAACTCATACCATCCTGATCTCATCTTAATCACTGCACTTCACAACTTATTTCATGTCCCTATCTGAATTGATGCTAGCCTGGAGCTTGATTCAAGGGAAGTTTCAAACCAAATCAAGAGGATTTAGATCTTGAGTAAAAACAAACTTAGTTTCCCTTGATACTTGGGCACTATATTCTAAATCCAAGGGACTGGTATATGATCATAGTTGGATCAGATATATATCTATATATATATATATATATATATATATATATATATATATATATATATATATATATATATATATATATATATATATATATATATATATAGATATATATATATGTATATATATATATATATATATGTATATCTATATATATATATATATGTATATGTATATATATATATATATATATATATATATATATATATATATATATATATATATATATATATATATATATATATATATATATATATATATATATATATATATATATTTCTTTGTCTACTATCTAATATCAAGTCTCGTCCTTCTCATATGTCCACTAAGTATATATTTACCGAATGATAAAATTACTTTCTGTGGGTGTTAATGAATTGTATCAGAATGTGAAAGTTTCTGGGTTTTTTATAGGAAATATAAAATTGTTATTAGATTTGTGGGCATATGTTGAAGCATTAAATATATAATGTGACCCCTTTTGGAGAATTATTTTTGATACTTATGGCTCACTGTGTTCATTTACTGAAGTTAAAACTATGAGAAGGAACCGACAACACTCTACAATTAAAATGTTTGATGAAAGGCACCACTGAAATTTTTAATTGTAAACTCATAAATTTTTAATTTTTAATTTTGAGAAATTTCCTAGAGGGAATTTAACAGAAGCCCTAGCTAGATTAAGTTTCAGTGCTAAGAGAAATTACAAGAGTTAATTTTACTAGAGACTTGAGGATAATGATAGTGTTTTTGAAAGGAAAAAGCCTCAAGTGTGTTTACTTAGAATGGTGGTGATAGAGATGCGAAAAAAGGAGAAATTTGACCAGGATATCATCCACAGACTAAAGAGAGTTATCAAGATGTGTCTCACAACTTCAAAGAAGTTGAGGATGCTCAAAATGAAACCTCAAGAAAATGAAATAATTCTTTCACTCTTTCCAAATAGATCAAGATATTAAAGACCTATTGAAAGGAGTGAAAGGGGAATTATAAAACTTCAAGGAGCAATTTTCTATAGAAGAAATGTTCTACAATTTGTTCATTGAATTATAAAACTTCAAGGAGCAGTTGGCTGTAATAGAAAGGTTCTACAGTTTGTACATTGACATATGTGAAAGAAACAACTATATGGAACAAGAGGAGAGAAGAACTTTTAAATAAATTATCAAATCTAGAGAATAAACTTGGTAATATTGAGAATAATTTAGAGCAGATGAATGTGTTTTGAAAGTCAATTGTGAATAATATGAGCTTCAGTTGGAGATTGGGTTGAAGGAATTTGGCTAGCTCAAGCAGAAGGCATCCTTGTTCTCTTTTGGTTTTTATTATAGTGGTGTGTAACTATATATGCTCATATATAATACAAATGGTTTTTGTGTTGCAATTTGGTTATAGCTACATTTTTAACAGATGTAAGGGAATAATTGAGAGGATACCTGGGACATTTTATATGGTCCTAATATTGAGTTTTTGGCATAAGGTCCAATTCTGGTCCTTGGAATTCCGAGTCAGTCCTGGTATATGAGAAGCCTCTTCCTGTGAATTTTTAAATAAATATAATTATAAGAAATTATTAAGTTATGTTACTGAGGTATGTTAGGGAGAAAAATGGCTTGATGACAAAAGGATTAAATAACCTTCAAGTACTTTGAGACATCATCAATGGCAGTAGTCATCTATCCTAAAATTTCAAAGTTTCTATATCACCAATGGGGTTCAGGTTCAATGCTTAGTCCAGTGGCTTTCAAGACACCCAACAAGATTCAAATCTCCCCAACAACACATGCAATATCTTGACCCCTTATCGGAATTTTGTGGTTGACCACTTGTAAGCTTGTTTTCTTTCACAAAGAGGCCTCTTTGTGTTCACCCTTGTAGGATGTATATAATTTTGCCTATCTGGTTTGCCAAAGCATCACTTTTGAGGGGGAAATTTTTCTATTTCAATTGTCTATGTAACTGTATGTTGAGTCCTTATCTCATATAAGTGGCATGCTATTGACTGATCTTGGGAATGCTCACATCTCACAATTATGATTTTTCACAAATTTATAATTTTGAATATAATAAGACTACATGCAAACACAATACATAATCATTAATTAAAAAAGCTATTTTATGGCTTTAACACAAGGAAATGCAAAATAGGTAGTTGCAAGAGAACACTCAAAATAGAAAATTTTCATTTAGAAAAAGAAAAATGCAGTTATAAATTGAGATAGAAGATCATCCCTTATGATGAATATAAAAATCACAACCTAGGACAATTCAAAACCAGAGAAAGTTCCCATGCTTTGTTTCACACTCACCCAAAATCTCTCTGGCCACAACACCTCAACCTTTCACTGCATCAATGAAGGTAGCCTCTTCCTCCCACATGATTCCAAACCTCCTTATTCTTCTTAGTGACGTGTGATGTGAGATTGATAAGAAAATTTCCATCTAATCTCAACAATTATTTTACCACATGAAAATTCCCATTGGCTACTGCCCAATCCACGAGTGTTGCAAACCACCAATGTTGTGCAGGACTCTCCTATCTCATACGATATTGAGGACCCATCAGCACTGGATACCAAGGCTAAACACCATTCATACACTTTTCAAAAATTAGTGTGACGGGGGTTGGTGTAACCAAGCCCTTCAAACCCTCCTGCACTAGAGCTTCATGAATCCATAGGGACAGATCTTCCAATCCATAGTTCTGTCACAAAACTCACTGGACAAAAGCCCCCTAAAACCTCAGCAAATTCAATTTCATTTTAGTTCAAAAAACAAAGAGAAAAAATGGCTCCAACCCCAGAATGCATGGAATTTTGATGAATATATTTATATTGACATGTAAAATGTACCCCTCACTCTCTGTTTGGATTCATTCCGACTTGGTGTTGGTTTCCAATAATCAAATTGTGTGGCGGTGAGAGAAAAATATATTTTGAAATGTTCTATGGGAATATACCATTTATCTTTCATTTTTTGAAGATTTTACTTGATTTTTCTCTCTGTCATTTTGATTTTTCCATAGACCACTTTGATTTGGATGTAGATATTGAATAATCTTTATATTTTTAAATATTATGAAGTTGTCAACGTTTTGAGAATTTTTTTATTTTTCTTGAAAAATAAGATTTTTTTTTTCTTCTATAAAATAAGAAAATGGAAAAATAGACTAATTCATCTTTTAAGCTATTTTTAAGATTTATAATGTTTGTATAATTTCTCTAAAAGTTTTTCACCATTATTTTAAGTGAACAATATTATGGTTACTTTTTTAAACATTCATTTCCATGCACTTTTATATCAAAGCATAAGAACATATAGCAATATATTTATAATTAATTAGTGATTACGTTGGTTATAATCCTTTTTAACATGTATTCAAAAATGTGTAAAAGTATCGCTTGAGCATTTTCACATGGAAAATACGCATTAGCTAAAAATAAATTTATTAGTGTTGATGGATATTTGGTTAGTTTTACAATATCAAATGCCTAGATCAAATCCCTTGACTAAGGTGCTCCAATCCACACTAACAAGTTGATTGTCAATGTCATCCATGAATGTGGGGAAGAAACGCCTTTTTCTCTAAATTTTAGCACTGCAAATGGATTCAGAGACCCCCTTTATCTATGAATCCATTTGCAGTGTAAATTTTTTGTGAAATGTAACACTTTAATATCAAAATTGGAATGTTCCATTTCTGCAGTGACACAATTAAAAATGACTAGAGTAAACGACTAAATCATATACTTCTTTTACTTTCTAGTTGGTCACATTTTTATTCATGGACTATAGAATTTATGTACATTAATCATTTTTAATTTTATCACTTATTATCTAGTCATATATTTTAGTCATGGACTAAATTAATCATTTAAGTTAGTTGTTTTTAGTTGGGTCACTTATTATCTAGTCGTTTATTTTATTCCTAGACTAAATTAGTCATTTAAGTGAGTCAATTTTAGTTGGGTCACTTAAAATTTTTCAAATTTAGTACTAATTCTCTTGAAATAGTTCTGGTGATTAACATTTTTAGTCACCTAGTCACTAATTTCATCATTCTCTACTAGTGTATTTTATTTATCTTACTTCTAATTTTTTTTCGCTATTGTGTTGTCATCTTATTATAGCTCAATTGTCTCCCTTGTTAATACAATGTTGGGGGTATTGGTATCCTTATATTGATAGAAACGGGGAGAGAGTGGAAATAAGGGTTCTAATGGATTATATAAGGGGTGGAAAATTGTGGGCCATAGAGAAGCATACCAAGATCATGCTATGTTATGAGGGTATTGAATGTCGTATTGATGGTAAATATAGGCATATTCATTGCCAGAGGGGTTTTGATATAGAGATCCCATTTGATTCATTAACATGTAGATTTTGTATGTTGGTTCCAGTATTTAATGACTTCGGGATGTGATTATATCGTGAATCAAGGTCCATCAATAAAATAAGTGAACGAGATACATGAAAAGGTAGGATATTGGACTATTTGACTCAAAATGAAATGAAAAATGCTGCAAGGGTTATAGATTCTAACCATATATCAAAAATGCGAGCTATTTGGTGGGAGAGGACAAAGGTTGCTACACTCTCTATTAGAATGAAATCTCTAAAGGAAAAGTTTTTTGAATTGGCAGAAATGAAGGATGTATTTAGGTTTTGTAAGGATATGTGTGAGGCACATAAGTAAGGAAAATTACATGGTAAAGATGTAGTTTGGGGATTTCTAAAGGATATATTTCATAACTTGATTCATGCAAAATTAGGGAGAACATATAGTACATCCACAAAATCCCTTTATGAGATGATCAAGTTATGGGGAGGTCCCAGATTTCATATCTTTATTAGCTTGAATCTGCATGTCCCCTAAATATCTACAACTTTAAGGCAAGTTAAAATGTCATTGAAATATATCCCAAGGGAGCAAGAGCATGTTTTTTAAGCATTCGAAAAAAAATATGCTTCTTATAAAGCCAAACAAGGTATATATAGAAGAATTCCTATATGCCTTGGTGAAGATGAAATAATTGTGAAAAAATATGTTAGGTAGGTAGCAAAAAGCGATACAATGGTAGGTTTTTGTGGTTTTAAAGAAGAACATCAATGCCAATCACATTTATTGGTGACAGTTCTTGAGAGAGATGTAGGCTATGAGATTATAAAAAAATCTTTAAAAAACAATGTTATTGGGCATTATTAACATGTTATTATCATAAACCATTTACGTGAAAAAATTCCTGATTTGGTTGTGGTTGCTCATCCAAAATTAAATAAATTAAATGCAAATTTTGTTTATAAACAATTGGAAAAGGTAGAATTTATGTGGAAGAAACACGTAGAAAACAATTTCAGACCTTTTGTTGGTCATTCCTCAGATGGGGATAGCAGAAGAAGATAGCTTATGTTGAAATATTACTATTCAAAATCATGTCTTCGATATAAAATTCCTTGGGAAGGGTGGAGGCTAACTAGGTTGTACAATGGTTACAATGTTACAGGATTGCATGACCAAGATTACATCCATAACGACAAAAATCTAGTGAATCCTTTGTCTAGCGATCGACAAGAATTGGTTTTAGGAAATGAGTACATAAGATTTGGCCATGTTAGAATGGTTTATCACACTTTTAAAGTGGACGATCACAAGATTAAGTGTGAAGATATAGAGAGAGGATGGATCGAGAAAAATTGGGTTTCACAAAATGCATTGCTTCAAGGCATGTTCAGAGTTTTTTTAAAGAGTTCAGAATTACACCAATTTGAAAGTTAGAGAGGACACTAGCTACAGAGACTTACCTAATGATTTTTTCTGACTACATTGACATATTTATGTATCATAGTTCGAGCCTTTGGGAGAGAGTGTGAAATTCTTTAGGAGTTCATAATTTCTTCACGTTATGATTATGTTGGTACAAAAACAGTCTCATACTAATGTCAACATAAATTTCATCAGCAGAGAGGCACGTCAAGATGTGATAATTTATTGCCATTTTGAAGTTTTGTTGATGATATTGTTTAGAGATCAATACTCTAACTTTCCATGTGTTCTGCACTTGACTGGGTCAAATGTATGTGATAACTTCTTTAGAAAATTTGGTTGGATGGTTCGAGTGGATAGGGCCTATGATTTCACTAACTTTCTTCATGTTGTTGCAACCCTTAATAGAGTTGTTGAAGAAGAATCAAATCCATAAGGGATTCATTTTAATGAATCCCATAAGAAACAAGAAAACATTTTGAATAAAGTGCACCAAGAAAGAATACAGAACATTGACATATTGTCGCAATATCATTCAATATCCACAAACGCTAAAATTTTAGAAGCCCTTAAGATTGGATTGAAGGATGCAAAAGACATTTTAACAACTCTTGGAATGAAACCATAAAATTATGCTCAATGTTCTTGTTGGGTTAAACCTTGGACAGAGGATAAATATTATCCAACATTCCAAATTGTAGATGAAGTAGGCTATGATTCTCCACCAAGATGTTCGAACTATATATTTCAATATTCATATTCATTGGTACACAAATAAAGTGAATTTGAAATAATGGAAAGTAAGTGGAGACATGATTTGGATGAAATTTTAGATTCTATTGATGAATATGTAAGCAAAACTATAAAACTAGTGGTGAATATTGATGGTAACTATATGTTCAAAGCATGTTTGGTTAGTTAGTTAAATGGAAATAAAACATTATCCAAAGATAGGTTGGCGAAAGTGAGAAATGTGGTCTACTTTAGGTGAGATGGGAAGACTCTACAAAAGGGTGTTTCAATTGGATTTGGAATTGGATCAGATTGTGGGGTGTTGTTTGAAAACAACTAAATTCCCCCAATTGAACATACTGCAATAAAAGGTGTTACTCGAAGTACAAAAAAAGTTGTTACTTGTGGAATGTGGTACATTGGAAGGGTTCAAATAATAAGGTAGAAGGATGGTAATAGGGTGTTTTATTACCATAATGACATCAACCTTTTGGATAGATTAGAATGCATCGAGCTTCAATTATGTTGGTATAGTATAATAAAGGGGAAACACATGTATAAGTATGATTTGAATGATCATGCTTTTGTACAACTTGAATCCGTTATAGAAATCACAAAATTGTCGTACAATGCTAAGAATGATACATACAAATTACAAGAAAGTGATTACAATTTTTTTTTTTCAGATTTTGTGAAAAATTTGAACAAGGTTAATTTTCAAAACATTATACTTTCACTTTCCTTATGTATTTCCATAAGTTGGATTATTTATAAATAGTTTTTGGTTGTATTTTTGTTGATTTGTTTGTATGAATATGATGTTAATTTTATACTACTTGGCTTTAGGTCTAGTGAATACTTCAAATTGTGATTGTTATAGATAAATCAAACTTGTTTCGCTGCCTACTTTTTGGTGTAAGTTTCTTTCACTAGCCATTCATATTTTTGTAGTTGTGTTTCATTCAAACATTAATTTCGTATTTCTTCCATAAAAAAATATAATTACATACCTATATAATTATATGTACCCCTTACCTCAACACATATATACAATTTGAAGATAAGGGCATCCCTTACCTCAACACTCATGTTGGATGCATGTTAAGTCCCTATATTAATAATGTAGTCCCTTAATATGTTAGTGTATTGTACCCCTGTAACCCCTATATTGTTATTATTGTGCCCTTACATTATTATTGTTAGGTCGGCCAGGATTACATTGTGGCCCCATGGACTCCTATATATAAAAAGGAGGTTTTGTCATTTGTATCATCCAAGAATTTTTCATTCATGTAATGTATTGGAGGTTTGCCGCTTAAAGTGGCTTATTTATAAGGTTCTGATATCCCTTTTCTTCTATTTTTGGAGCTGGTTTCACAACATTTGGTATCAGAGCTTTGGATTCTAGGGTTTTGCTGCTCCAAACAGGTCATCGTGGAATTTTCACTATAAAATTTTTTCTATGAAGGTTCAGAAGCTGAAATTTTTAGAGTGCGAAGAAAAAATCATGAGAAATATTGTCGCAAAATTTTAGAGCTTGGTTCGCGATATTTTTGGAGATATGATCTGTAGACATTAGGTCTTTTTGCAGGCTCCTGAATTTCACTTAAAAAGGGCATCATGAAATTTTCGCTGTAACTATTTTTGCACGAAGGATCAGAAGCTGAAATTTTTAGAGAGTGAAGTTTAAATCCTGAGGAACATCGTCACAACATTTCAGATCTCGGTTCACAAAATTTTTTGAGATATGATCTGTGGAATTTAGGTCCTTTTTAGGCTCCCAAATTTCATCTCAAGGAGGTGATCATGGGAAAATCTTCATAACACTCTTTCTGACCATCGGATTGGAATTCTGTAAAAATGGCTAGAATTACATGGAATTTAGTTTCTTGTCCATAAATTTTAGAGCTGAAGGAGGAAACAGTGACATGTGGAAAGTCATACAAGTTCACTCTACTAAACCAGTCCATAATTAGGTCATCGTAGGAGATTGGGCACAACTTTGCCTTCAAGAATCCAAATCAGGTCATAGTTGTGGCATTCGAAAGAGGATTCAGAGGGCTACCTCAGGGCTACATTTTAGATATTGAATATTTGAAATCACAAAGATAATTCATTTTCAATATCGAGCTCCTCAAAAGCAAGAAATAGGTGTGTATTTTTTTCGAATTACATAAGTCTCACTCGAAAAAAAATAGTTTGATTTTATTCCAAGGGCATATTTTAGAATTTTTATTAGTATTGGGTTCTATAATACCTTTGAAAAATAATTCCATACTCATTAAGCCCTCAAAAATATATACTATGATGCATGAAGAGGAAGAATTGCAGTATAAGATATCAAAATTACAGTACCAAGTGCAACAAATTTCAATCTTACAAAGAGAAACCGAAGATGAAATCGATGGTTTAAAAGTAGAAATGGAGGCTAGGTTGGATGGTTTGAAGGATGAAATAATATCTAATATGGATGATAAATTAGTGGAAGATCACATCGAGCATCAACAACAAGTTCTCCAACTCTCAAAGGATACCCTAACATTGGTGCAGAATCTAATAAACAACAGGAAGATCAACATCACATCAAAAGAAGTTATGAAGCAGTCACAAAAAAATAAATCAACAAGTAAGATAAATTTTAGAGTATCTTAGAAAGTGGAAGAACTTTCCTTTAGAAGATTCCACATGGGAGGATAAGAATTTTATACAGAAGCATCAAGAAATAATCAAGCGTTGAGGACAACACTTGTTTGAAGGAGAGGGGCATGTTAAGTCCCTATATTAATAGTGTAGTCCCTTATTATGTTAGTGTAGCCCCCATTATTTTTCTTTTTGTACCCCTGTAACCCCCATATTGTTGTTATTGTGCCCTTAAATTATTATTGTTAGGTCGGCTAGGATTACATTGTGGCCCCACTAGGATTACATTGTGGCCCCATGGACTCCTATATATAGAAAGGAGGTTTTGTCATTTGTATCATCCAAGAAATTTTCATTCATGTAATGTATTAGAGGTTTCCCCATTGAAGTGGCTTATTTCTAAGGTGTTGATACCTCTTTTCTTCTATTTTTGGAGCTGGTTTCACAACATTTGGTATCAGAGATTTGGATTCTAGGGTTTCACTGCTCCAAAAAGGTCATTGTGGAATTTTTTCTATAAACCTTTTTCTATGAAGGTTTAGAAGTGGAAATTTTTAAAGTACGAAGAAAAAATCCCAAGGAACATCTTTGCAAAATTTCAGAGCTTGGTTCGTAATATTTTTGGAGATATGATCTGTAGACCTTAGGTCTTTTTTCAGGCTCTTGAATTTCACTTAAAAAGGGCATTGTGGAATTTTCATTGTAACTATTTTTTTTACGAAGGCTCAGAAGCTGAAATTTTTATATAGTGAAGCTAAAACCCTGAGGAACATCATCACAAAATTTCAGAGCTTGTTTTGCAATATTTTTGGAGATGTGATCTGTGGAATTTAGGTCTTTTTCAGGCTCCCGAATTTCATCTTAAAGAGGTGATCGCAGGAAAATATTCATAATGCTCTCTCTGAGAATTGGATTGGAATTATATAAAAATTGGCTATAAGTACATGGACTTTAGTTTCCTGTCCATCAATTTCAGAGCCGAAGGAGGAAACAGTGACATGCGGCAAGTCATACAAGTTCACTCTACTGAACTAGTCCATCATTAGGTCATCATAGGAGATTGGGTGCAAATTTTCCTTCAAGAATCCAAATCAGGTCATAATTGTAGAATTCAAAAGAGGATTCATAGGGCTACCTCAAGGCCACATTTCAGATATTGAAGATCTAAAATGACAGAGATAATTCAGTTTCAATATCGAGCTCCTCAAAAGCAAGGAATAGGAGTGTATTTTTTTCGAATGACATAAGTCCCATTTGAAAAAAAAATAGTTTGAATTTATTCCAAGGGAATATTTTAGAATTTTTATCAGTATTGGGTTCTATAATGCCTCCAAAAAATAATTCCATACCCATCAAGCCCTCAAAAATCTATACTATGATGCATGAAGAGGAAGAATTGTAGTATGAGTTATCAAAATTACAGTACCAAGTGCAACAAATTTCAATCTTACAAAGAGAAACCAAAGATGAAAATGATTGTTTAAAAGAAGAAATAGAGGCTAAGTTGGATGGTTTGAAGGATAAAATAATAGCTAATATTGATGATAAATTAGTGGAAGATCACATCAAGCATCAACAACAAGTTCTCCAACTCTCAACGGATAACCTAACTTTGGTGCAGAATCTAATGAAACAACAAGAAGATCAACATGACATTGAAAGAAGTTCTGAAGCAGTCACAAAAACAAGAACTTGACAAGTAATATCAATTTCAGAGTATCTCAAAAAGTGGAAGAAATTTCCTTTAGAAGATTCCACATGGGAGGATGAGAATTTTATACAGAAGCATCAAGAAATAATCAATCGTTGAGGATAACACTTGTTTGAAGAAGAGGGGCATGTTAAGTCCCTATATTAATAGTGTATTCCGTTATTATGTTAATGTAGCCCCCCTTATTGTTATTTTTGTACACCTGTAACCCGCATATTTTTATTATTGTGCCCTTACATTATTATTTTTAAGTTAGCTAGGATTACATTGTGGCCCCATGGACTCCTATATATAGAAAGGAGGTTTTGTCATTTGTATCATTCAAGAATTGTTCATTCATGTAATGTATTGGAGGTTTCCCCCTCTAAGTGGCTTATTTCTAAGGCGTTGATATCTCTTTTCTTCTATTTTTGGATCTGGTTTCACAAAAATGCATTCTACTGTGTTTCTTCTAAAGTTGGTCCATTTAATCACGAAAATCAAGAAGAGTTGCTTCCTTTTTCATGAATATGTTTTCTAGAAAATTATGTAGTTATTCTCGCTAAATTTAATGCTTTCCTTCATTTTTTTAGATTAATGGTTCACTTTCTAGAAAGGATATCAATGATATAATGGCATGAGGTTCAATCAGGATGGTTTCAGCTCACTCGAGTCAACAAATTTCCACTATAGCAATGACTAACACATGAAGTGGATTTAATTTTGAATGTTCGTGCGGTAGTTGGATTTCCTATTTTTTAAATTAAACATATATTTTAGAGTTTGTAGCTCAAATGTGCCATGAGAGTCTTTTTGGAAGTATTTATAATTTTTCCATATGCATGAGGTCTATAATAGTTAAATTTCACTTGGTTATTATTGACAATTGAGTCCTTAATCATCTTTCAGGCATTTCCTTTCACTTAAAAAAATTAACATTAATTACTCTATGTAAAGGTTTTTGGATAGGTGATGGTAGTTGGTTTTCAAATTGTTTGCAACTTTATTGGGATATATGCTTCTGGTAGATTGGAAGGGCGTGAAAATTTTCTTTCTTATTTTTGCCAATATTGATATATATGTGTTCGATGGGGCTTGATATTTGTGCATCTTATCCAAGGGGTATTTTAAGGTGAATGGTATCTGTTTTTTTGAAACTTTTGGAATGACAATAATTTGATAGGGTGAAGTTTGAAATGGCACTTTTCTTTCTTATTTTTGTCTATATTGATATATATGTGTTTGATGGGCCTTGAAATTTGTGCATCTGATCCAAGGGGTATTTTAAGGTGAATGGTATCTATTTTTTTGCAACTTTTCGATTGACAATAATTTAATGCGGTGAAATTTGAATGGTATGAAAATTTTAATTGATTTTATGTTTCCAAAGAAATAATGCATAAGTTTCTATGTCATGGTTTGGAAAAGGGAAATACATAGCAATTGTTTTTTATTTCATGGCATATCACCTCCAAAAAGGAAAATCAGGAAACCTATTGGCCACTTTTCAAAAAATTTCATAACAAATATAGCTACGATACCTCTCGGGAACGCAACTAGAAGAAAAAATTATTCTTTGATGAGTGAGGCAGGTCGTCAATGGCAGAAGAAGATGAGGAAAAAAAGAAACAGTAAGTACTTTTCATTTAGTGTTGTCATATTTTCCTTGTACAAGAATGCTTTATTATTGTATGTGGATAGATTTTTGACATCATTTGGAATGAGAGAAATATCTTTCATAGCAGGTCATATTTTTAAGCTTCATTAGAGACTCTTTGTGGCCCTGGTTCTGAAATTTCAGTTGAAGAAGATGAAATTAAGGTACAGGGCCTCTGGTATTTTATAATTGCAATACTTTTGTTTCTTTCTTTTCGTAATCTGACTATGTATTAATTCATAGATAATTGTGATTTGAAGGATTGAAATCATAGATACATTCATACTATAATAGAACCTTATGAATATGTCTGACTCGGTGAATTTTTGTAGGAAATTTATGAAGGTCTAGATTTCTCTATGTATGAAGAACATTTGGCATTTGGGATTTTATGCATTAATTTTTCAATAGATGGACAAGAACTTGTTGATAGCAGCAATGACAAATATCTATATGTTTATGAAATAGAAATGATCAGGTATTTTTTAATGATAACAACTCATGAGATTTTGTATAGTTTTTCTTGGTAATACATCCACAAGCCTAGTAATTCTTGGTGATACATCCACAAGCCTAGGAATATCCTTGATGCACACTTGTAATTCATTCCTAATGGGTGATATTCATATGGTTGGTATTCGAGAAAGCCACAACAGAGCATTAGAAAATTTTTGAGGTCTAAAATGGGCCTCCTATGAAAAATGTACAACCAAAATAAAATTTATAAAAACCAATAGAATTCAACATGATGATGTCAACCATGGGGAATGATTCACCATTTTTTGGAGTAAAAGTGTAAAAAGATTAGAAAAATAATAAAATAGTAAAACAACTTTTTTAGCTTGCATTTTCCACTTATCTCCCAAAGGTTATACTCAAATTTCGAGCGGTAGTATTCGTTGGATGCAAAATTTAATTCCTCAGATAACAAGTATGCATGTTGCAGACTTTCTATGGAACCTATTACACGAAAAATGAGAAATACGAGAAAAAACATGATTGCAATCACGTTTTTCATGTATTTCTCATTCTTCATGTAGCAGGGTCCATCGAAAGTATGCAACATGGGTGCTCCTTGGATGAGGAGTCAAATTATGCATCCAACGAGTGTTTCCACTCGAAATTTGAGGAAACTGATAGGGAGATAAGTTGAAAATACAGGTTGAAAAGGAATTTTTTTATTTTTTCCCTCTAAAATTTGATGATGTGATCTAATCTTATTTTATTATTTCTACTATTATTTTAGAATTTCCTTAGTTGGCCAATTTTAGACCTCAAAATCCCCCCAATGAGAGTATAAGAAGCCTATTAAAATTTTTAGATTAATTTTATATTTGACTAAATTGTCTATCTACAAGATGTTGTAATATAATTTGACTGACTTAGAAAGATTGGAACTTCAAGCCCTGGTTTAATCAGGGATGCAGTACAAGAAGGTATGCTTGTTAAATATTTCATATTAATTTTATATTTGATTGAACTGTCTATTTGCAAGCTATTGTAATATGATTTGACTGACCTTGAGAGATTGGAACTTCAAACCTTGGTTTGATCAAGGATGTAGATCCAGGAAGAGGTCTGAATAAAAACATATTTGCAGGAAAAAGGAAGACCCGTTGGGTGCTTGTAATATTCATTCTTTTCTCACTTATTGTGGGTCAAGTTTCTGCTTCACTTCTTAATAGGTATTACTTTGATGATGGTGGTAATAGTAGATGGATATCAACTCTAGTGCAATCGGTAGGATGCCCTATTCTCTTCATACCTATGGTATTTTATCAAGGAAAAAAATCCTCTATGATTACCCCACTCACACCCAAATTGGTGATAATTTATGTTGGTTTGGACTTGCTTCTAGCTGAAGATAATCTGCTTTGCTCACGGGGTATCTCTTATATGCCTGTTTTGACCTATTCACTTCCCTATTCAAGCCAACAGACCTTCAATGTTGTATTTGTATTGATATTGAACAGGAAGAAAATTACTCCATATATCTTGAAATCTCTGGTTTTTCTGACTTTGGGTGCAATTCTTCTTGCAGTTCATTCAGATGGTGATAGGCCTAAGGGAGTGAACACTACCAAGTAGATAGTAGGCTTCATTTTCAATATTGTAGCTTCTGCAATCTATGGGTTGTGTCTGCTGTTGATGCCGCTTGTATTCAATAGGGTTTTAAATAAGGAGAACTTTGTAGTGGTTATGGAGATACAAATTTTCACATCCATAGTTGCTACAGTGGTATGCATAGTTGGATTGTTTGTCAATGGGGAGTTCAGTGATATGAAAAAGGAGGCTAAGAAGTTCACAATGGGGATATTTGCCTATTATATCACAATGATATGGCATGCAATAGGTTGCCAAGTTTGTTATATTGGTGGAGTGGGTTTGATATTTTTGGTTTCTTCCTTGTTCTCAAATATGATTAGCACTATGGCCCTCCCTAATTAGTCTATCATTGGGGCCAAATCTCTTGTGGGAATTGCTCACAGAAAGAAAGTTATTCAACATAAATACTTCAATGGGTGCTCTACATTTACAAAATGGATCCTAGATATTGAGATTACTCAATACAACTCAACCCATTCTCCTTGAGAAGCTAACTTGGGCACCTAGAAATAGAAGACAAATCTCCTTTTCCAGTAATAATATTTTGGGCAATCCACCTCTGCAATTTGATCTGGTTGATTCATGAATTTTTTGATTGGCAATATCAACACCCTTTTATTACCATCTATGATGTTTCTACATGGAATGAAGTAAGAAAATGGTTTGACTAGAACTTCAATCTAGTCCAAGACCAATCTTTTGTGAGATTGACCCTTTTTGTATGTGCTCCTATCTCCATATCCAAGAGAAACCCTAGGGGCTAGGGGGAATATTCTTACTCTGTTAGGCGGGGTTATCTCCATCAAATATCCTTCCTTACTTTCCATAAGCATAGTTTCCTAATGTAATGTATTTCTGCTACTTGTCAGTGCATAATAAGCTCTTAAGTCCCTACTGCAAATAATTTAAGGAAGCATGAGATAGTTGGCCCCACTCATTGTGCATTATGTCAGAAAGCATAAGAAACAGAGAAAAAACTCTTTCGCTAATGTGACTTCACAAGGAATGTTTGGAAATTTATTCTACATGACATTAGTCATCAATACATTGATGCCACATCATGAATGTAGTTGTTTAATATGTGGATTTACCAATATGATGGATCCTTCCAGCAAAAGCTAGTGTTTAGAGTTAATATACCATTAGGTATGCGTTATATAGATATGTAAAGTTACACATCTAGTGTAGGTAGATTATAAATTTATCTTTGGGTGTACATGTCTAGCATATGAATTTTTTTAAAATGTTTCATTTACTGAATTTTTTATTTCATCCATTTTTTCTCTATATTTCTTATTTTATTCATTAATTTCAAATAGTTGTAGGTACATTTTACAAGGTAATGAACAAGAAAAGATAGTTTTGCTTGCTAAGGATGGGGACATCTATAACAAGATTTCATGTTCTTCAGCTCCAGAAATATTTGGACATGAGGATGTCAAAAAATCCATGCTTCTTCTTATTTTTGGTGCCCCAATTAGAAAATGAATGGATGGAATGAAGGTATAATTATATTACTGAAGAGATGTTACAAAGAAACTTGAATATCCCATTGGTGATTTTCTAAGAAAAATGTCTTGTTATTCTCTATTATTTGGTCTCTGGAGTTTGCAAATAAAGGAAAATTTAAATTTATTTCTCACATTTATGTTTTAATTGCAAATAAGAAGTGATTTTCATGCCTGTTTGATGGGAGATCCCGGTGTTGCAAAAATTCAGTTGTTGCAACACATGATCAATGTGGCACTTGGAGATGTTTACACCACATGTCAAAGAAGTTGTGGTGCTGGTCTAACAGTTGTTGTTCAAAGGGATCCAGTCACCAATGAAATAGTACTTGAAGGCAGGGCCCTCATATGTTTCTAATATTTATTCCTTACAATGTTTAATTTATTGGTTTCTTTGGAGTTCGAAATTATTTTATTTTAGACTAAATGCATCAGAGGTTTCACCAACATATACCTTTCAACACCTTCAGAGCAGTGACAGAGGTAATGGATCTTGTATGTGATGAATTGGGTGTGATGCTATGTACGATACATACCATATTTGTATTCATAAAGTGATGGTGTTGTGTAGAATTATGATCTACAGATAAATAAAATACCCTAAGTGTGGTGATAGGCGCTTATAACAATAGGTGAAAGGCTTTTATAACACTTTATCTAAAATAAGCAGACAAACGGAATGATAGAAGAGCCTACTTGCAATCCAAGCACTTCTCCTTCTCCTTGTGCCTCTTTTGTTGTTGCCTTCAATCCAACTTAGATCGCCAGATTGATTCCTGCAAGCATAAACAAAAAACATCAAAAATATTGCAATATACAGATGCCTACTTATCTTAATCAATCAATTCGATTAGATGTGAAACATATATATCATTCAAGAATCCATTGCATGATAAATAAAAGAATAAAGAAATACACATTTGGGAAGATGAACAATAATGTTTATTAACGATTAGAAGGGGGATGTTACAACCAATGATTGATTTGCTGACATCAGCTCTAGCTTCATCCATGAATCATCACATCCAACATCACACCAACAACACATCATTACTTTCACTCTCTCAAATGAGAATCCAACAACGTTTCTTTACCAAAATTATTCCTTTCCTAGCACTACAATATGTGCTCAATTTATAGGGAAATTGATGGTAGTTTCTCAATGAATGACTTTCTAATAATAGTCAAGACATGTTCCCAAGTTCAGAGGTAGTAGATGGACACTTGGATTTGAATTTTGATGCATATGAACCCTTCTAGAAGGCACTAGCCACGTGGAGATTCTCCGAACAATGAGAATCCTGCTCCCATGTAACCAACACACTCTTGAATGTCGAGAAGTGCATTGCAGTGAACCCTTGAATGGAGGATGCTGCATATGAAACATAGTTAGATCCTTTAGAGGTCATGTTGGTGAGTTCATAAGTGATATAACATATACTTCAAAACTTGGAAATCTCACAATAGAATATGTGAATGAATTTTTCTTTTCTTAGGGCATATAGCAACTCAAGTATAAGGGGATGATAGACCCTATTTCATTGGCCCTGGATATAATGCCTAGTTTGACCAGGTCATGGGGAATGATGCCCAAATTGACCTATAACAACTACCCCCTAAAGCATGAAGTGAAAATAATAACAATATATTTGAATGAGATGCTTTATGAAGTGATGAGATGGAATTGAAGGGAGTGGCAACCTGCATAAATCTTACAATACATTACATCATAATATTTTCATATTGATTATGAATTGCTGATGGTGTCATTCCTATCCTCGAAACATAAAATATATAATAACATGTACATAGTTGAGAAATTTGTCTACATTAGAATGTTTCCCAATACAGACATGCCCTTAGACATAGGACAATGTTCAGATGATGATTCCTGGATGGCTGAAACTAGATACGGGGTCTTATTATCTCCTTCACTCAATCATTCGGGTACAAGTCTACCCATGTGAATATATGATTTGTATTCGAGCATGGTAGGGAATCATTTGATTACCATCAAATAATGTTAGATGTTAACAAACACGAGAGAACCACCATTCATGTTAATTTCTCTCAAGGTACTGCAATACATTTTGCAATGTGTGAATAGACAATTTGATGTCAAAATCCAAACAAAATCTTTCAGTTAAAGGTCCAGAAGCAAGGATCTTGTCAATGCTGTAACAAGCCTCATGGTACTGGAAGATGATGTTTCTAAGTAAAATTCCTGGATGATGATTTGATGTCGATAGGAAGTCACTTTATTATGAAATGTGAGTTACTGATTTCAGAGATAAAATGTGAGTTGATATAGCAATGTTCACGAATGACTGTCATGAAAGTGAAGGTTTATGAGTATTGTAGAAGGATGAGTATTCACTGGATGACTTATCTTGAACATATCAAAGACACTTAGATGAGTTGGAAGCATTGACCCAAAACCAAAGTGGAGGTATGATGAACCATAGGTATGAATGAACTATCAAGAATATTAGCCACTCAAAATGTCACAATGATGGAGGGAAGTGTCATGCTTAAGAGTGACCTGCTACCGTAAAAGTTCTGTTCACTTTCCAAAATTTTCCCTAGTATTTTTTTGACCAGTACCTCTTGATTTTTTAACAAGCTTGACGAGGATAACATATGCTTGATCTATAATTCAACCCTTAGGGTGAGTAGCATCACTATTTAATAACTTAACGGGTCTAGGGATAAATGAAACTCAAATTCTTGCCGTGATCGACAAGACTGTGACTATTTCATGTTTTAACGAGCCTAACGACAGTGACAACTTGGTCCTTTTTCATATTTAGAGGTTTTGAGAAAAATGACAAAAGAAAAATCCATCAGGGAAAATTTTAAGGGTGGAAATTTATCTTAAAGTTTAGAAACAATGGAGAAAATTACTAGCTTATAATATGAAAATTATAAAATTTTTGGCGATATTTCTATAAAAATATTTAGGGTTATCATGATTTTATATTGATTTTTATAAAATTTTGGTGATTTTAGAGGTAAAATAATTTTATAGTATAAAATTTGGGCAAATATTTTTTGGAAAAATTGGAAATTGGCGAACTTGTTTTTTGGAAGAGTATGAAAACTTAGCCCACCTGCGAATATTAGCCCCTAAAATTTTCCTTGAACTCCATAAATCCTTTTTCATAAATTTCTTGCTCAGATCCGAAAATGTGTAAAATGATATCTGAGAGAACTTCCTAGCCATGCTCGTCTAAGTTTTTCCTTTTTCGTAAATAATCTATCTCAGTTCGGAAAAGGGTTAAACTTACATTGAGTAGATGTTAGTTCATTTACTTTTACGAGCTCTAAAATACAAGTGCTCGACAATATTTTCACATTATCGGAGTCTTAAAAGAGCTAAAGTAAGACTCCAGGGGTTCCTTTTTCACCGTTATCAAGGCTAAAAAAAGAGATAAAAGTGCGATTCAAGTCCTTTTTCATTTTTATCAAAGATCAACAAATAACGATAAAAGGATGCCATTTGGTCAAATCATTCTTGAAATAAGTGTGCACAACTAATCATCTATGTCAGCTGTAAACCTGTTCAAAACAAAATCCAATGGAATAAAAATACATGTTTCATGATAAAAATGAATAAAAACCATAATCACAACAATAAATATGATTTGGAAATAATCAAATGATTAATTAAAAGAGTTTTACTATTCATTTTTACCATTTTAAAGTTACAATTTTCATTTCAAAGCTCTGAACCTGTTTCCCCCCGCTGAACTTCAGTTGTTGATTGCGATCGATTATGTGGATGGTTTTTCAGTCGTTTGATCTAGGTTGGTGTTATCGACCTCCTCTTTCCTTCAGTAGTACTTTTTCTTCATTTCATTGAAATTCTTTATGGATTTGGGCCCCTTGGGGTAAATTTATTTTTCAAACAGGGCCATGCACCCTTGAATGTTGAAAGGTGCATTGGGGTGCACTGGAATTGAAGGCCAGGTGCACTTGCAACGCAGTATCAACTAACCAGGGGTGCATTGGGAGAAATTCACATTTTTTTATATGCAATGTTCCCAAATTTTTCCTGCATTTTTTCATGGAATGGGTCCTTATGAGTCTTATGGTTGTGTTTTAGTGATTCAACAAACCAAAATGAAAATTACTTGGAGGGAAAAAGAACATGGGGAACAAAACATGATTTTGCTAAATGATCAGGGTACTGTAAGAGCCCTTAGAGACTGTGCGTTGTTGAAGTGCTTCAGACTATTAGGTATGAGCCAACAAATGGAACTATTGGAGTTCTTTCTTCTTTCATGGGATCTAGTGATTGAGGAATTTCATATTGGGGAAAAAGTGGTTCTGATTTTAGTGGAGGATATCTATTTTCTCACAGGTTTGTCGAGGAGAGGCCTACCCATTTCTCTTTCAGGGTCTACTCTCGGAGGAGAGAGGGCGAGAGATTATATATTGCAGTATTGCAATCCAGGGGCATAACCTAGCAAGGATGGGAAAATCGACATCTGTGATGTTTATGATTTTCCATTAAGAACCATCTTATTTGTTGGAAATACTAAGAGGGGGGGGGGGTGAATCAATATTCCTTTCAATTAGAGAATTATTTAATCTTCAATTATTAGCAGTTTTTGTACAATGATAGAAGCAAACAAGAGGAACACAAATGCACACAATTTTTAAGGTGGAAACCCACTCTGGGACAAAAACCACCTAATGCTTTTCTAATAATTCTTTAATATTCAAATCCAATTGAAAATAAAGCTCCAACTTCCTATAATCTAGGAAAGAATTCTTCTCTAGCTCCCACTGGATGGATGCTCCAACGCCTGAGATTATTTAGTAGTCAACTGAATGGATTCCCCAACACCCAATGAACTACAACTCATCCTAGCACCACCCTACCACCCTATAGAAGAATAAAATAAGAATGGACTCTCGTACCAGGGAAAATGGTCCACTTTACAATGACATAGAATGATGCAGAAGAAGAAGATATACTAGACCATAACCCCAACTTTGACACAGCCACCTAATGATTATCCTAGACCTCCCAACACTTCCTCTTCAACCCTTGGCAGATAGACACTAGTACAATTTGTACAATAATTTATTTACAATGACTAAGTACAATGATACCTTTACAATGATTGTATGTAGTGTTGCCCACTTGAAGACTTCATATGATGAACTTCTTGCTGCTGTTATGCACCTTGGTTGCTTCTCTTGTCATGCTACCCTCTGCTACACCTTGCTTTTCTTTGTTTCCGTATAAACTCTGGTACTTTGCAAACCTTGACAACACATGATCTAGCTTTTTCTTGCCTTATAGAAGCTCGATATTGAATCTGGTGTATCTCTGTTATTTCAGATCCTCACTATCTAATTTTTGGTCCTGTAGTATTCCTCTGAGTCTTATTTCCAATGCCATAGGTCTGAAAAAATTTGGAATATTCAATAGAGAGTTATACTCAATCTCTCACAATGCCCTAATTAAGGATTCTTTTAGCAGATCACACTTGTAGAGCATGCCACGTGTCATTGTTTCTTCATTTGGCTCTAAAATTGATACAAAAAAAGTCAGAGGCTGTGATATATCTTCCAATTTTTACATAATTCCAATCTGATACTCAGAGAGAGATTTATGACGATTTTACCAAGGTCACTTCTTTGAGATGAATTTCAGGAGCCTGCAAAAACCCTAACTTACACAAATCATTTCTCAAAAAATACTGCGCACCTTGATCTGAAATTTTTATTGTAGTTTCCTCATGATTTTGGATTCACCTCATATAAATCTCAGCTTCTGACCCTTTGTAGAAAAAAATTTAGAGTGAAAATTCCACGATGACCTGTTTCATATGGCCGAATCCCTTCCATAAGGAGGAAATGAAGATCACAATTTATATGAATTCTTAAGTTGAGAGGGGCTTGAAAAAGTTAACGTGGGATGGATTTTAGGAGCTTAAAAAATATTAATTATGAATTTTCAATGACCCATGCCACAACCCCATGGGGTTTTAGCCCACTAACTGGGGTACAAACTTCAAACATGAATATCTCTTAAACCGTGAAGAATTACATGGTGTGCTATATATCAATGGAAACATCTCGACAAGTAGAAAAAATAAAAAGAATTATTGACCTAGAATGTATTAATTTGGTAGGTAAAACTTCCCATTTAATATTTTCTTAGCCCTTGGTTCTGCTTGGGTTGACATCAATGACAACCGCTGATCAACAATCTCCCCCTTTGGCATTGATGGCAACACAAGTTATCCCCCTGCAATCATGACACCTCTTCCTACAACATTCTCTCCCCTTTTGACATCAATGGTAAAGGGTAACTCCCCCTCAAACACAACCATCCTCTGGACTTGCACACACTTCCACTTGCGTTGACACACAACCATCCTACAGACCTCTACACACTTCCACTCCCCGTGACACAAAATCGTTGTGCAGACCTGTAATCTACTTCCACTCCCCCTTTATATTCTGAAAAAGGAAAATCTAATGAGAACTTGGGATAATCCCAAGCTTTTGGCGAAGATATTCCAATGCTGGTGAATACTTAATATGTGATTCTTTTGGTGTTTCTTGGAATCTTGCTACTTGTCCAACTACTTGCATAACATCTGGTTGGGAGGATGTTACATATAGAAGACTATTAATCATAGATCTATACAACCTTTGATCCACATCCTTAGATGAGTCGTCTATGCTCAATTTGCAACCTGTTACCATTGGAGTAAGGATGGGTTTACAATCTTCCATTTTAAATTTATGAGCATTTCCTTGATGTACTTGGTTTGACATATAAATATTCCTTTCTCTTGCTGAGATATTTGAAGCCCTAAGAAGTATGTCAGCTCACCAAGTAAAGACATCTCGAAATCACTTTTCACCTTTGTAGCATAATTCTTACTTAGTCGATCATCATTGCTACGAATTATTGTATCATCCTCTTTAACTATTAGAAATGCTTTAGTTGCTTCATCCAGAACATATATCTCGTTTGGAGCTCAACTTTCGATAGCCACAATTTCACCATACACGCCTCTCCTAATTTTACATTTCATCGAGTTGAATAGTATTGTGTGTCCTTGATCACACATTTGTCCAACAATGAGCAGATTGTGATTCATGTTTTCAACCAATAGAACATTCTTGGCTATAACATCTTTTCTTCCGAGAGTGATAGTACCTAGTCCTATAACATTTGAAGATCTATCATTTCCAAAGGACATGGTTCCATCCTTCTTCTCTTTCAGAGATAGAAATTTATTTCTATCTACAGTCATATGCGTTGAGCAACCGCTATCAACATACCACACATATTTGTTCTTTTGAGCCTTGAGAGCGAGAGCACAATTATCATTCTTCTTCTTCTTCCATGTTCGTTCATTTTGTGGCTTCAAATATTCTTCTGGAGGATTTTCAAGTCTGTAGTCTTTGGCTATGTGTCCAAAGTTTCGACATTTGTAACATTCAATATTATTTCTTAAATGTTCAAATCTATTGATGTTTCATTAAGCCCTGGAAGATTCATATTTGACAGATCTCCTAGAATTGTATTTGTTTGAAGGGTACGTGCGGCATTCTACAGCTTTGTGACCAAATTTTTCACATGAATAATAGTGGCCATAAAAAATATGTTGGTACTTGGATGGAAATTTTCGTCGAGGAATTGTCTTCCAAGGCTATTCTTGTGAATATTGTCCAATGAAGTCTACATGCATGTCAGATATCATAGGTTCATTGTATTTTGTTGTAGAAGGTCCTGCTTCTTCTTCTTTGTAACCGATGCCAGTTTTGTCATTGTAAGATCGTTGATTGTTGATGAGTTCTTCCAATGCCCTTGAGCTATTGGCATAGTTTTGGATAGTTTTTCCTTTCTTCACTTCCTCACGCATCGAGACTACTTTAGCTTCTAATTCTTCCCTTTCTTGGTTTCTTTCTTCCAACTTCTTTTGAAGTGACTCTTCATTGAATTTGTGTTCTTCAACTTCAATTTTGAGACCTTGAACTTGTTCTTCAAGAGTTTTGGAATAGATCTTCTCCACCTTGAGATATTTTATAAGCTTGATTGCTTCCTCATAAAATTCATCTATGGTCGATCCTTCTTCTTCGTTGTTTGATACCTCTTGCTTATTGTTCTTGGGTGTATTGTGCTTGGCCATAAACAATACTCTCTCATTGGCTTCTTCTTCACTATCATTGTCTTCATCAGATGATGAGCTATCTTCTGTAGAGAGAAAGGTCCTTTTGGATCCTTGCTTGTTGAATTTCTTAAATACTTTCTTTCTTTTTGAGTTGCCATTACTTTTGTTTGGACATTTTGCTGCAAAATTTCCAACCTCATTACAGCTGAAACATATCAATGGAAGTTTAACTTTGAATTGTCCCTTATCAATTTGTAGTTTTCTCTTGAAGCAAGCATATTCTTCATCTGAAAGACCTTCTTCATCATCTCCCTTCTCTTAACACTTGCAGGTGCATGTATTTTCAATTGAAGGTTGTTTATCCTTATTGGTTTTCTTAGATGCAATGAACATAGTTTCTAGATGTGAAGTACCCTCTTCTTTATCAAGCCTCATTTCATATGCTATGGGAACTCCATGTAATTCCTCTTTGCTGAGTTTGTACAGATTTTCACTATATTCTAAGATGATAAATTTGGGTTGAATCTCCCTGGTAACGTTCTAAGAATCTTCTGTATAATAGTCTTCTCATCAACTAGCTCTCCCAATCCTTCCAGAGTATTGGTTATTTCATCAACGTATTGAAAGTATGCAACAATGTTGCAATCTTCTTTCATTCTAAGTTGCTCAAATTTTTCTCTATAGATTTGAAGCTTTGATTCTTTAACATTTGAGTCACCTTCATATATATTCTCAAGCTTTTCCCATACATTTTGGGCAGTTTTACAACCCAACACTTTATTATAAGCAGATTCAATAACTCCACTAATATTAATATTCTTTTCTTTTGCATCATTTACCAAATTATTCTTACCTTGTTCATCCATGGTTGATGTAAATCCATTTTGAACAGTGTCCCATACTTCGTAACCTTGCGCGAAGAGATAGACCTCCATTCTTCCTTTCTAAAGTGCATAATTATTTTCATTGAATAGAGGTACACCATCCTTGGTATGCTCCATGACCTCCTTCCAGCTGTTAAACTACTATTGGAAATACTGAGAGGGGGGGGGGGGGTGAATCAGTATTCCTTTCAATTAGAGCATTAGTTAATATTCAATTATTATCAGTGTTTGTACAATGATAGTAGCAAACAAGAGGAACAAAAATGCACATATTTTTTAAGGTGGAAACCAACTCCGGGACAAAAACCACCTAATGCTTTTCTAGTAATTCTTTAATATTCAACTCCAATTGAAAATAAAGCTCCAACTTCCTAGAATCTAGAAAATCATTCTTCTCTAGATCCCACTGGATGGATGCTCCAATGTCTGAGATTCTTCAGTAGTCAACTAAATGGATGCCCCAACACCCAATGAGCTACATATCACCCTAGCACCACCCTACCACCCTATAGAAGAATAAAAGAAGAATGGACTCCCGTACCAGGGAAAATGGTCCACTTTACAATGACATAGAATGATGCAAAAGAAGAAGATATACTAGACCATAACCCAAACTTTGATACAACCACCTAATGATGATCCTAGAAATCCCAACAGTGCCTCTTTAACCCTTGGCAGATAGACACTAGTACAATTTGTACAATAATGTATTTACAATGAATAAGTATAATGATACCTTTACAATGATTGTATGTAGTGCTGCCCACTTGAAGACTTCATATGATGAACTTCTTGCTACTGTTATGCACCTTGGTTGCTATTCTTTTCATGCTACCCTCTGCTACACCTTGCTTTGATTTTTTGCCATAGAAATTCTGGTCCTTTGCAAACCTTGACAACACATGATCTAGCTTTTTCTTGCCTTCTAGGAGCTAGATATTAAATATGGTGTATCTACATTATTTCATATCCTAAATATATGATTTTTGGTCCTGTAGTATTCCTCTAAGTCTTCTTTCCAATGTGACAGGTCTGACCCAATTTGGATTCTTCAAGAGAGAGTTATACCCAATCTCTCACAATGCCCTAATTGAAGACTGTTTCATCAGAGTGAACTTGTACAACGTGCCACGTGTCACTATTTCTTCTTTTGGCTCTGAAATTTATAGAGAAAAAACTACATACTGTGAAATATCTTCCACTTTTTATGGAATTCCAATCCAATACTTAGAGAGAGATTTATGATGATTTACCAAGGTCAGTTCTTTGAGATGAATTTCAGGAGCCTGTAAAAACCCTGACTTACACAGATCCTATCTCCAAAAATATTGAGCACCTTGATCTAAAATTTTTACTACAACTTCCTCAGGATTTCAGCTTCGCCTCATAAAAATTTCAGCTTTCTAACCTTTGTAGAAAAAAACGTAGAGCGAAAATTCCACGATGACCTATTTCATATGGATGAATCCCTTGCATAAGGAGGAAATGAAGATCACAATTTATATGAATGCTTAAGTTGACAGGGGCTTAAACAAGTGAATGTGGGAGGTATTTTAGGAGCTTAAAAAATATTAATTATGAATTTTCAATGACCCATGCCCCAACCCCATGGGTTTTTAGCCCACTAACTGGGGTACAAACTTCAAACATGAATATTTCTCAAACCGTGAAGAATTGCATGGCATGCCATATATCAACGGAAACATCTCGACAATTAGAAACCATCAAAAGCATTATTGACCCAAAATATATTAATTTGGTAGGTCAAACTTCCCATTAAATATTGGGTTAGCCTCTGGTGTTGCTTGGGTTGACATTAATGACAACCGTTGATCAACATTATTCATGATAAAAAAGGTTGCTGGTATTGCTACACTACACATGCCAAACAAATATGATATACAGTATTCACTAGAGTGCCTAGAACCAAAATTTTCAATTGGGCTAAAGTTATACTCTCTCAAATGAAAGAACAATTGAGCAAGGAAAAGTGAGGAAGGAAGAAAAATTTCAACTATGGTTTGATCCTCATTAATTTTTCCTTAGAGTGAATTCCACTGATGCAGCCTCAGCATGTTATTCTAGGTATATCCAACCCTAGAGATCCAAGGATGAAAAGATGGGTAGAACTGATGGCTAGACAAGCTGGTCAATCTACCATAGTGTTCTCGATTGCATTCTTCACTGGTTTGGGTGAAAAATTATCGCCATAGATGAATATGCATATGCAGGCATCGATTTCCAAGGAGATCCAGATTTTGTTTTACTAGAAGCCGCTTAATCGGGTGTAATAAATAAGAATGTTTTGACCATGTTTTTTGAGTTTTCTAAGATTTATACATGTTTTTGTATTTTAGTTTTTTCCTAATACTAATCTAAATTTTTGATGTATGCAAATGTAGGTCAGGCGCAACTAGTTGGAACCAGAATAGGGAGCGGATGAGCGAGCAGAGAGGGTTGTCAAGAGACAAGTCCTTCAGGATGTGGATATGGCTAAGACCCTTGTTGAGATTTAACAACACATACAAGGGTTGACTTTCAGGATTCTGGATTTCCAGATCGAAGTGTTACCCATGCCACTGCAGCTCCATACTATTTCTGTTCCTAACCACTGCATGCGGTTAATGTGTAGTACAGCTAGATCAATAGCATGTTATCATGAGAACCACTAGTTTACTTTTGACATGTTGCATACATTTTGAGGTCGGATGACGAATGTTTCTTGGGCAGAAATTTTTTAAAAACCTATAACTATATATCTATTTTCTTTCATTTTTTTCCTATGTTTATTGCACAATCCTATTCACTTATGTGAATGTATATTTACATGTGTTGCAAATGTATGTTATAACATAACTCACTAAAGAATCGGTTAATGTGTTAAAGTTTATAGAAATTTGTTGATATTGAATGAAATGATTTTTTTTTTCCAAAATTCAAACTCCTAGGAACATACGATGCAGTGTTGGATTTCTGACAGTATAAATAGTAGTAAGTTGTAGTACCCCAAGTTGTGAGTCTAAGCTAATGATCATGCAGTTAATACCAAATGAAATGGAATCAAAGAGAAGTTTAATCAATGCACTATGCTCAACAATATTGTTTGTAGATCGACTGATACAAATCCCTTGAAAACTCACTAACTCACCGTTTAGAGAAAAAATGGCCCACGGTGTAGAGGATAGATTCTGTGTACTACGACTAGCACCATCAGCATACCTAGAAAATGGTTCCAAAGATTCAGACATTTGGGATGAAATGTAAAGCGAATTACTAACTTCAAGGAAACTCTTGAGAACAAACTAAGATGGTCAATGAAAATAAACAACATATATGAAACATAATACAACAATTTACTACGCTCATGTTTAAGCATAGTAACGTTTTAGATATAACCCATTTCGAGGCTGCGCCAACATAATTTCATCATAATCTACCAACTCGTAGTCACCCTTAGCAAGAACTCTTTTGAAAATATAGGGGCCATACCATAACAGCTCAAATTTCCTAGTACCTATTAAATCAAATTCCCGATCATAAAGAAGGAACAGGTCACCTTATGAGAAGATGCAAGGTTGGACATGTTTGTTGTATTACACCTTTATACGTCTCTTATGCACTTCGTTGGCTAATTGGGATTCATGACGCATTTCATCAATATGGATAAAGTTAAAAATATGTGCTTCTTCAGTTGAGGTGTCGGGCAACAAGTTGATTGCTAGTTTTCATGACAACATTTCACATTGGATTGGAAAGATAGCTTCCATACCATACAACAATTGAAAGGGGGTAAATCCAGTTGCGTTTCTCACTGAGGTTCGGTACGCCCGCAAAGCGTATTATAGGATCAAATGCAGATTTCATTTATAAACTCCTATCATTCATTGAAGAATTCATTTACGAATCTTGTTAATAACCTAAAATTTTCCATTTGATTGTGGATAATAAGGAACAGAACTATCATGGGACATTATTAATTTTGCAGTCAACTCGTTCATCATATGATTGCAAAAATGCGAACCATGATTTATGACTATAGCTTGTGGAACCCCAAATCATGAAATGAAATGATTAAAGAAAAACAATGCAACTATTTGTCCTGTGTTGTTGAATGTAGGCCTCGCTTCAGCCCACTTGGTAAAGTAGTATACTATAAGAATAATATTACCATGCTCCCTGGACAAATGAGGGTTACAAGTCATGAATTCAATGCCCTGTTTTGAAAATCGTCCTACAGAGAGAACATGATGCATTTACGCTAGCGGTTTTCATATTTTATGATCAAATATCTGGCATGCATGAAAACTTCTGACCACGAGGATGCAATCATGAAATATGGTAGGAAAAAGTAATCAACTTCAAAGTATCTTCTATGCGGTAGTGTATCCAGACAAGTGTCCACCAAAATCCCCATTATGAAAATTATTTAAAACATTTTCGGCCTCCTCATGAGTGAGGAACCATCTTAAAATTATATTAACACCATGACGATAAAGTGTATCACCGACGATTAGATAATCTTGGCTTGGTATCGAATATGTCGCTAGTCAGAGTGAGATGTATCAGCTTGAAAAGTCTGGGTCTGGAGATAAATGATAAAATCCCCATAGCAAGGATCAAATGATTCGATCACAAATAGAGACTCATCAGGAATAGATGGTTCTGATGTAGTAGCAGTACTATTAGAGGGAAGGTCGCGTAGAAGCTCAACCAAAACTAAAGACTTCTTCGACTTGGATTTGATGACTTCCAAATCAAATTCTTGCAAAATGACAATCAATTTCGAATACTTCCCCCCAACAATTGATGTGATAATATATAAGTCATGGAGTTGCAATTCAAAACGATAATGGTCTTCCAAAGTAGGATATAGTGGAAAAATCTTAGGATAGCTTGAACAACCACCAAGGAAATATTTTCCACGTATGAATACTTCACTTCTGTATCATTGGGATTATGTCTCAAATAATAGATTGAATGTTCTCTTCCATTTTCTACATGGACCAATACCATATCAATGGTCGTATCTATGGCGGCGATATATAATAAATGATCACTCTGATAATTAGCGGGATACATTAATGATGCCCCGACAAGTGTATCCTTGACAACATCGAAAGAAACTTGTGTAATATTATCCCAATGGAAGGGAATCTGCTTTTTCAAGATCTGAGTAAATGCTTTAGCCATTTCGGCGTAGTTGGGTATGAACAGCCTCAAGAAGTCAGTCTTTCCTTGAATTTTTTGTAACTGAAGCAAATTTCATGGCATAGGAAAATCAGGAATAGCCTGGAACTTCTGTGGGTTGATTCGAATTCCTTCTTTTGAGATTAAGAATCCTATAAAATGACGAAAAACAACAAAAAACACACATTCATGTGGGTTGAGAAGTATTTTATAGTGTTGACAACATAAAAAGATAGCTCTCAAATGCATCGGGTGATTAGTCTGGTTTTTTGAATGCAAGGGTAAATCCTCTAGATAGGGTTGAACAATGTGTTTGATGTCATTGAAAGCATAATCAATTCATCTCTAAAAAGTTGCACTAATGATACTTAAACCAAATAGGAGTTTTCGATAAGCGAATGTGCCCGAGGGACAGATGAATTTTTTCTTATATTGGTCCTATGGGAAGATATTGACTTGATTGTAGCCATAAAATACATCCATGAACAAAAATATTTTGCATCTAACATAATCGTCAATAATATTATCAATAAAGGGAGTAGGATAGTTTTCTTTTGGACAAACGAGACTAACACCCTGATAAAAGACGCACACTCTGATGGTCCCATGTTTCTTCATAATAGGAACAATGTTGGAAACCCACTTAGTTAGCGGAACATGGTATATGAAACCAGCACACAAAATTTTTTCAATTTATCTTTAATGGAAATGACCTTCTTTAGATGAATAGGACAAAGTAATTAACGTACTGGCTTGACATCAGGGTACATATTAATATTGTGTTTAATGATACTAGTATCTATGCCTGGCGATTCCTCTTAAGACCAAGCAAATACATCACGGAATTCATGAAAGGGAGAGCGATATTTTTTGAGTTCTGATGAAGAAAAAGACACACTGACATGAATGTTTTCTATAGTGCGAGTTTTGGTCTAAATATTGATAGAAATGTTTTCTTCAATATTTGATAAATTTTTCTTGGATTCGATTACATTAATAGGAAAATAATTTAGAAAGAATGTTTTGATCAATGGGTGATATAGTTAAATAATATTATCTTCTTCGTAATCCTGAATATGGGAGCGATGATGATGATCTCCCCATGGTTCTCCTTCTGGAATCATGGATTCCACAATATTCTCATCTGTCAAGAAAGTTGAGGAAAAAGGATGAGATGGAGTACCAAAATATAATAACCCAAATGACCAGTGAAGATGATTTTGGATTCGCCATCCAAGCCATATAGATTGATTTCTATGCCATCTCAATTGGGCTGGGCAGCAAAAATTCATCCAACAGAAAATATTTAGAATCACTTGTAATATTCCTTAAGCCAGATGGAGTGGAAGATATCATGTAGCAGGTCTCTATGTTTTCAATTTCTGTCGATGTCGCAGGAAACGGTATTGCAAAGGCTCCCGTGAGGGTGAAACCCTTTAAGAGTCCTACACCAATGTTATGAAGTGTGAGTTGGGGTGCGTGAACTAAAATAATGCTTCTAGTTACCTAGGAAGTGGAGGCAAAGAAGGATAGTTGATTGATGACTGTGATGACACCTTTATGTAGAAAGGCGATCATTCTAAAATATATAGAGACGATCGTAGTCATAACATATACCCATGACCTTCCAAGTAAAATATTTTAGTCAAGGGGTCCATCAACAACCTCAACTTCAACATTTAATATTCCCCCCCTAGTTCAAGATGCAAGTTATTGATGATACCAAAAGGCTTATATGTATGTCCGTCGAAAGAATTCAACATATTAGGCGATTGAGATAGGCGCAATGAACCAAGTGAATTCCATCAGTTTAGAGACATAATTCATGTAGAAGATCCCTCATCAATAACAGTATGATGAATGAGGTGAGTGAGAACATTTACCTAGATGGAGAATCCCAATTCTGGTCGTTATTGCGGAACATAGCCCGTATGATTAAAGACTACGAGATTGGTATCTATCGGATCAATTCCCCCAACTGCTAATAACAAAGCCTTCTTCTGGGAGGGACAATTTTGAAGCACCTCAAGCATTGACATAGTTGAATGGGATTGAGCCAAATATTCAACAATATTATAATTTTGAGCAACTCAGGTTCGAGTATTAAATGTCGATTTATAAACGACTCCCTTAGGTGGCTTGATTGTCAATTCATGAATAGTATTTGGCAGAACATATTCCATAGACAGATTCATGGTTGAGGTAGTAGGTTGATCAGCAGCCTAAATACCATAATATTTATTACGCGTTGACACCAAAACATCAATTGATGGCTTCGTGATAGTCAACATAAGCACTTAGGAACTAGAAGCTGGATCCGTAGCAACCAAATTTGTTTCCGAATTCCGAAATGGATTTGTCAACATTGCGGAAGCATGCGAGGTCTTAACCAATTTTTAGAGTTCAACACGGTGAGCATAGTCTTGAACAACGTGTTCCTCATTACAGATTATGCAAGTATAACGTTGTTTCCGATTTCTAGTTTATTGTTCAAATGATCTTTCCTGCGGGGTAGAAGTTTTCCTTTTCTTTAATTTTCCCTTTTTCTTACTTTCAGGTTGATTGTCACTTTTTCCCTTGTCATATGACATGGCATGGATTTCAAAAGAAGGAGAAATATTAGATGTAGTACAGTGATGTGTGCTTGCAGTACCGATCATACCGTCTCCAGCATGAGAGTCATTATATGGTAGAGGAACAGTGAAATTACATCACGATGCATTGGGAATTTTCTCATAGAGTGTGCCGGACTGGGTGTAAATTAAGTCTAGATATTTGGCATGAGAAACTACCTTCTCTTTAGTGGCGACGCCACCCTTAGCCACATCCTCAGTTAGAGATGATAACAGGGACTTAATGAACCACTCAGCAAGGATCTGATCAAGAAAAAATATCTTAACCATTCTATGACGATGATTCCATTCATGAATATGATCATAAATGTGAGTAGCATTGGTCTGTTTAAAATTAGTCAAGAGTTTCAGTCTAGTTTCATATCGTATGGGTAACTAGAAGTGGGTCAAAAAGACAGTATCTAGGGTAGTGAAATTATCAAATGACGTTCTAGGTAACCCAATGTACCATTTCAGAGCTGTACCGGTGAGCATATGCTGGACAAGACGTAGTTGAATAGACTCATCATTTAGGGAGTTAGATGTACACCAAAAATGATAAGTCATAACATGCATCGACGGGTCTTCCCTAAGGTTTCCATTGAACTTAGGAATATCCGAGGGTAATTTATGAGGTATCACTCGCCACCAAGGAGCATACATTAAGGGAATTTTGAGGTCTAAAATGGGCCTCCTAAGGAAATTATAAAATAATAGTGGAAATAATAAAATAAGATTAGCTTACATCATCAAATTTTGGAAAAAAGAAAAATCTACATTTTCAACTCGTATTTTCAAATTATCTCCCAAAGGTTTTACTAAAATTTCGAGTGGGATTACTCATTGGATGCAAAATTTGATTCCTCATCAAAGGAGTACCCATGTTACATACTTTCGATGGACCTTGGTACACAAAAAATGAGAAATACATGAAAAACGTGATTGCAATCATGTGTGTTCATGTATTTATCATTTTTCATATAGTAGGGTCCATCGAATGTATGCAACATGGTTACTCCTTGGATGAGGAATTAATTTTTGCATCCAAAAAATACTCCCGCTCGAAATTTGAGTAAAAACTTCAGGAGATTAGTTGAAAATACGATTTGAAAAAGTAGCTTTATTATTTTATTATTTTTTAATATGTTTACCTTTTTACATAAAAAATGGTGAATCACCCCCCATGGTTGACATCATCATCTTGAATCCTATTGGTTCTTATAGAGTTTATTTTGCTTGTACATTTTCCTCAGGAGGCCCATTTTAGACCTCAAAATTCCCCTACTGATTTATTGGATCATTGGTGAGTCGGTTTAAATCTGGTAACTCTAAAGTTGCAACAAAGGGAAAATATTGATTTAATTTTAATTAAGCATAGCCAGGGTATGATGGAATTTCTTGGGAAATAGGTCTTTGCGCACCAGAATAAGGAATCTATTGCTGGAAACCCAGATAGGTGTTGTTTTGATAAGAAAATGCTTGAGGATTTTGTTGAACAAAACTTGGGTACGCTACTTGTTGAAATGAAGGTTGTGGCATTTGCACTTGCGGCTGCCAAGGGGTCTTTCCACCATTATTATAAGTCAAAATAGGATAAATTAGATTCAAATGTGGATAGGAATGACCTGGTTGTGGCTGCGACATACCATAATATGGTAATCCAGCTTGTGAATAAATGATTCTGGATACAGGTGGTTGCTGTAAACCAGCGGAAAGAGTTGGATTCTGAGAGCCCAATATTTGAGGGTATTTTGTGGAAGAACCAACTTAGATGATTGGTGTACAATAGTTTGAGTATATAACAGTGGTAAGGATGTATTAAAAAGTGGAGTAGTTGTGGGTGTAATAGGTTGAACCAGTTGATACGAGTGTACAACCATTTGTTGTTAGATGGGTAGAGTGGGGTACCACTGAGAAACATTCATTATGACATTAGGATGATGAAATAATGATGGAGTAATGTCAAAATGCACTAGTAGAAAATGGCTAATTAATTACTAAAAAAATGACTAAAATTTGCATATAAATGACTATTTTTCGGTCGGTGAGCAATAGTAGCTAATTTACAGTATCTTATAGCGCGACCAACTTTTAGTCATTTTTAGCTTAGTCATTAATTGGTTATCTCAATTTCGTTGTCTAGTAGTATATTTGGTCATTAATTTGATCATTAATTTAGTCAGTGATTTGGTCATTAATTTAGTCATTGATTTGATCATTAATTTAGTCACTGATTTGGTCATTAATTTGGTCATTGATTTATTCATTGATTTAATCTTTGATTTGGTCATTAATTGTCATAATTAATGACAAAATATACAAAAAAATATATTACTATATGATCACCCGAGAAAACCAATTAATGACCAAAGAAATATGACCAAAATGTTGGTCATGTTATAAGATACTGTAAATTAGCTACTAATAGTCATATATATGCAAGTTTTAGTCATATTTTGAAACCAATTAATGACCGAAGAAATATGAATACATTTTGGTCGTGTTATAAGATATTGTAAATTATCTACTAATAGTTGTATATATGCAAAATTTAGTCGTCATTTGTAATCACAAAATGATCATTTGCAGTTGTCATTTATTTATTTTTGGGTAGTTTCATATTCCTTATATAAACGACTAATTTAGTAGTTTATATTCATTTCATTTACTTTCATTAATAATCATTATAAATGACTAATTTAGTCATATATTCATTTTATTTGTGTTCATCATTAATCAATATAAACTACTTAATTAGTAGTTTCAAATTGATTTTGTGTTTATTATTAATCAACATAAATTAATTTGTATGATTTCAAAAATGTCATACAATGTGCATGTTCATCTAATATGAAAACACAAATTGCATATGTTAGTTAGAATACTAAACAATATCAAATGCAACTATAAATAATTTCAACCACATAAATTATATTATATGAAATGTTAAAGTATTACAATATGGGTTTCCAACTTAATATTGGTTGGACTACAATTTACACACAAAATTATGTTTCATCACTTCAAAACATTATCATTGTGTTGTCAAAGCATTGTAGGTGAATTCAAAAACTCGGAAGACTTGACCATCAATATTTATATGTGTGTCTTATGTGGGAGATTGGCTCTAAGGGTATCACAAGACCAGTTCTCCTCTCTCTTTTGCATTTGTAGCTCCAATGTTATTACTCCCCTCTTTTTTCAATTCCCGCTTATTACTATCAATATTGAGTTCATTTTCTGAAAACAAAAGAAGATACAATGTAGAGTGTAAGACATGAAAGACAATGAATACTAGAATATAAAATAAATTAGACTATAAATAATTTATACGATATATACCTCAACATCAACAATGTCAAGGCCATTTTTCCCAATTAATTTTATTCATTGGGGCGATAATGGCCACTATAGTGTGGCCAAATAACCAGTATAAACAAAGAAAATAAAATGTCACCATATATAGAAAACAACACCTTAGTAACTTAGTATTCAAATTTCAAGGAAATCTTAGGAAAAATCATGTCAACTAAGTTATATGCTAAGAAGCTCACGTTGTAGATAACTTGTGAAAACAAATAATATGAAGTGTGATGTTTAATCCTTGTTGTTTTATTCACAACATTTCATTTTCTAATGCATGAACTTAGTCAATTACATAAACAACATGTACTCAAATAACAACATGAAAGTAACCTTTTCTGATAGTCATGAAAATATCTTAACACAAAATAGCTATAAGGATTCCAATCAATATAGTGTAATACTAATTTCATCTTCAAGCTTTGGTTTTTGTTTAAATGAACATGATACTAAGTATTTTCAATTTCATAGTTAAAAGACAAAACAAAATCAAAAGAAACATCCAAAATAAAATCAAACAATAAAGAGAGGATATCATGGAATGGAAATTGAAATTATAAAATATTTCTTTACCTGTCCACCGATGTCGTGTCTTGCATTCCTAAAACATTTTCTTGCCCAAAATAACCATGAGGTGAAATAGTCACAACATTAAAAACCATAGGAATTCCTACTAGAAACATTTCCAAAGTTAGTGGCTCAAGTGGCTAAGCGATCTCTAACAGCTAATGAACCATATCCAAGATGTGATATGCATTGTTTCCCCATCCTTTTTCCAATCACATTTTCAGAATATTGCCCACATCGTAACACATATATATTTTTATATTTATACCTCCTGAATTAATATATATATATAATTGTATTTAATAAAAATAGAAAAGGAGCCATTACTCATACCTACCCATGGTCTCTTGTAGGAATGATAGAAGGATAGGTTGATCCATTAATTAAAATTGCAAAAATATTGAAAAAAGACAATTCATTATCTAGCTAGCCAATTGCACATTGAACCCTATATGGATGAGTAGCCCTAAATAAAGCCAGTTTTCTCTATCATATGCCTTCGAAAGACAAAATCACTAAAATTGCTTGTAATTTTTTGGTTTGATGTTATAAATTCCTTCTTGGGCTACTCCTCTTCCATAATGGATTTGTTTCCCAGGAAGGATGAAAATTTATTCTAATGACACAAAATCATCTTAGTGGATTTTGACCCTACATGCACTAATTTTTGCAATGATTTTGTAGATGCAATTACATAGTGATATGGGTCTGAAATCATCTCACTCCTGTCTAATTTTTGGGATTAAAACCTGAAATGTTGAATTGAAAGCTCCCAAATATTGCATGTGTATTGTAATTTGTCAGCAATTCTTACTTGCTATGTTTGAAGGAAGTCATAGAACCCCTAGAATAATTATATTGTCCTGCGAAGTTGCTGAGGATTCTTATACTTTTGGAAATAGTACAAAATTGTTTCTAACTCTTCCTTTGATATTTGATCCATCAATGCCTCATTACCCACCTCACCTACAAAACTGGGGAAATATGAAGTCATCTTTAACTATCGCTCTTAAATTTATTCTATCATCCTCTTTATAAATACCCTCAAAATGGTATGTTGATGAGAAAATTGCTCCTTGAGATGAGACACCTCATGGGGAAAAGTTCGTTGATAAACACCATCTTGAGGAAATTTTTCATTATAATTATGAGATGTTGAAAAGAGAAAAGATTGGCTATTTAGTAAAGGATATGCACAAATGTTGGTGATTTGGTACAAGGAAAGACATGGGCAGTAAGAGAATTGTGGAGATTCCCTACAACTCTTTTCCCAAATGTGACACGCGAGGATTTATGCTTATTAAAAAACTATATTTGAGAATGTGCACCATTTTGAAGGCAAGACTATTTTGGATGTAGGCGTAAGAAGTTTTACACAGGCTCTTGCACCCGACCCGATAGTCCACCTGCTTACCTATGACTTCAATCTATGCACTTCTTGGCTTGTAAACTATATTTGCTCCAATTCTCGATCATATTGTGCCTGGCGACATGTCACTGTGACTTCAACTAGGCTACTCGACCACATGTGTGGTGGCTACTAAACCTGCACTAACACAAGTCTAGCTAGCTCTGATAGCACTCCTCCATCCACAAACTAATTATGTTGGTAGCTGCCCTTCTATCGGCCATTTTTGTGTCCTTTCCCTCGCGATTTCTCAACAGCTGAGTGGTGTCGACTAGTATAGCACGTGTTGCTTCCTTCTTAGTGAGTTGCCACCTTATGCTTCTTGTGGTTTTGTTTTTTTCGAGTGCGGGCTTGCGTGTAAGAGATAGTTCTTCCATCGATTAATTTTGGTAATGCCTTCCCACCTCTCCTAGAAAGCTACTCTCGAAACTACGTGCTTCTTCTAGGTGATACTGGTTGATCCTTTTCTGCCAACCAAAATGTCGCCCACCCCTTCTTCACGCAGTTTTATTTTCCTATTAGTGGCATGGTTTGACCCTTATTTCAACCACTTTGTTTTTGCCATGATTGACACAACCTTGTCAATTATTGAAATTCAACATTTGCAATCTTCCCACCTCTGTCACCCGATGAGTATGAATTATTAAACTCTCTTCTTTCATTATCCAAAAAAATTATTTCCTGAACACGTGATTTTGCAAATAAAGGTTTTTTTGCAGCATAATTCCTTGTTAAAATTTCATCTGTCATACCAACTGGCATTCGGTCAGAACTGCAACCTGAAATTGGACATACACCTATTCGTCTACTAATCGAAGATGTGAATGGTGGAATATCTGCTAGAGCACTCTTAGCATATGGCAGGGGTTGAGCCCTCCCTCCTATTCCCTTTCCAAGACCTCCCTTAGGACCAAGGTTCAAGTGGCCATCATCAAAATCTATGTGTGTTGAAGGGCTTGGCATAGATTGATTTTCAAATTGAGCCCAATCCACAATCTAAGCATCTTGACTAGTGATTCCATAGTCACGTGGTCCCATATGGGGTTGTGGCCCTTTAATCCCACCCATATGTGGAAGTTAACCCATTTGTGCACGTGCCATGTAAGGTGGCATCGCAGGTCCTCTCACACCATGATCAAGTGGTGTCACAAGTCTTCGACCTGCATGTCCCATATTGGTACCTCGAGAACAACCTACCTGTCCATGTAGTTCTTTCACAACATCTCGACGCACTTCCTCTATTTTCTTCTGGCCCTTAACCTTCCACCTTTATTTCCATCCATTCCTCATCAGATCAATCAAATCCTTCAACATGAACCTTAGCCTAGAGGGAAGCCCTTGGGTATTGGACATTTTTGTCATCCTATCAAAGTAAGCATCAATATGTTCCTTGGCCTTTGAATGGTCAATCATATGACCAATAGTGCTTATCAGTTTTCACAAAGCTTTAACATTTTCGTTTTCTGCATGTTGAAATTCACCAATTAATTTCCTGATGAATGCATGCATAATTCTTTCGGTCAACATACTTTCTTTATAAAGCTCACCAATATTTCCTAGCATTCATCGTTGTTCTACAACCTTCTTCTCTCATATTTCTTCTACTGAAAGGATTTTTTCACCATCCTCTTCTTCTTTCTTAGCCTTTACCTCTTATATTTCATATTTTTCAAACTCTTCCTCACATTTGTTAAAAATAACTCTCTTGAAAACAACCTTCTTATTATCTTCATAAAATTCTAGTAATCCCGCAGCAAGCTGAAAATAGAATTTTGCATACATTTCACAAAAAGTCGGCTCCATCAAGGATTTGTAAAATATTTGAGATATTATACCATGAAGACATGATGCAAAGTCAATGTTCACTTCTTTGACTTGTTCAAAAATATTTTCAAATTTTTGGGGTGTTAATTTATTAAGGATGGATTTAATTTGTCATTTTTTCAACTAATCCTCATTAGAGACCTTGCCCACTTCATATCGGTTCTCTGATTTATGAATTGTGGGCAGAAAAGGCTATGGAGGAGGAATCAAACCCTTCTGCGAACCAAAATCACATTTCCACCTATTAGCATTAGAATTATTTCTCACTACTCTAACTTGTGGAAATGGTGCTTGCACATAAGGCCCTCTGGGAAGGATGCCATTCATACTCATTTGTGTTGCACAAGTATTTCTTGCAAAGATAGTGTTATAAATTTGACCAAGTTGAAACATAGAAGAGGAACCACTTAGACTTGCACCCATCCACATATCACAGCCATCAGTAAAAGTAGCCACTGGCTTGGTCCATCTATCATCATCCAAACTGGCCATATTTCTCCCATGACGTTCAAGTAGATAATTCCCACTCGAATGCCTTTCAAGACCTCTTGCGGTTCTTGCTAATGCATCAGCCTCTCCTACATGACTTGCAAGTGCTTGGGAATTTCCAAGTAATTCAACAGTGTCTAGACAAATTTCAGAATGATTTGGTAGAGCTTTGCACTGATCCTTGATTTTCAAAAAAAAATCACTAGAGTACTTTCTGTCTCCTAAACATTTAATAACTAAAATAGCTACTTGAATCATAGGAGTTCAAATCTCAGCTGCATCTTCCCAGTCATCCACTTCTTTCAGGACTTTCTTCTCAAGCTCTTTTGAGGAAGTATTACTCTTGACAACATCAGTTACTACTTTGGATGGTTCTGGAAGGTACACATCTTCCTCCTCCTCTTGAACCTTATAAGCATTATATAAATCACTAGTAGGAGATGCAACATTTGCCTTACCGAAAAAATCTTCTTTTTATTCTTCTTGTTGACAACTACCTTGCCAACATCACCAATATTTGCAACATTATTCTTCACAGAAACATTGGAAGAAATTTTATTCTCCTTTTTTGAAACTGCTACCCAAAATGCTGAAAATTTTGGTATCAAGTTTCCTTCCAGTGAATTATAATGTGTATGATAAAAAGGAAGAATGTAATATATCGAAAGGGAAAATGAAAGTAATATAAAGTAAAAAAGACTAGAAACAACAACAAACATAAAAACACCATTAAACACATAAAATGAAAGCCAAGAAACATTGTTGAGCCATTTTATTACTTGTTGAGAAAGAGTACAAGTGAGGTGTTGAAAGGATTGCACCTAGGCCTGCTCAAGGCAGGCTGAAAGACAAAATCAACCTAAGAAAAATTTCTGCCGGAACTGGAACTGTGTGGCTCAATCACTCCGCTGCCTAGCCCAAAAAATGTTGCTATTGGTTGTCTTTGAACTGCTGGTTAGGCTGCCTCTCGTTCTTAGAAAATTAGGGGAACTGGACAATGGACTCTCCTCAATAAATCCACAAAAACCCACGAAGGGTTTGTTGAAAGCTTGGCCTCGAAAATTGGCCCCTTTGAGCTTGGTACGCTACTCCGTTGGGGAAATCAAACTCCTGGTTGGAACTGATCGTAGATGCCTTCAAAATGTTGCCAAAATCCCTGGTAGGAGGTGGCTAGCCTTCCCTCCAAATCCTTCGGTTGAACAACTCTTCTCACCCGCACTCCTAACACTTCCCCAAGACTCGACTGCGCAACCATTACGTAGTCTGTGTTGCCTTTTCACAGTCCTAAAGGGACTACACACTTCCTATTGATGTTGATGTGGAATTCCCTCAAAAAATGGCTAGACTCCTCTCCTGATCAGGCACTCGAAGTCCCCTGAGGCAAGTGTGCTAAGTCAAAATGACAAAGAAAACAAGGTGAATGAATGATGAAATGAGCCGCCTTCACTTCCATTTGTCAATTGAGCCCCCAACGTTCCCTTGGGCCCAAAATGGATTGCGCAATCCCCTCATCCAGCCTCTCATTGTGCTGCCCCCATCAAACCTCTCCCACACTGCCTCCCATTCGATTTTTGGCCACATGGACCCCCACTATGGCTACAATTTTTCCTAGTGGGCTATAGAAGTAGGTTGTAGCTTTTCCCTAAATTATTAATTGTAGGTCTTGGCCCATCTTATTTCTGCCTATAATTAGAAACATCAAAAATATAAAAAAAAATAATATTATAATTAGCAAACTGCTAATTAGGAATATTACAAAGAAGCAAACAAAGCACAACAAGATGATAGTCAAGACATTATTAATAATAATTAGTTTCCTTGTGATGCTAATAGCTTTGGAATTTGGATCATTAAAGCGTGACACTAGAGAGCACATTCAAAACAAGTATTATTCATTAGCATAGTGTAGTTACATTGCATGGTCCTTATCAAACAATATTGATTAAGGGTATGACAAGCAACATGAAATTTTGAACAATTATTGAAAGGTATTAAAAGGCATGTCAAATGCAGAATCCATAACATATTTACCTTTCAAAAATGTGAAATATTGAGTTAAGGTGACACATAAGAGTCAATAGATCATTTCAAGGGAATTATGGAAATTTGATCGAATAACTATGGTTGGACATGGAAATATTTCACAATAAAAAGTACATCATCTTTTTTTGTTGAGAACTTGCCACAGTGCATACTTGACACATGTTATCCATGTAATCAAAACCCCTCACAACATTGTAGAGACTTCATTTCTTATTCTAGAATGGAATGTATACAATCCCTCAAGATCTAGTCCTTATGTTATTTCTATTGTTGGCCTATGGTTTACTTGAAATAAAACAATAGGCAGGGAAACCCAAGCAACAATTATCCTTATAGTGGGAGCACTTTGGATTGGAAACATCTATGTTCTCTATCAGTGGCCTCAAAATTTCATCTACATGCTCATTGGTTCTGTTGCCAGAACTAGGCTTCTTATTCAATTGCTGACCAATTTTAGATTCAAGGAATGTAGAAAGTCAATCTGAAGTCTGAACACTTATTACTCTTTCAGATTTAGAAATTGTAAAATTGGAATAACATGGAATAATAAAACATCATCACGACTCCTGGGACGAAAAAAATGGTTCAATCTCTGTCATGCAAGGTGATAAAACACAACTATCATTTACACAATACCTTAATAGTTGTTGGGGAAGGGGAGTGGTCTATCAAGTCCACAAAAATCTAGATTTCAAGGCAATGCTACTATTAGTCTATCTCTTGGATCCCTTAGCTGATGGAAGAATTCTAAAGAAGGATATATCCCTTCAACAAGATCTGGTCTAGAAGAACGTTGGAGAAAGTGGACACAAAGTTTGAGGGGTTTCTGTATGTAAAGGGCTAGACATCTTTGGTCAAGTATCAGAAAAAACTAGATAGGGTCTAGATCCCCCTAAACAAGCAATGAAATCTCCCATGGATCTCATAATAAATGAGGCAGTGAAAGATGAAATGCTCCTCTGTCTCAATCTCTCGAAGATGTCACAGTTGGTGGATCTTGTCTAGTCAATCAATATAGTGGTCAATCTCAATCCACAATCTATGAGAGCCAACTCTATATTGTCCGAATGGGATTGGTGTTGAAGAATGTAACTAGTGGTGGTCTTCATAATTGTACTTGATTCATGATGATCCTTAAGATCCTTATCATCCTTAAACGCTTCAATACTGTCAAGAGAAGACTATTGGCTAGGACTGAGCTCCTAGAGGTAATAAATCAGAATTATGGGCATGACAACTAGCCCTAGTCACATTATCAATTCTTGCAGACATGTTCAAGAAATCTGAAATAGGTTTTGAAATAAGAGAGGCTCATTTCTCTAGGTTCAAAGGGTCAGTATTCAAGCTAAAGGAAGGTCGAGCTCTTATAGGGAAGAAATTATGAGTTCTGGGCATATCTGCTGGTCAATATTTATGTGGTTGGGGTCGCAGACCTGGGCTAACAGAGCGAAAGAATTAAATAAGGACAGACACATTTTAGGGTTCATATTAGAAGATTATTAATCCAAGTCAAAGAAAAGTCAAGGCCAAAGAAGAGGGAGTTGCTTTCGGCATATTTTGAAGTGGTTCTTCTTACTGAAACAAGCCAAAGAAATCACAAACCTATGGATTCTAGGCCGTAGATCTAAAGTGGATGATTAAAGGGTTAAAACAAGCTTAAATAGGTTGTTGTAGGTACCTATCAAGACAACATATAGGATAAGATATTAAGGAGGAAGGCTGCAACATTTCAAATAGCTGTTGAAGCAGTTGTGGAGAGATGTAATAAAAGGTTGGATGCCCAAATCAGTAAGTAAAGCTACAGTTAGTCTACTCCAGAAAAAGGAAGTCACTTTATAGAAGATTCTAGACCTAAAATTGCAGATTAATGGCACAATTAAAGACAACAAAATATATTTCAGATCTCTGTAATAGAAATAGTGATAATCTGGTAGAGGAAACTAGGCCAACTTTAGTGGAAGGCTTTTTAGGCATGTTCTAAAAGATTAGAAGGTGTAAAAGTCCTAGTTTGAGATATCTACTCCAGGAAGTGGTAAATATGGAAAGAATATAAGTCCATTGAATGAAAATATATTTGTCTCAAGAAATATTAGTGACTGTGCTCTAAGAACCATGGCTCGAGAAATAAATATATTGGTGTTGAAACCAAGATCTGAAGCAATAAGCAACAGATAGTCACCTTATGGTGAGCATCTTGTTTTGGAGTTGTTCTTAGGAAGATCATTATTTCAATTAAAACAATTGTATCTTCGAAGGAAAATGTTGGATTTGGCATCCTTGGAGTTTTCCACCTCAAAAATAGTAGCATCTAGAAGATAAAGGATAAATTGGAATATTAGTAGCAACAAATTTGGCAAGGAGGATCTTGAAGGCAGTCTTGAGAACTCTTGAAATCAAGATCTTGTAAAAGGTCCTACAGCAACGTCCAAGTAATCATAGAAGAGAAAGGTACGTACTACACGGTATGTATAATTGTTTAATTAATAAAGGTTCTACATGCATTATGGATTTGTTGCATAAGATCTAGGGTGTGTGAATCTAGGAATTACAAACCCTAAATGGGATAGAAAACCCTGGAATGAAGCCCTAATGCTAATCTGGTTTGTTCCCCCTTAAGAACCCCAGATTGATAATTTGACATCATACTTTTGGTATTGCATATTTTTCTTGGTTGTCATATGATCCATATTTACCAAAGAGTATCTTAGGCCATCTTCGAAGTGAAGACTAGGGGCCATCATCTATGTCTTGAGAGAATTTTCAGATTTGTTTTCATACTTCATAGGATTCACTGTTTGGGAAACTTAACACCAGGGAGAGGGATATACTCATTTGTTTGCTTGTCAGAGGAGATGATTTCTATTAGTATTGGGCAACACCAATGTTGGTTTTTAGAGCCTTCTTTTTTGTTGCATAGCATTGGTATTTATATTAAGCATTTCCCCACTTCTAATACTCTTTTAATGTTGATCATCTCTTGCAAAAGTATGAGTTGAATCAAGTGATCAAAGAAGATATTATTGATGGTACATTCAGATTACTTGGATTAACTCCCTTGAGTCTTATCCCCAATATGTCTTTCCACGCAGCAAATTTCATGTAGTTGAGAAATGGTGTTATTGCTCAATGTGGGTATACAGTCGAACTTCACACTTGTAAAATACAGGAATGACCAATTGCAGTCAAAGTGACTGGAATTTCAAGTTATATATCATATGGTAAGAGAATGCCTGAACTCTTTCCTGACTAGGTCTACAAAGCAATGAAAATAAATAAATACTAAGATTTAATGTCATTGTGTGGTAATATATGTTAGGAAAAATACTGAGAGGGGGGGTGAATCAGTATTTAGGGCTGAAAAATTATTCTTTTCTTTCTCTCAAAACCATATGTTACATTATTGCATCCAACATGTATGCCCAGATATCTTGTTATGTTTTTACTTAGAGCATTACATCATTCATTCTTTAGATGAGCAATAAGCATGAACATAAATAACAGAACATATCATCAAACATAAAAAACACATATGAACACCAGGATTTAAGGTGGAAACCCAATTCGTGAGAAAACCACCGCTGCTACAATCTTAGTCTTCAATATTTATTATAGAGAAAACTTCTTACAATATGTGCTGGTGCAAACTTATACCAGCGCACAGGAACCCACCTGCAGAAGGCTACAACCTTCTCTCATTTACCAACCTCTCCTGGAAGGGAGCTACTACCCCTTGCTCTCGTTTTCCAGCAATCACTGGAAGGGAGCTACAACCCCCTTACTGAAGGCTTCGGCCCTCAGATCTACTGCAGACCACGTTTAATCAATTTTCACACTGAATCAAGCAGCTTCAACGCAACCCTTTATTCAATCAACAATCATATTTTGCCCAAAACTTCAACATCCCGTGTATCCTTCTGTGTATATTAATCTTCATAAAACCCCAACTGTCATATGCACTTTCAATGTAGATGACCCGCATATATACGTGCCTTTCCTGTATAGATCTGTAATTAGATATTTTGTAGAGCAGACCAGATCTATATAAACGTACCCAGATTTATATGTGTTCTTTAGCAGAGATGCACCAGGTCCTCATCATTTCTTCTGTTGAATAAACTCAAGACTCATCACCTTGAGATCAATATATCTCGATGGGTGCATCATAGACTCAGAATCATCAAATAAGCACATCGTCTCTTCATGCAGATATTCTTTCGAGGAATTCTTCTTTTTCAACCCTCGCACACACACACACCGAATTATCATCTTTTTCCCTTTATATAGACTTCCCCTTTATTAAAACCATGAATCAAAAACCAATTAACTGCTAAAGGTATTCCTTTGACAATATTTCCATTAGTTTGGCCCATGGGGTTTTTGATTTCTTTTTAATTTATTTCTCAATCGATAAATAAATATATTTACAACGTTTTAATCCCTTATGATTAACCCTTCAGACTTTATAAACAATATCCAACGCTTTCAAATAGTTTACTATTTCAATAAGCCTTTGACCCTTGGCCCACATATGCGCCCGCACTGTACCAAAATAAATTTTACGCAAGTCTATTGCCCGATCATCGTTAGATCGCGAGCCTCCAAGATCAACGGTACATATGCATATCGCTCATCTTCTTTAACCTTCGCACATCTTCCTCATACTACCACCGTTCTATGGCCCTCTTTCAGATCAACGGTGCATATCAATATCACTGGGCATCCTTGGTCGAACTATAACGCGCGATGGCCGCACGTTATCATACGATGGCGCGCAGTGGTGGGGGTTTTCCCAGGATGCGTGTCACTTGCTTTATGGAATCGGTGCCAAACTCTTGAATACCGCTTATCCTGCAAAAGAGGTGCGATATGAGCAATCCACTTTCGCAAATCCATTCGCTGTTTTTAAACAGTGATCAACCGTCCAATCGTTCCGTACCCCAAGTTTCGTATAACTTTGATTTAATTATTCTTTCCCTGTGATTATGTTAATAAGACTCAGGTTATATATAATTTTCTATAATGTGCCATGTACACATAGAACCCATTTGAAGCTCACTGTACCATGGCCTTAGCACACCGAAATCTTATACAAAGACACGAATCTATCCATAGATCATTACACAGAGTTGCCGAGAATTTCGTACGAAAAATGGATCAATCAATACCCCAATTTCTCTGGGTATTTTCCTTCTAACAGAGTATCACTGAAACTCAACCATACATAGATTTTATTTCTCCTCCATCATAATATGTACATTATATTTATACATGAATTAACTTCCGCAGGGATTCTAATATCCATCAATTCAAATCAACCATGTCTTTAGACAACTCTCCTTCAATTCACTGCTTGTCTCTGTAAAAGCATTCTTCCTCTGTTCTTTGCTGCTGATCCTACTGATCGTTGTTCTCTGAAAATTTGTTGTTATTCTTCGTTTCCCATGCCTTTTCCAATTCCTTTGCCACATCCTTTGCCATCAATGACAATATTTCCAACAATCTCCCCCTTTGGCATTGATGGAAAAACTTGTCCTCTGAAAATCTTATAGGAACCCTTTGTTGCTTTTGCTTTTCCTCCCCCTTTGACATCAATGGAAAATAGCTTACAATACCATGCTCCCCCTAAGATCATGTTGCATCCAGAGATTCCCAACAGCACCTCACAACCAATTTAATCTTCTGTATTTAAGTGGACCTGCTCCTCTGCATGGCAGAGACTACCCCCAGTTTCTGTCGGAGATATTCGAACGCTTCCCTGGGTAGAGGTTTGGTAAATATATCAGCAACTTGCTCTTTGGAGGAAACATACTCCAATTTCACTTTTTTTTCAAGCACTTGTTCACGTAAGAAGTGATACTTGATGGGAATGTGCTTGGTCTTGGAATGCATAACAATATTCTTTGAGATACTGATGGCACTTGTATTATCACACATAATGGAGATAGGGGGTGAACATTTGATTTGAAAGTCTTGTAGGGTTTGCATCATCCAGAGAAGTTGAGTGCAACATGATGCTACTGCCACATATTCTTCTTTTGCTTTAGATAAGGCAATGGAGCTTGGCTTCTTGCTGAACCGAGATACTAACCGGGGCTCCATATAGAATGCACCACGACTAGTGCTTTTCCGATCATCAACACTTCCAGCCCAATCTGCATTAGTGTATGCATGAAGAGTAAGATCAGCATTCTCTGGATACCATAGTCCAAAGTCTTGAGTTCCTTGTAGATATTTGAATATTATTTTTACAACCTGAAGATGAGACTCTTTTGGATTAGCTTGGAATCATCCAACAATCCCAACTGCATGCATGATGTCTGGTTTTGTCCCAGTGAGATAAAGTAGACTTCCTATCATAGATCTGTATTCAGGTTGATTCACCGTTGGGGAATCATCATTAGAACTGAAATTACATCCGGTTGTCATTGGTGTACTTACAGGTTTGAAGTTGTCCATGCCATACTTCTTCAGGATTTGCTTGAGATATTTTGTTTGTGACAAGAATATGCCATATGTTGCTTATTGCACTTGCAAGCCAAGAAAGAATGTTAGTTCCCCAAGCAAAGACATTTCAAATTCTTGCTACATATCGGAAGCAAATTTCTGACTCATAGACTCTTTATTACTTCCAAAAATGATATCATCAACATATACAACCACAATCAATAATTTTTCATTTTCAGTTTTTGTGTATAAGTTGCTACCAGCGGACCCTTTTGAAAATCCTTGTTGATGAAGATATTTGTCAAGACGATAGTACCATGCCCTTGGAGCTTTTTTGAGACCATATAGAGCCTTTTTAAGTCTACAAACAAGTTTTTCATCATTTCCGAAAATGAATCCTTCTGGTTGTTCTATATAAACTTCTTCTTCTAGATCACCATTGAGAAAAGCAGATTTAACATCCATTTGATAAACTTTGATTTGTTGGAAGCTTTAAAATGCAAGAAACATTCTTATGGCTTCTAGTCTGGCTAAAGGAGAAAATGTTTCTTCAAAATATATACCTTCTTGTTGAGCATACCCTTTGCACACAAGTCTAGCTTTATTTCTTATAACATCCCCATTCTCATTTAACTTGTTTTTGAATATCCATTTAGTTCCAATGAAATTTTTGTCATGATGCCTTTGTCTAATTCCCAAGTGTGATTCTTTTCAATTTGATCAAGCTCTTCATTCATCTCTTGAATCCAAAATTCATCTTTGCTAGCTTGACTAACACTAAAAGGTTCAATAGTGGACAGAAATTCCAGATTGCTAGAAGATCCCACAAGAGTCCTTCTTGTTTGTACACCTGATCCCTTTTCTCCCAAAATTTGAGATTATGGATGATTCTTTTGAACATATCTAGACGGAGCCTTTTCAGACAAATCCTCTTCGGATTCTTCACTAGGCTCACTGTTTGTATCATTACTATTTGATGTAGAAGGATATGTCTCATAATCATCTTCATCTGTTGTTTGCTTTTATTCTTTTGGAGCTGCAGGAGACTCATCAATAACAACATCAATACGCTCAAAAATCTTTCGAAGTCCTTTATTGTAACATTTATATGCCCTACTCCTAGAGGAGTAACTAAGAAATATTCCTTCATCTGCTCTGGGTTCAAACTTGCCAAGTTTTTCATCATTATTCTTGATAAAGAATTTTCTCCCAAAAATTCTAAAATGCTTTATAGTGGGAGGATTACCATACCAGAGTTCATATGGAGTTTTATCACTATTTACATGGACATGTGCTTTGTTGAGAATGTTTGCTGCTGTATGTGCTACTTCTCCCCAAAATGTGTCAGGTGTTCCGGAATCATCAAGCATAGCTCTAGCCATTTGTTGAATTGTTCTGTTCATTATTTCTACAACACCATTCTGTTGTGGAGTGCCAGCTACAAAGAACTGTATTTTTATGCCATGTTGTTCAAATAATTCAAGATATTCATTGGATGTATATTCTCCTCCTCGATCAGACCTGAGACACTTGATTTTTAGATCTAATTCATTCTCAACTAGTGCTTTGAAAATCTGAAATTTCTCAAATGCTTCATATTTGTGTTTAAGCAGCCCAATCCAACACATCCTAGAGAAATTATCAATGAATAAGATATAGTATTATTCACTACATGGCGACTTTTTCCTCATAGGTCCACATATGTCAGTGTGAATGAGTTCAAGAGGCTTTCTCGATGATCCTTCCTTAGCATTAAATTTTACCCTGGTTTGCTTGCCGAATTGGCAAGATTTGCATATGATATTTTCAGGTAGAGTAATATTGGGAAGATCACGAACAGCTTTAAGTATGCTTGATTTGTTGATTTGAGAGAAGCTCAGATGCCCCAAAATTCTATGCCATAGCCAATTTTCTGAAGATTTACTCAAATAACATTGTTCTTTGGGGTTCTTCAATATATACAGGTTGTTTGGAGTTCTTTTTCCTTTTATAATTGCTTTAACTGTATCAAGATCACGTACCACACATTCTTTTGAACTAAAGACAACTTCAGTTCCTTGATCACACATTTGACTTACACTTAACAAGTTATGCTTTAATCCATCCACATACATGACTTCATTAACTTTCACCTTATAGTTTAGGAAAACATACCCTTTTCCTTTAATGACCACAGGAGTATCATTTCCAAATGTGACATTCTTCTCCCTTTCTAGAGTACTATATGCAAGAAGTTTGTCTTTATCACTTGTCATGTGTCTTGAGCATCCACTATCAATGTACCATTGGTTTTATTCATCTTCTGTAAATAACGCTATGCCACATTTTTCAACCTGTAATTCCTTCTTTTTCCATACTTTGGAGCTTGAAGGAACATGTTCTTTTGGCTGAACTTTGCTCCTGCATTCAGATTCTTTATGGCCAAAGTTATTGTGATAAGTGCATTCAAATTCATTTTGGAGAGGAGAAAAGTTGTTATAAGTATTCTTCTTTGCTTCAATATCAATCCTTTTCTTTCTTGCTTCTCTTGTCATGATAGTTTTATATGTTACACATTGAATAGCTTTATGACAAAAATTGTGACATGAGAAAAATTGTCCATTGAAGAAGAAAATTTTGCGATCATAAGATCTTCTATATGAATTTATCTGTTGATTGGTGTTTCTTTGAAAGAAATTCCTGTTAGTGTTCATTCAATTGAGATGATCATGCTTTACCTGAAAAGATTCTTTATTCCCTTGTTGAGTGGCAGCATGTTGTAAACCAGCTGTAACTGCGTTTAGATAATTTGGTGTTGAAGCCTGAGAAGATTCTCCGATATATCCAAGACCTATCTTTATAAGAGGAGAATTTTGTACCTTGATAATCTCATCTAAGGTTTCAGACCCTTTAGCAAATCTAAGACTCAGAGCTTTTACTTTCTCAAGTTCTCTTCTTAGATCTACTACTTCACACTCTAATTTCTCATTGTGTTTCTCTTTATCTTCAAGCTGATTTTTCAGAGTTTCTATGGTTGTTTTGCTATCTTCTAAGAAAATTTTGAGTTTATTGTTTTCATCAAGAAAATCACTGTCTTCTAGAGCATCCACAAAAGTATCCTTTTCTTCTCTAGGTTTTTTTTCAAAAGCCATGAGAAGTCTAAGATCTTGTTCACATTCTTCCTCACTATCAGATAACCCATCACTGTCTTCATGAGTATAGTAACTCTTTCTAGTGCTAAAACAATTATTATTCCTTCTTTCTACTTCCTTTCCCTTTTTATGTGTTTCTTTATAAGGACACTTAGCGGCATAATGACCAACTCTTCCACAATCAAAACATTTGAAAGGAAGCTTACCTTTGAACCTTCCTGTGCTAAGTTGAAGTTTCTTCACAAAGTTTATCTCATCTTCTTCTAAGATATATCCTGATCCTTTTGTTTTTGGTACTTCCTTCCCTTTTGTAGAAGTTCTAAAGACTGCTTCTTTGACTTCAGATGGTCCTCCTCTTCTCATTTCATATGCAGTTAGTATGCCATGAAGTTGCACCATAGTAAGGTTTTGAAGATCCTGCTTTTCTTCAAGAGTAGAAACTTTTGACTCAAATTTTATTGTTAGTGACCTTAAGACTTTCTCAACCAAAGTAGATTCGGTTATTGTTTCTCCTAGATTTCTCATACGATTTACAATACCATCAAGACGTAAAAAGAAATTGGCAATTCTCTCCTCATTATCCATTTTTAGATTCTCATATTGAATTCTGAAAGTTTGGAGTTTAGCACTTTTTACCTTTGCATCAGCTTCATAAATTAGAATGATTTTGTCCCATATTGTCTTTTCTGTATTCAGCTGTATGACTTTGACAAATTCTGATTCAGTTAGACTTCCCAATAGAGCATTGAACGCCTTTGCATTTGTTTCATAATTCTTTCTTTCCGTTGGATCTGTTGGTACTGCAGCTGGATATTGATAACCTTGTTCAACAATTTCCCATACCTCTGCTCCCAGAGACTGAAAATAGGATCTCATCCTTGTTTTCTAGAAGATTAAATTGTTTCCATTAAAGAGAGGAGGCCTCATAGATGCTGTTCCATCTTGATTGCTCATCTTCCTTGATCTTCTTTCTAGCGGCTAAGCTTTTCAGAAGGACCTGCTCTGAAACCAATTGTTGGGAAAAATACTGAGGGGGGGTGAATCAATATTTAGGGCTAAAAAAATATTATTTTCTTTCTCTCAAAACCATATGTTACATTATTGCATCCAACATGTATGTCCAGATATATTGTTTGTTTTTACTTAGAGCATTACATCATTCATTCTTCAGATGAGCAGTACACATGAACATAAATAACATAACAGATCATCAAACATAAACAACACATATGAACACCAGGATTTAAGGTGGAAGCCCAATTCAGGAGAAAACCATCGCTGCTGCAATCTCATTCTTCAATATTTATTATAGAGAAAACTTCTTAAAATATGTGCTGGTGCAGACTTTTACCAGCACGCAGACACCCACCTGCAGAAGGCTACAACCTTCTCTCGTCTACCAGCCTCTCCTGGAAGGGAGCTACTACCCCCTGCTCTTGTTTTCCAGCTATCACTGGAAGGGAGATACAACCCCCTTATTGAAGGCTTCGACCCTCAAATCTACTGTAGACCACGTTTCATCAATTTTCACACTGGATCAAGAAGCTTCAACGCAACCCTTTATTCAATCAACAATCATATTTTTCCCAAAACTTCAACATCCCATGTATCCTTCTGTGTATATTAATCTTTAGAAAACCACAACTGTCATATGCACTTTAAATGTAGATGACCCGCATATATATGTGCTTTTCTTGTATAGATCTGTAATTAGATATTTTGCAGAGCAGAACAGATCTATATAAACTTACCTGGATTTATATGTGTTCTTCAGTAGACATGCGCCAGCTCCTCATCGTTTGTTCTGTTGAATAAACTCAAGACTTGTCACCTTGAGATCAATATATCTCGATGGGTGCATCATAGACTCAGAATCATCAAATAAGCACGTCATCTATTCATGTAGATATTCTTTCGAGGAATTCTTCTTTTCCAACCCTCGCACACGCACACACCGAATTATCATCTTTTTCCCTTTATATAGACTTCCCCTTTATTAAAACCATGAGTCAAAAACCAATTAACTGCTAAAGGTATTCCTTTGACAATATTTCCATTATTTTGGCCCACAGGGTTTTTGATTTCTTTTTAATTTATTTATCAATTGATAAATAAATATATTTACAATGTTTTAATCCCTTATGATTAACCCTTCGGAATTTATAAACAATATCCAATGCTTTCAAATAGTTTAATATCTTAATAAGCCTTTAACCCCTGGCCCACATATGCGCCCCCACCGTACCAAAATAAAATTTACACAAGTCTATTGCCCGATCATCGTTAGATCGCGAGCCTCCAAGATCAACGGTACATATGCATATCGCTCATCTTCCTTAACCTTCGCGCATCTTCCTCATACTACCACCGTCCGATGGTCCTCTTTCATATCGACGGCGCATATCAATATCACTGGGCATCCTTGGTCGAACTATAATGCACGATGGTCACACGTTATCATACGATGGTGCGCAGTGGTGGCAGTTTTCCCAGGACGTGTGTCACTTGCTCTATGGAATGAGAGCCAAACTCTTGAATACTGCTTATCCCGCAAAAGAAGTGCTATATGGGCAATCCGCTTTCGCAAATCCATTCACGGTTTTTAAACAGTGATCAACCGTCCAATCGCTCCGTACCCCAAGTTCTGTATAACTTTGATTTAATTGTTCTTTCTTTGTGATTATTTTAATAAGACTCGGGTTATATATAATTTTCTATTATGTGCCCTATACACACAGAACCCATTTGAAGCTCACTGTACCGTGGCCTTAGCACACTGAAATCTTATACAAAGACACAAATCTAACCATAGATCATTACACAGAGTTGTCGGGAATTTCATACGAAAAATGGATCAATCAATACCCCAATTGCTCTGGGTATTTTCCTTCTAACATAGTATCATCGAAACCCAACCATACACAAATTTTCTTTCTCCTCCATCAGAATACGTACATTATATTTATACATGAATTAAATTCCGCAGGGATTCTAATATCCGTCAATTCAAATCAACCCTATCTTTGGACAACTCTCCTTCAATTCACTGCTTGTCTCTGTAAAATAATTCTTCCTCTATTCTTTGTTTCTGATCTTGCTGATCATTGTTCTTTGCAACTTTGCTGTTCTTCTTTGTTTCCCATGCCTTTGCCAAATCGTTTGCCACATCCTTTGCCATCAATGAAAATATTTCCAACAATATAGTAGAGCTGTTGGTAGTCACATTACCAGTATTTTCTGATTAACTAAAGTCTACAGTAAGATTTACCATGGCCTAGTCCTAAATCTCATGCAATGGCAGAATGCAATTCCTCCTATCAGAATTACGAACATGGTATCGGTATTGCTAGAACGGAGAGTTAAACTCAGTGAATTGTGAGTTTGACTTGAATCAGGTGGGAAAATTCTTTTTCAAACAGGGTTGAATCAAAATAAGGGTTGACTGAGTTTGAATATAACAGACTCCAAAAATCATAAATTCATTATCAATGAAAAGATATTTTTTAATCAATATCGGTGCAGTTCTTTATGTTTTTTTGTTGAAAAATATGTCTTATATTTACTGAAAAATATTTACAAACAAATGATAAAAAAATTGAAGGGTATATAGTATATACTATATATAATGAACATAATAACCTCTTTTGAAGATCTAATAAGGTATAAAGAAAACCAAAATATTCAGTGTGATCCAAAGATTTAGCATCTTATTTGACAAAAATTTTGTGCCAACAATTGATCACAGAAATCAACCTTCTAGACTGAACTGAAGGTAGATAAGGAGCTACGCTCATGATAAAAAATAAGTTTACATTGTACCTTCCATAAAACAAAAAGAACCCATATCCTCAATCCAATCAAAAATCCCTCACAAATCGACAATACTAAAAATGTGCTTAACTATCTCCAGGTGCTGAAAAATAGGACAGACGCCATTTGACTGACTGGTCTAGATCCACCTGGCCTTAGACAAAAGCCCCTAATAATTGAGACACTATGAAAATGCTCAGTGTATATGACAGTCATGTAGTCCAAATAGTGTAGATGCCTCACCCAACATTCCTTTCGATTTTTTGAGACCCATCGAGTGTTAAGAATTGAGAAAAGAGGACTTCTTAGATGAATAACTGAATACAAATAGTGAGAATCACATGGCAACAATGACCAACGAAAACACCAACCCCAACCTTTGCAGAATGACCTCAGCATACCGGTATTCATCTTAAATAATTTGGGCTCCAGAATAGTGCAACTCAACTCTGTAATCTTGAGCAAGAGGTCTTTACTATCGATATGTATGAATGCTTTGTTCCTGTAAATCACTCAAAAAAGGATGCCTCTTTTAGGATCAGTATGCATGCCTGAAGTAGAAATGCACATTCCTTGCTCTCTACAGCTCCAAATCAAAAGCTAAGTCCAACCATGCCCTGCCACCCTCCCAATGCCACTAAAATGATACTTGGCGACTTTAGACGTATGGCCTTTGGAATCATTTTGGCCAGCTTTGGATTTGTTCTCACCATATTTGAGTGGACTGTAACTGTCACGTCCTATTTAATGAGAGGATTCACAAGTTGTGTCATTTACAAGAGATTGAGTTGGAGGAGAATTTCATTACACATACCAATAATCCTAAGGGATGTCTTGACATTATTGTAGAGTACATGCTCTCATCATGCTCTGAGACTCTGATATTTTCTTGAGGACATCCTCTGCTAGTGCATAGGCCCCATCTCTGTGGTAGATGTAAACTTTGGAGTTTCCTCTGTTATAATGGAATCTTCACCTTATGGGAGTCTCAAGGTTACTTCTTTTTCATCTTCTGCCTCTTTGTCTACTTCTAATGTGAGTGGAATAGGCCACTCTTACATTGTATTGATGGATAGAGTCATTTACTTGTTATTTTACTATTTTTATTGGATAGTTTCTTTCCTTACTTATTAGGATTTTAGGAGTTTCTTTTTCTCTCCCACTGCTTATAACTACTTTTGTACTTTTGGTGCTCATTGACCTACTTTTTTGGTCATTTGTGGATATTAATAGAATTATCTTTTGTTATAGTCCTCTATGTACCATTCTTTGAACCTGTAAATTTGCTTGTTTTCTTTGTGCTAAAAGCCAAATTATTCCTAGAGAAGACAATTTTCCTTGCATTTAGCCTTCAGAGCCTTGCATAAATACCTAGAACAAAATCTTAACAGACTCATAAACCAATTAATGTAATTACAGTGAGACATTGGTTATGATGATATGACATTATATGAAATTTACCTCCTTTGAGGTGAATTATTGCCACTTGATCCTTTCCTTCCATGGACTATAGTTGGAAAACCCCTCCAACCTGTCCTCATACCAGAGACCTGCCTGCAACATTGACATTGTCACCTACAATTGTTACCAACTCCCTCTCACGTGTACTTCACTGCACACAACTTTGATTCATTGACTTCCAAAATAGCCCAGACACACTTTGATACCATGTTGAATTTCCACAATATTGGGTCTAGGTTAGAGTTTTAAAATCACTAATGCTACGAAACCAAGAATCTCAACTAGAACTACTTTTCACAACAGAAAATATAAAGCATTAAATCACACATGCACAAGTATACACAATTTTTAACAAAATTGTACAATAATATACAACCCCAATCTTCGTTATATTAAACCAACTCTGAATAATACAACAATATTATGGTATACAAGATACAATGACAAAGTTTTTTTCAACTTCGATGTCGTATCTTGTCATGTCGGTCCTTTACTTCCATACCGCTCACTAGCTACTCCTTAGTCCTTCAAAGGACCACACATCAAGACTCCAGGAGGGTTGCCACCTAACATTGTTGCACGTCACTTTTGTACCATGTACATGGGCTCATCCAATCTAATATATGGGTAGGCCTAATCCTGAGCTCCAATCTAAAAGGATAGCAATCACCTTTGTCCATCAAGGTGCTACACTTCAGCACCAATCTTCACCCAACCTTCAGCTCCTCTTTGTCACTTCAAGATAGCTTGTCTAGGGCTACTTTGGGTAGCCAACACACTGCCCTCCACCAGGTCAGTGGCACCCAATACTACACTACAATATCTGCACTGATGAAGGCTTTTTATCACCAAATCAGGCCTCCAAATTGGCTCCCACAGGCTACAAAGGAAAACGATCCAAAATTGATCCAATACATGGATCCAACACCTACAAGAATGTCTTCAAAAACATACCTTAGCTCACTTTTTTTAGGGCTGATTTGGTTGCAACAACCTAGGCCTAATTATGGTTAGGGCACACTACAGTTTGTTAATAAGCATTCCTTTGTGCCCAAAACTCCTCCTAAACAATGTGATTGCCCTTCCTTGAGGGGCCAAAGATGGTTGCTACAATTCTAGGTTGTTCTAGCCCTCATCTTGCCTCTAATTTGCTATGGCACCCTACAGTAAGTATGTGTAGGGCTGCAGCGGCCTTGAAAGGGGTCTGCCCACCTTTTTTTAGCCCTCAAACAGTCCTCAAATGGCAGCAGCTTCTCCAGCAAGGCACTCAACCTTCCCTCCAGCAGTTCAGACCCTAAAATAGGCCTAAAAAACCCTCTCCTCCTTTGTCGGTTTTCTTCTTTGTGTTGCAGCCCTAGAACATAAAGTTCTCTCTCCTACAACGAGTTACTTGTCTTGTGTGTGTTGCACAAATGGATGATTAAATGCCTCCTCTCTATCTTCTATTTATACCATAAATTAAGGGATTATTCAACGTCACAATAGGGTTTGTCCAACTGTCACAAGCTTAAAACAACCTTAGGCTGACCTTGACACTTATGGTTTCAACCCCACAATTAATCTTCAAAAATACATATCTCCACTTCTACAACTCGGAATCATATGATTCTGATTGCGTTAGATTTTTCTCGCTAAGATCTATCATCCTCATCCATCACATGTAGAAATGTGCTCATAGAAATGCCCCAAAACATGATTGGTGCAAAACCCCCTGCTTGGGTTCCAAGCCCACAAGTGACTCTTGTGGCGCTTTTCCCTCAAAACCTTGAACCCTACAACTTGGAGTACCTCCCAAGCTACTCAAAAATCAACATTGTAATGTATTTTACTACTTTTTCGTTCACAATGCAGCATCACATATGGTGAAAATTGCCATTTCCAAAATAATCCCATTCATAATTTAAAATTCAAGATAAAGCACCATCTCAAACTCACTTTCCATTTTAAATTAGTATTATATTTAAAGAAAAATCAAAAAAAGCCCACGAGGCGTAGAGCAGTCGGTGATGGGGTGCACTGTTAAGGCACTCCGTTCTGCAAGGTCACCGGTTCGAAACCTGTGGGTGTAGGATTAGTCTAACCGAGAAAAAAAAAAAAAAAAATCAAAAAACCATTGTCTTATATTTCTTGATGAAATTACTGCAAAATATAGCTGGTGAGATCCAGCAAGTGAATTGAGAAGTCTTGCACACCATATGCTAATCCACCTCTTGGGCCAAAAGATGCCACCCTGCAGAGGAAGTAGCCACAGGTAACTCGAGAGGAATTCACTATAAATCCAATAGCTAAAAGGAAAAATGAGAGTGTTGAGGAGAGAGTTGCAGAAATGCACACTAAAGAAAACTTTAGACCAAGCCACAAGACACTATCACAGAAACAAGGAGACCGGATGTTGTTGCCATAGATTTGGTTAGATGGTCCCAAAGAAGAATTTTTCAAGAAATAAAGAAGTCAGGAGAAAGGTAGATAGCAAAGGGGGAGGAAGAAAATAAGACCAAGACAGCCACTGCCATAGAATCCCAAGAGCATGCCTCAAAATCTGCTATGGAATTTGGGGCAACGGTTCTTAAAGAAATCCAAACAAATGTTACAAAATTATTGACACCTATTATAGACAAAAAAAAAATTATTGGATAAATCAAGATGATTGGAACAATGTGTTGTGGAATCCCTAATAAGGGAAATTCCTGTTTACATGTGATGAGTAGTGGAAAATTCAGATGCTAAATGTCAAGTGTCATTACCTTCTCCAGCACAGGTTCTTGAAAAATTTAGCAGAATTTGAGAAACTCCTAAAATAGTTGCATTGTAGCTACATATATTGGCTTATAGAAGGAAAAATAATAATCATATGAATAGGGATATAAAACCCTTGAAAGGCATCAGTAGACTATTGCATTCTTTAAAGAAAAGTCTTTTATCTCACACGTAGCCTAGCAAAGCACAATTATGTAACTCAAAGAAGATAATAAGGAGTGGGAGAAATAAGATAAAGAAATTAAAGAGAAAGTCCTTGAAATTTCAAAACTTTAAGGAAATAAATGAAAATGCAAGTGATTATGCTTCCTTAATGTTCGCCTGTAGGCCATCTGCCAAAGTGTACGCCTTATATTTTAAGGAGCAATGGTTCAAATTTCACTGGAGAGGAATGCTTCAAATCTACCATTTGTTAATGTGGATGAACCAGGTATTTTCTTGATATTTCATAGGCATTCCTGAGAGGCAGAACTTAGAATGCAAGTTATATTTACACAATTATGTCCTGCCTAAGCTCACAAAATGGAATCTTCATCCTTTTATGGAGGATGGTATTTTAAGGAATTTATCTCTACTATGTAGAATGAAATTCAAATATTTGAAGAATTGTGGGCCTATAACGATTACAAATCCAAGGTTTAGTTTCTTGTCTGAGCAGAGATCATGCCCCAATAGAGGCCATCTTTGAGTATTAATAAAACGCTTCACATTCTTAGATCCAATGGGTAATTGAATAACAACAATTATTAGAGAAATTCAAAGCCTTTGTTGATACTTGAAGTGACCATGCTATGAATTCCCAAATGAGAAGGAATGAACTTACATAAGAATTGAAGAGAAGGGAACCCAAATCAATTCCAAATCTCAAACCAGCTATATGCAAGGCTCACCTTTACACTAGCTTTGTAATGCGTCTTGAAATACATTGGATAAGACTGGGATTCAAATTTTCCTTGCTATGCTATCCAATTTTGAACTGGAAGAGCACTCGTCCAATAAATGCAGAAAGTGAATGTGACCAATTGGAGTAAATTGACTCGGTCATGGGCTATCAATAAGAAAAGTGCACAAATCCATTTGAAATTTATTATTTCAGGGAAATTAGATACAAATGACATGGAAAAGTTTATTTCACAAGGGTGTACAATAACTTCATCTTGTGGGTGATGGTGAACCTCATAAATGTCTCGGTTTTCTCATCTTCCACTCACATTTTCATGAGTATAAAAAACTTAACACATCCAATTTTCTAGATTGTGTTGGCAATATGATGCAGAGTGTTGTCCTTGATGGCAACCCACTTGATGAAGATGATGGAAACCTACTTAATGAAGTTGTTCTTGATGCATTAATGATGTAAATCTGATGTTCCACAAGAAGGGTAGAAGTACCAGAAAAATAAATATCATCATGTGCAAGAATAATAATGAAATGTGTGTGTCTTAAGGCATACGCGGGTTTGTCTAGGAGAAGTAGCGTATGCACGAGGAAAAGTACGTGCCAAGTCGCGTATGCTCAATTGCGCTCTAAATTTGTAAAACCAAGGGTTACTAGCATGGTATTGACCCATTGTATTGAGTGTTGGGTTGTCTATTTGATCCCGTCCAGGAATACCATCGGATGAGATGTGGTTTTGGCTCATGGTATTGAAAAATGGTAAACCTATATAAGGAGAAGAAAATCATTGTGCAGGGGGTGTGCATGAGTCGGGGCTTTGATGAATACTTCACTCTGAAGTATATCTGTATGGGTGAACGCTATTCCTAATTGATAGATCTTAATCTATGATGCTCCTATGAACATGATGAAGGCTCAAGATCTCTAGATCTAGAAATGGTGAATGTCAAGGATGAACTGAAAAGAAATGAAGAATACTTGGCACAATCCTATTGAAGAGATTGAAGAAATCTAGTGGATCTGAGGGTTGAAGCCTTTAGTATGAAAGTGGAAGCTTTCTGTTAGTAGAAGCTGGTACTCATATCAGGGGGTAGTAGCTCCCTTCCAGGAGAGGCTGGTAAACTAGTGCAGGGGGTTGTAGCTCCCTTCCAGGAGAGGCCGGTAAACGAGAGAAGGTTGTAGCCTTCTGCAGGTGGGTGCCTGCATTCTAGTTTGAGTCTGCACCAGTACATGATTGTAAGAAGTTTTCTTAATAATAAATTTTGAAGGCTGAAACAACGGCAGTGGTGGTTTTCTCCCGAATTGGGTTTCCACCTAAAAATCCTGGTGTTCATGTGTATGTGTGATGATTATTCTGCTCTATCTGCACCTGTTTACTGTTTTCTGAAATATCTGATGAATGAATAATGCAATGATCTGAGTTAAGATTCAAACACATAATTAGATCTCTAGACATACACGAGTTCTGTAAAGGATATCCGCGTATATACACTAGTTTCCTTTAGCAAAGTAGCGTATGGGTTTTTAGAAAGGAAAAAGAAAAAGTTTGATTGTCTGCACTAAATACTGATTCACCCCCCCTCTCAGTATTTTTCCCAACAATTGGAATCAGAGCAGGTCCTTCTGAAAAAGCTTAGCCGCTAGAAGGAAGATCAAGCAAGATGAGCAATCATGAGGGAACAACATCTATCAAGCCCCCGCTCTTCAACAGAAGCAATTTAATCTTCTGGAAAGTAAGGATGAGATCCTATCTTCAGTCTATGGGAGCTGATGTATGGGCCATTGTTGAACAAGGATATCAATATCCAGCTGCTACACCAACAGATCCAACTGAAAGGAAGAATTATGAATCAAACGCAAAAGCGGTCAATGCTATAACAGGAAGTCTAACTGAATGAGAATTTGTCAAATTCATGCAGCTGAATACAGCAAAGGAAATATGGACAAAATCATTCTAAGTTATGAAGGCGATGCAAAGGTAAAAAGTGCAAAACTCCAAACTCTCATAATTGAATATGAAAATTTAAAGATGCATGGTGATGAGAGTATTGCCAGTTTCTTTTTACGTATTGATGATGTTGTAAATCGTATGAGAAATCTGGGTGAAACAATATCTGACACTACTTTGGTTGAGAAAATTTTACGATCACTAACGGCAAAATTTGAATCAAAAGTTTCTGCCCTTGAAGAAAAACAGGATATTCAAAATCTTTCTGTGGTGCAACTTCATGGCATATTGACTGCTTATGAAATGAGGAGAGGAGGACCATCTGAAGTCAAAGAAGCTGTTTTTAAAGCTTCTACAAAAGGGAAAGAAGTTCAAAAATCGGAAGGATCAGGATATATCTCAGAAGAAGATGAGGCAAACTTTGTGAGAAGACTCCAACTAGGAACCAGAAGATTCAAAGGTAAGCTTCCTTTTAAATGTTTCAATTGTGGAAGAGTTGGTCATTATGCTGCAAAATGTCCTTATAAAGAAACATCTACTAAAGAGAAAGAAGTAGCAAGAAGGAATAAGAATCGATCTAGCTCTAAGAAAAGCTACTATACAAATTAAGACAATGATGGGTTATCTGATAGTGAGGAAGAATGTGAACAAGATCTTAGACTTCTCATGGCATTTGAAAATAATTATAGAGACGATAAGGATGCTTTTTTGGATGCTCTAGATGACAATGATTTTCTTGATCAGAACAATCAACTCAAAATATGCTTGGAAGAAAGTAAAATAATCATAGAGACTCTGAAAAGGCAGAATGAAGAAGCGAAGAAAATAATGAAAAATTAGAATGTGAAGTAGTAAGTCTAAGAAAAGAACTTGAGAAAGTAAAGACTCTGAATCTTAGATTTGCTAAAGGATCTGAAACCTTAGATGAGATTATCAAGGTTCAACGTTCTCCTCTTATTAAGACAGGTCTTGGATATACCGGAGAATCTTCTCAGGCTTCTGCACCAAATTATCTAAAAGCAGCTACAACTGGTTTACTTCATTCAGCCACTCAGCAAGGGAATAAAGAATATTTACAGGTAAAGCATGATCATCACAATACAAGGGATATCTCTCAAAGAAGCAACAATCAACAGGTAAATTCAAACAGAAGATTTCATGATCGCAGAAATTTCTACTTCAATGGACAATGTTTGTCATGTCACAATTTTGGTCATAAAGTTGTTCAATGTGTTGCATATAAAACCATCATGACAAGAGAAGAAAGAAAGAAAAGGATGGATATTAAACCAAAGAATAACACCTATAACAACTTTTCTCCTCTTCAAAATGAAGTTGAATGTGCTTATTGCAATAACTTTGGCCATGAAGAATCTGAATGCAGGAATAAAGTCCAGCCAAAACAACATTCTCCTTCAAGTTCAAAAGTATGGAAAAAGAAGGAATTACAGGTTGAAAATTGTGGAATAGCGTTATTTGCAGAAGGTGAAGAAAATCAATGGTACATTGATAGTGGGTGCTCAAGACACATGATAGGTGACAAAAGAAAACTTCTTGCTTATAATGCTCTAGAAAAGGAAAAGAAAGTTACATTTGGAAATGATACTCTTGCTGTAATTAAAGGAAAAGGGTCTGTGTTTCTAAAAGAAAAGGTGAAGGCTAATGATGTCATGTATGTGGATGGATTAAGGCATAACCTGTTAAGTGTAAGTCAAATGTGTGATCAAGGAATAGAAGTTGTCTTTAGTTCAAAAGAATGTGTGGTTCGTGATCTTGATACAGGTAAAACTATTATAAAAGGGAAAAGAACTCCAAGCAACCTGTATGTATTGAAGAACTGCAAAGATCAATGTTACTTGAGCAAATATTCAGAAAATTGGCTATGGCATAGAAGGCTGGGGCATCTGAGCTTCTCTCAAATCAACAAAGCAAGCAAACTTCAAGCTGTTCGTGGTCTTCCCAATATTAATCTACCAGAAAGTATCATATGCAAATCTTGTCAATTCGGTAAGCAGACCAGAGTACGATTTAATGCCAAAGAAGGATCATCAAGTGAGCCTCTTGAACTCATTCATACTGACCTATGTGGACCTATGAGGAAAAAGTCACCACGTGGGGAAGAATACTATATCTTATTTATTGATGATTACTCTAGAATGTGTTGGATCGGGCTCATTAAACACAAAGATGAAGCATTTGAAAAATTTCAGATCTTCAAAGCATTAGTTGAAAATGAATTAGATCTAAAAATCAAGTGTCTTAGATCTGATCGAGGAGGATAATATACATCAAATGAATTCTTTGAATTTTGTGAACAACATGGCATAAAAAGACAGTTCTCTGTAGCAGGCACTCCACAACAAAATGGCGTAGCAGAAATAATGAATAGAACAATTCAACAAATGGCTAGAGCTATGCTTGATGATTCTGGAACTCCTGACATGTTCTGGGGAGAAGCAACACATACAACAGCAAATATTCTCAACAAGGCACATGTTCAGGTAAATAGTGACAAAACTCCATATGAACTCTGGTATGGTAATTCTCCCTCTGTGAAGCATTTTAGAATTTTTGGAAGTAAATGCTTTATCAAAAATAATGATGAAAAGCTTGGGAAGTTTGAACCTAGATCAGATGAAGGGATACTTCTTGGTTACTCATCTACAAGCAGAGCATACAAATGTTACAATAAAAGGCTTCAAAAGATTGTTGAATGTATTGATGTTGTTATTGATGAGTCTCCTGCAGCTCCTAAAGAAGAAAAACAAGAAACAGAAGAAGATGATGGTGATTTTTGTCCTTCTACATCAAATGGAAATGATATAGACAGTGGATCCAATGAAGAACCTGAAGATGATTTATCTAAAAAGGCTCCATCCAGATATGTTCAAAAGAATCATCCTGAATCTCAAATTTTGGGAGACAAGGAATTAGGTGTACAAACAAGGAGGACTCTTGTGGGATCTTCTAGCTATCTAGCATTTCTATCCACAATGGAACCACACAGTGTCAATCAAGCTTGCAAAGATGAATGTTGGATTCAAGCTATGAATGAAGAGATTGATCAAATTGAAAAGAATCACACTTGGGAATTGGTGCCAAGACCACATGATAAAAATGTCATTGGAACTAAATGGATATTCAAGAACAAGTTAAATGAGAATGGGGATGTAATAAGAAACAAAGCTAGACTGGTTTGCAAGGGGTATACTCAACAAGAAGGTATAGACTTTGAAGAAACTTTTGCTCTTGTAGCTAGACTTGAAGCCATAAGAATGTTTCTTGCTTTTTCAAGTTTTCAACAAATCAAAGTTTATCAAATGGATGTTAAATCTGCCTTTCTCAATGGTGATCTAGAAGAAGAAGTTTATATAGAACAATCAGAAGGATTCATTTTTGGAAATGATGAAAATCTTGTTTGTAGACTTAAAAAGGCTCTATATGGTCTCAAACAAGCTCCAAGGGCATAGTATTATCGTCTTGACAAATATCTTCATCAACAAGGATTTTCAAAGGGGTCTGCTGATAGCAACTTATACACAAAGGTTCAAAATGATAAACTATTAATTGTGGTTGTATATGTTGATGACATCATTTTTGGGAGTAATGAAGAATCTATGAGTAAGAAATTTGCTTCTGTCATGCAGCAAGAATTTGAAATTTCCTTACTTGGAGAACTAACATTCTTTCTTGGGTTGCAAGTGCATCAAACTGCAGATGGAATATTCTTATCACAAGCAAAATATCTTAAGAAAATTTTGAAGAAGTATGGCATGGAAGAATGCAAACCTGTAAGTACACCAATGATAACTGGATGTAACCTCAGTTCTCATGATGATTCTCCCGCGGTGAATCAACCAGAATACATATCAATGATAGGAAGCCTACTTTATCTCACTGGGACTAGACCAGACATTATGCATGCAGTTGGGATTGTTGGACGATTCCAAGCTAATCCAAAAGAGTCTCACCTTCAGGCTGTCAAAAGAATATTCAAATATCTACAAGGAACTCAAGAATTTGGACTATGGTATCCAAATAATGATGATCTTACTATTCATGCTTACACGGATGCAGATTGGGCTGGAAATGTTGATGATCGAAAAAGCACTAGTGGTGGTGCATTCTATATGGGGCCCCAGTTGGTATCTTGGTTCAGCAAGAAGCAAAATTGTATTGCCTTTTCTACAGTAGAAGCAGAATATGTGGCTGTCGTGTCTTGTTGCACTCAACTCCTTTGGATGATGCAAACCTTGAAAGATTTTCAAATCAAATGTACACCTCCTATCTCCATTATGTGTGATAATACAAGTGCCATCAATATCTCAAAGAATCATGTTATGCATTCAAAGACCAAGCACATTCCCATCAAGTATCACTTCTTACGTGAACAATTTCTTGAACAAAAGGTGAAGTTGGAGTATGTTCCCTCCAAAGAACAAGTTGCTGATATATTTACCAAACCTCTGCCCAGGGAAGCGTTCGAATATCTCAGACAGAAGCTGGGAGTAGTCTCTGCTGTGAAGAAAATCAGAACTGCTTAAATTTAGAAGATCAAATTGGATACGCGGGTTTCCTGAAAGACAGTCGCGTATATACGCGAGTTTATCCACAGAAATCCGCGTATGGTCAGTTGTTGACAATTTTTGGTTAGGGTCAGCATTTTACAGCACATCTGCAGCACTGTTTGATATCTCTGATGCTGTATGGTATCTCTGGTGAAGTTTTATCTCTTATATTTCTGTCTCATTCTCTGATATTGGGTAAATATGCCTTGATGATCTTCTGTTGAAAATTGTTTAGGATGCACAAGCTAAGGGGGAGATGAAGGAGTAAATTGATGTACAGGTTCAGGGGGACCAATAGCCTTGCTGGGTATTATGCATTGTTTGCTTATGATTCTGAAATATGATCTCTCGAGAGGTCTTTCTGATATTGGTCATGAAAGGTCATATTTGTAATTTGATGAAAAAGGTCATGTAAAATTGTAATATTCAGTCATGTAAGGACTTGTTCAAATTTGTAAACCCACTTGGTTGGGTAGTTGAGTCAAAATATGTAAACCCTTTTTGGTTGGGTATTTGAGTCTTGTAGCGTATGCATGCGGAAAAGTACGTGACAAGTCGCGTATGCTCAATTGCACTCTAAATTTGTAAAACCAAGGGTTACTACCATGGTATTGACCCATTGTATTGAGCGATGGGTTGTCTATTTGATCTCGTCCAGGAATACCATCGGATGAGATGTGGTTTTGGCTCATGGTATTGAAAAAGGGTAAACCTATATAAGGAGAAGAAAATCATTGTGCAGGGGGTGTGCATGAGTCGGGGCTTTGATGAATACTTCACTCTGAAGTATATCTGTATGGGTGAACCCTATTCCTAATTGATAGATCTTAATCTATGATGCTCCTATGAACATGATGAAGGCTCAAGATCTCTAGATCTAGAAATGGTGAATGTCAAGGATGAAATGAAAAGAAGTGAAGAAAACTTGGCACAATCCTGTTGAAGAGATTGAAGAAACCTGGTGGATCTGAGGGTTGAAGCCTTCAGTATGAAAGTGGAAGCTTTCCGCCAGTAGAAGCTGGTACTCATATCAGGGGGTAGTAGCTCCCTTCCATGAGAGGCTGGTAAACCAGTGCAGGGGGTTGTAGCTCCCTTCCAGGAGAGGTTGGTAAATGAGAGAAGGTTGTAGCCTTTTGCAAGTGGGTTCCTGTGTGCTGGTTTGAGTCTGCACCAGTACATGATTGTAAGAAGTTTTCTTAATAATAAATTTTGAAGGCTGAAACAATGGCAGTGGTGGTTTTCTCCCGAATTGGGTTTCCACCTAAAAATCCTGGTGTTCATGTGTATGTGTGATGATTATTCTCTTCTGTCTGCACCTGTTTACTGTTTCTAAAATATCTGATGAATGAATAATGCAATGATCTTAGTTAAGATTCAAACACATAATTAGATCTCTGGACATACGCGAGTTCTGTAAAGGATATCCGCGTATATATGCTAGTTTCCTTCAGTAAAGTAGTGTATGGGTTTTTAGAAAGGAAAAAGAAAAAGTTTGATTGTCTGCACTAAATACTGATTCACCCCCCCCCATGGCCCCCTCTCAGTATTTTTCCCAACAGATTGTTCAACCACCTTATTATAGAAATTTGGTTTAGAATAAGTAATTCATTTCAAATTAAATTTGGCTTAAAATAAGTTATTCATTCCAAATTAATGTGTTGACAGTCTCTATGAAGATTTTGAATGAAATGTATTAGTTCTCGCCAATTATGATATGTTGAAGGTTACCAGTGTTCATCAACATTTAGTGTAGAATTAACACCTACCACAAAATTCCTTACACAGAATTATTAAAGATGATTGCAGAATCTCCAGAATCACTTCCTTAAGCCAGCTGCAAAAAATTTCTTAATTCTACAGCATGCCAATTCTAGGGTGAAATTCCCAAACAACAACCAGGTTGACACTTCACACCCGGATTATAGGGTAACATAGTCCTCACAATATCAACTCACTAGCTAAAAGTATAATTTTTTAATTCCAACAATTTTTAGTTTGCATTTCCAAGAAGTTGTTAGGTTATTCTTCACAATTTGGTTTTAGGAAGTTGCTAGGATATACTTGGGAATATCGTTCATGAAGTTATTAGGTTATATTTGGGAATTTAGTTTAGGAATTTTTCAGGATATTTTTGGATTCTGTTGGAATTTCAAAGAACCCAACAACCTTACCTCATAAGTAGTTCTGGTTTTAACACATTTAGGGTTCAAGTTAGAGATAAGAGAGATATAGACAATGAAAGTGCACTCTCTAATTTCTAGATGATGTATTTAAATCCTAGATACATTATTCCATTATGGTTCCATGAGTATCATTTATGTGTGATGGATTCAACACCTTGACCTTCAGAAAAATGACCCACTCAGGATGTGCAACTAGGAGTAGTATTTTCCCCTTGCATGGTTTTAGTTATGTCTTGTATGGTTTCATTTATTTTCGTAGTTGTAGCTGGTGTGTGTGTTTCCATTTTTTGTAGCAACAATCGTTCGATTAAGATTATGTGACATTGTTTCTTGAATGATTCACTTTATTTGAATTTCTACATTCGGAGTGCAACTCCTAGTTATTCTAAAATTTCAATTCATCAGTTGATGGTTAGTTGAGTTATTTTATGTTCAACTTAAAAAATATTTTCATAAACCAATGTCATGCATTTATAGAATAAGATTAGTGTTCTCCCAAAGACACAAACCTTGTAGCTGCATATACAATGGATGGCATCTCAAAGCTTACATGCCATGGTTGAATAAGAATGTCCTGATGATCTACATTAATTTTTTCACTTCTTCACTTAAGATCCATATGAATTTTCATGGATTGAAACTGACAATAGGATAAAAAAAACTACTGGTAACATCACCCAAATTTGTTCCTCACATTTTACAAAAAACACGAAATCATAAAATGGAACTAACTTCAAAGGATTCTTACTTTAGATAGAATTCACACTTTTAAGTTGCATTAAACAAATGAACAATTATATACATGTCCAAAATCAACATTTTCAATTTTATTTTGTGAATTCAGGTCAACCGTAAAGCTACAATATATGTGCTATTTAAAGATAAACAATGGTAAAAACCACCCGCCCCAATCACCCAATACTAGTCTTGCACCAATAGCTCTGGCTTCTCTGCCATCTTCTGTAAAGCCACACGTTATTGTTCCAGTCCCAACAATCAACACACAACCATGAAGTTTAATTATCGTTCAACTTTATAGGCTAATATAGTATCACTGTGAACAAAATGCTTCACATTTCCTAGAAAAATATTTCTGAAATGATGAAAAAAGTTAGACTAATGTCCAAACTCCAAATTTAACCAAAATGAGAATACATGAAATCTTCCAAGAATGTGAGGCAGAATGTGAGGTAGGCTACAATGAAAAGAAAAGAAATAAGTAAATGGTGTTGTAATTCCATTCCTAGATTATGGTTTCCCAGCTAATATCCTGTTGAGGCTAAACTTGTATGTGTAGGTTTTTGAGGTTAGCTCTTTGTAACAAGTCAAGTGCAGACTGAACAAGAAATATTATCACCAGCAACTCAATTGAAGACTGCACAAGAGGATATTTGACGAAATCAAATTTGTGCACTAATCAACATAGAATCAAATGTGTAACAAGGCACCACACAATTTGTTAAGCCTAATGTGCCTCACGTGCTAAGCCCACTCTACCTCTTGGTCCTTCCCTCTAGGCTCCCTCTCTATCTAATATTTTTCTAAAACTAGAGAAACTAAAACTAGTTAAGATGTTGCTGAGGTTCAATCTCGACCCCAAACTGGAGAACTAAACTCCATGGTTCACTACTCCAACATGGAAGGGATAAATACCAAGTGGCTAACCTTAGCTAGATGGAAATACCCCCCACCAGATTTGACCTGGACCCACTACCTATGAAATAAATAAGAGAAAAAGAAATAGGTGTCTTGGAAATAAGGAACACGGTGACTACCTCACTTAGCACTATAGAACACAGGGTTGGTTCCTACAGACATAAATTACTGCTACAGAACACAACTTGCTCCTCCTACCTCCTGGAGCAATAGCTGAGAAAAGCCGACTTGATGCCAACTGCGAATGGTGTCTAGTGAGGATGCAGGATCTGTTCCTATCACCCTTGTTTTTTCCACACATACCTCCTAGGAGGTTATACTTATGGTTCTCCAATTGTATCAACTGAATATGATAAATAAATAAAAATTTAACTAGACCTTGCCTCATGACTAGCCGAGTAGTAAGGTCCATCCCTCTGAAACTACAGGTGTTGGTGTTTGTGGTGTTGCTTCCTTTACCTTTGCTATGGGGTGATTATAAGCATTTGTGAGCATAGTGTAAAGACGGGTAAGACTTGGTTGGTTGACCCACCTACATAGACTAACCCATAGAGACCTTGACAAAAAGTTTGATGCATATTAGTTTTGATTGACAAAGCTTGATTTATTGAGAAGCTTACTCGTTTATTGATGGATTCTTAGGATACCATCAGGTCAGAATTGTAGGGAATAAATAGAACCAGAGAAATGATTCCCCAACTAGATAAATCCACTTATTCCACACAATTCTTCCAGTTATGCCCGATCTTCCTCACTTTTCATATTTCCTCATGCCGTGATGGAGTACCTAGGATAAAAAAAATTCCCAAACCACAGAACCATACCAGAAACATAAGATGATGAATAAGAAATGGATTTAGACATTAACCTGGAAGTTATTTCTCTAAAACACTTCTTGGCAGCAACATTTTTCTTATCGGCCAATCTTGGCGAAGCCTTGCAGGATTTCCATTCGATTTCTTTTGTTGGGGCACTTCACTGGACTCCATATTGATTATAAGAGGGTATCTTCAACATAAAATTCCATAGATAAGTCCTCAAATCACCCTAAATCCCCATAACTAGACTTTTTTCAATACCCAAATCCTTCTATCAACAAAATTGACTCAAAAAAAAATTCTTCTTACCCTCCTAAACAAGAAGCAGTAAGAAGCAAAAAAATGACATATGAATTCTTAGCATACCCAGTGAATCATTTCTTTGTAGTACACAAAACCTTACAGGATATAAGAATGAAAGAAAGTCTATCGATTCTATATCTGGCCACGCAGAAATTTCTTCCCTTCCATCCCACAATGAACAAATACACCCCTAAGCAGAACAAGGGCATATGAATTCTTAGCATACCCAATGAATCATTTCTCCACAGTCCTGTAGGTTTTAACCCTGAACAGAAATTATCTACACACGAATCTTATAACAAAAAATAAACAATAGCAAGAGCATAAAACATAAAATAGATACACACAGAGATTTTCCCCTGGATCCCAAATTAGGACGACCAGCTTGATTTTTCATTATATTCCTTTTAGTGTTACAACACATATATATACATGCCGAAGCATACATAAACCACAATCCATTAACCCTGGATTAGAACATAACCGTAGTTCCCTTGACCGGATCTACAAAAATACCAGGGGCCGAAAACCATCGTACCCCAATACCATGTGCAAAACCATGCACAAAACCATGGACGCGGACTACCCTCTGGAAATTAAGGACCATACCCAAAATTCTCCTACTTGTTGTTTTATTTCCACAGGGGGCCACAGGAGAGCTTAGTCATTGGCCCAATTCTTCAAAACCCATTGTTTCTCTACACCAAGAGAACTTCTGAGTGCTTACAGACTTTGTCAATGCATCTGCAACATTCTTCAAAGTGTCCACCTTTACCAGCAACACCCTTTTAGCCTCAACCATATCTCTAACAAAGTGAAATTAAACATCAATGTGCTTTGTCTTTGAATGATAAGCAGGGTTCTTAGCCAAGAAAATTTCACTTTGGCTATCACAGTCTATCCTTATTTGCATGAGTGGCTACTATGTATTCTGCCTCTATAGTTGAAAGAGCCACTACAGACTGTCTTTTACTCATCCAACTGACTGTGCCTCCAAATAGGCTAAACACATACCCACTTGTAGATCTTCTTTGGTCTAGATCTCCAGCCCAGTTTGCATCAACAAAACCACGAATGTCCAACATTCTTTCCAATCCTGGTCTTCCCTGGTAGCACAAGCCATAATCACTAGTGCCACGTAAATATCTAAAAACCCGCTTCACTGCTGTCCAATGCTCCTTCCCTGGGTTTGACATAAACCTGCTCAATACTCCCACTGCATGTGCAATGTCTGGTCTAGTACAGACCATTGCATACATCAGGCTACCCACTGCACTTGCATATGTAACACGGGACATATCCTCCTCTTCTTCTTGTGTCTTGGGACATTGTTCAGCAGACATCTTTGCACCTACAGGAATAGGAACACTCACCGGTTTACTATCCTGCATATTGAACCTCTACAATATAGTCTCAACATACTTCCTCTGGTTTAACCAAAGCTTCCTCTTTGCCCGATCTCTCTTAATTTCCATGCCCAAAATATAGTTTGCAGCACCAATATCCTTCATGTCGAATTTGGAGAACAGTTGGGTCTTCAAATCTTGGATAATTTCTTTGTCATTTCCAATCAACAACATATCATCCACATACAACACCAAATAAATAACACGGTCACCAATTAATTTAAAATAAACACAGTGATCCTCCTTGCTTCTGGTGAAGCCAAGTCCCCGTATATAGGTATCAAATTTCTGATACCACATCCTTGGTGATTGTTTTAACCCATACAGAGACTTCTTCAACCTGCATACTAGTTATTTCTTACCCTTCACCATAAAGCCTTCAGGTTGCTTCATGTAGATCTCCTCTTCTAGATCCTCGTGAAGAAATGTTGTCTTCACATCCATCTGTTCTATCTCAAAATCAAATGCAGCAGCAACAGATAAAAGTAATCTAATAGAAGTAACTTTGGCAACATGAGAAAAAATATCACCAAAATCAATTCCCGGCACCTGGGAATAACCTTTCGCTACCAACCGAGCTTTGTATTTCTCCACCTTGCCTTCTACATTCATCTTCTTCTTAAACACCCATTTGCTCCCAATGGGCTTCCTTCCAGCCGACAACTCCACTAGATCCCATGCATCGTTTTTGTGCAAGGATGCCATTTCATCAACCATGGCCTCCTTCCAGAGTTTTCCATCCTCTGAATCTACTGCCTCCCTGACAGTTCTGGGTTCATCATCAGTTATAGTTAAGGCAAAACCTGAACAGAAAGCAAATGGACTATACCTTTCTGGTTGCCTTCTTTCCCGAACTGATCTTCTCAAAGCTGGAGTTTGTGGCTCTTCATCTTCTGAGTCTTCTTCTGTTGTAGAGTCTGATTCATCCTCCTTTAGATCAAACTCTATCTTCTCAGGTTCCTTTGGTATGATTTCATGTTTAACAACATCTTTCACCTCTCTAAACACCACATCTCGGCTGTACACAACCTTCCTTGTTTCTGGGTTCCAAAGCTTGTAACCCTTTAAACCATCCGTATACCCAATAAAGATGCACCTTTCATATTTCTTATCCAACTTGGTCCTTTTCTCATTTGGAACATGTACATATGCATCACATCCAAATACCCTTAGATGTGAAAGAGAGGGTTTCTTACCAGTCCATACCTCATGTGGAGTCTTATCCTCCAACACTGATGAAGGTGATCTGTTAACCAGATAGCATGCAGTCTCCACTGCCTCTACCCCAAATTCTTGTCCTAACTTGGTACCACTGAGCATGCTTCTTTCCTTTTCCATCAATGTTCTATTCATTCTTTCTGCAACTCCATTTTGCTGAGGTGTGTATGGAGTAGTCTTCTGCCGTGCTATACCACACTTCTTATAGAACTCTTCAAATTCCTTCTTGCATAACTCCCCACCATTATCTGTCCTCAATGCCTTTATCTTCTTCTCTGTTTGGTTTTCCACCAGAGCCTTAAATTCTTTAAATTTGTCAAAGACTTCAGATTTCTTCCTCAAGAAATATATCCATGTATTCCTTGAGAAGTCATTTATGAATGAAACATAGTACACAGACTTTCCCAGTGATGGAACTGACACAGGCCCAAACACATCACTGTGCACAAGTTCTAATATCTTGTTTTCCCTCTTAGCACCAGAAGGAAAACTCACCTAATTCTGCTTCCCATGTACACAATGTTCACAAAAAATTGAAATCCAGAGAAAAATTAGACATACCTTCTACCATACCATCTCTATGCAGTATCTGAAGGCCCTTCTCTCCAATATGTCCAAGCCTTTGATGCCATAGCATGGTCTTTTCTCCAGAGACAGCTAGACTTTCCGTCCCACTTTCAAGAACCACAGAACTGTTACACCCATCAATAACAGTGCTACCTTGTAGCTTGTACAGAGTTCCAGTCCGAACTCCCCGCATTAATACCAGTGCTCCCCGAACCATCTTGCAGGCATCTTTCTCGAACACTATTTTTACACTTGCATCATCCATCTTGCTTACAGAAATCAGATTTCTGGCTAATGCAGGAATATTTAGAACACCAGGAAGTGTTCTAATCCTTCCACCTTGTAGCTTTAGCTTTACCTTTCCACGTCCGACGATTTTGGCCTTCCTATCATCCCCTAGGAAGACATCACCATCATATTTCTCATACTCGCAGAACCACTCCCTATGGGGAGTGAAGTGAAAGGATGCACCTGAGTCAATCAACCATGACTCATGATCTACATGTGTATTTGAAGAAGAAGACAAATACACATCCCCACCTTCATCCGAGGTGGTTTTTGCCTCTGCAGAAGGACCTTCATCAGATCCCTTTCCTTTCTCAGGAGCTTTAGATCTGCATTCCTTTTTTTAGTGCCCTTCCTTTCCGCATTTCCAGCACACCTTTACAAACTTTCCAGGAGATTTAGATCTCCCTCTAGATTTAGATCTCCCACTCGAAACCTTATTCTTGTTTCTGTTCTGGGACCTTCCTCGTACAAATAAGGCATCTCCATTCCGACCCTCCATATTTCTCCGTCTCATTTCCTCCAACAGCAAGGCTGAGACTATGTCATCAAAATTCAAGGTAGTTGTATTGCTACCTATTGCAATAACCAGACTGTCCCACGAGTCCGGTAGAGAGCACAACAAACTGATGCACTTATCTTCATCTGAGATTTTAATATCAACAGATGACAACTGACTTACCACAGTATTGAAGGCATTCAGATGCTCTGTCACCGAGTCTCCATCCTTCATCCTCAGGTTATACAGCTTTTTCCGCAAGAACAACTTATTCACCAGAGACTTAGATTGGTACAAAGTCCCAAGTTTTTCCCACAAATTCTTCACCGTAGCTTCCCCAGATACATTCAACAATACTGAATCTGAGACACACAACCATATTGTGCTCTTAGCCTTTCGATCCAGTTTCTTCCAGTCTTCATCTGACACTCCCATTGGTTTAGTACTTGGATCTACCGTGATCCACTGATCTTTATCCACCAGCAGATCCTCCATCTTAAGCTTCCACAACTCAAAACTATGACCATTAAATTTCTCGATCTCTATATTTCTACCGCTTTCCATCTTCTTTCACCGCAAGAATCAATCCTGTAGATCTTCCACTCAACAGGGTCTACCACAGGCCCGAACTAAAAAACCCTCAGCAGCAAAGGCATCCCCTTGAAGCCGAAACATCTCTGATACCAAATGTAGGTTTTAACCCTGAATAGAAATTATCTACACACGAATCTTATAACATAAAATAAACAATAGCAAGAGCATAAAACATAAAACAGATACACACAGAGATTTTCCCCTGGATCCCAAATCGGGATGACCAACTTGATTTTTCATTATATTCCTTTGTGTTACAACACATATATATACATTCCGAAGCATACATAAACCCCAATCCATTAACCCTGGATTAGAACATAACCGTAGTTCCCTTGATCGGATCTACAAAAATACCAGGGGCCAAAAAACATCATACCCTAATACCATGTGAAAAACCATGCACAAAACCATGGACACGGACTACCCACCGTAAATTAAGGACCATGGGCACGTGCTTAGTCGTGGAAAGAATATAACACATACCCAACAAGTCCAATACCCCTAAGCAGAACAATATAATAATTAAAGAAAGTCTATCAATTCTATATCTATCCACCACAAAAATCCCTTCTAAATATACCCTTAATGCACCTAATTTTATAAAAATAGAGAACTCAGCTTGATACAGAAGCCCATAAAAATGCATTGAAAGCAGAAATCCAAACATATATTGAAAATTTGAATGTTGAATATCCCACCAAATTAATAACTAGCATTTGCACAAGGGTACAAAGGGAACACCAATGGCATGGACAGCAGAGGGTGACGTAGTTAAAACAAAAAGAGGGAGTGGGAGTTTTAAAAATGTCACGTAGAGGAGATCTCGACAGTTTAGACCTACGAATCTCTACACTGTAGGCTTTTTTGATAAAAACCCTTATCTGTGGATCATTATCAAACCATCATAATTTATCAATATTTCATCGGCAAATGGTATTATTTGATCTTATTTCTCGTAGCAAATGCCATTTTATCTCTTTATGTTGCAAGTCATTATTTGTTGTCAACAAGTTACAACACATAATGACTACTTTAGAGAAAAGACTGATGTGTGTCACATGCTTTTGCCTTGTCTCCAAGGTTCACCATCAGTTTCAATTTTTTGAGCATAATATATATTATATACTTTTCTTGGAAGCTCAACTATTCCTGTGAAAAGTTAGGTTCCATTTGTTCATACCAATTATAGAGACATTGATTTCAAAAATTCATTATTATGACTGACACCTTGTGGCATTTGGTTCAATGCTTGTGCCTTTGTTTTTCATACTTTGGCCCTATGTAGCTGATTCCCAAATTAATTTCAAATATTTCTATGAAAATAAAGATTTCATATTTAAAGTTTCAGTGTATACTAAACCAGGTTTCAATATATACTAAAACAAGTTTCAGACTGTATTAAACAGTTGTAAAAATTGACTGAGACTTAATTAATATATATTTTCACTTCTAGTAAAGATTCCTTTATGAACTAAAAGAACAGTAAAAAATCTCAAGGAATGTTATAATTTTTTTCCATGCTTAAAAAGGATTAATGAAGTAGCTTCGTTGAGAATATAATTGCCTATCTTCTCAAGTTGATTCCTGCGATCCAGAACTTTCAGTAATAAAATCTCTTGTAATAGTGATTTTGAAAGTGAAATGTACGTGTAGTAAAAAACAACTGCATATATCCTCGTGTAATTTAACCTAAATTATGAAACTAGGGTGAAAAATCACGACAATTATCACATAATTTCACTCAATTGAAAACGCAGAGAAACGGACATCAATCTCAAGGATTTTCACATAGTCGATGTCACTTTTTGTTTCTCATACAATTCCATTAACAAGTTTGATTCCATTAGATGCTCCAAAGATACCATCAATTTCTTATTTTTCCAGGCTCCGTACACTTCACATCAGTACAAATGAACAACGAGACTAAATCTAATGCGCCAAACGTTTTCACAACTTTTCAGTGGCAATGTTAATAAGAGATATAGGGACTTCATGAATTCTTAAAATTTCTTCTTCCCAACATTTCAGCTTCATAAATCTGTTCTGATTTAGCTCGTTAAATGGCAATGTGGAAGAACAATCAGTTATTTTCATTCATTTTCATACAATAGTTACTAGTCGAAGCATTGGAAAAGCTTCATTTAAAAAATATATTACCAAGATTCCATTAACTCAGCTTTCAGACACTAATATTGCTATGAGGTTCTAAATACTAGAGCAGTGCCTCTTTAAACAAATTTTCTAGAATTTCTTAAAATTATTATAATATCATTTGGGAAAGGAACAAAACTCACTGCAAATTTTATTTACCAGAATCGTTTGACATGCACTGTCCTTGTCATTTTCTAAGCCATTTCCTCATCCAACCCTGTGAGGAGCTCTGAGTGCTCTCAAAGATTTGGAAATCCCCCTTAAAGCTCCATAAAACAAGCTGGAAAATGCGCTGCCACAGACCGAAATTTGAAGCTTCCGAGAGGAAGCATTGAATGCAGTTAGGGCTAAATAAAAACACCAAGGGGATGGGATTGGGTTGAATGAAATTAGGGCTAGAATATAAATAGAAGGGCTTGGGATTCGATGATAAGATCTGAGAAATTTTCGTAGTAGTAAGTGGGTATAGGAGGAGTAACCGTAACAGAGTTGAAACAGAGAGCGAGAGCGAAAGTTTTAAAAATGCCACAAGAGGATATCTACAGTGCAACCTACGAAATTTCATAGAGCCTTCACAATAAAAACGCCTGTGGGAAATTTAAAATGAAAATAAATGTAAATGTGTTTAAAAATAAAATAAATTTGTGAATATTAAAAAATGGAGGGAAAAAAATAAAAAAAATGATTTGTTTTCTTTTTACCAACACTTTATGTTAATAGTAAAACATGATTAATTTTCTATGTTCAAGTGATACATTTTCTCATTCTATGTATATTTATATATTGAATTGTTAAAAACTAAATTATATTAAAAATGTGGTGATCATGATAATCATTGAGAAGAACTATATATATATATAATATTGACTATGTTAATGTGTGTTGTGATTAATCATTTTAATAACAATTTTTATGTTGGTTTAGTAGTGATTGTATAAAAGTGTTATAATTTTAGCATTATAGATGGATTCATGGACCCCTTTAAGGGGGTTGTTGAATCCATTTACCTAAATTTTAACATTGCGGACAAGAGTCTCTAAATTTTAACACTGAAAATGGACTCAAAGACCCGTTTGCCTTTAAATTTAAAAGTGCAGATGGATTCAAAGAAGGGGGTCTCTGAATCCATATGTAGTGTTAAAATTTAGAGACAAAAGAGGATTCAAAATTTTAACACTATAGATAGATTCAAAGACCCATGTAGTGAAATGTAACACTCCAATATCAAAATTCCAATTTTCCAATTTTGGAGTGACACAATCTAACATAACTGATTAATTCATATACTTTTTTCACTTTTTATTTGGTCATATTTTTATTCTTGGACTATAATAGTCATTTACTTTAATCATTATTAATTTTGTCACTTATTATCTAGTCATATATTTTAATCCTAGACTAAATTAGTCATTTAAGTTAGTCGTTTTTAGTTTAGTCACTTATTATCTAGTTGTATATTTTATCCCTAGACTAAATTATTCATTTAAGTTAGTCATTTTTAGTTCGATCACTTAAAATTTCTTAAATTTAGCAGTAATTCACTTGAAATAATTGGAGTGACTAAATTTGTTAGTCACCTAGTCACTAATTTCATCATTTTCTACTAGTGATGAGTGACCATAGATTTCCCCCCACCATGAGGATTATAATAATATCGAAAGTATTGTTCTCCAAATGCAGGGAGTCCAGTTGAAATTGTACTGGATGGAATATACCCAGATGGACCAGCTTCATATTTTCCTGATGATGTGTATAAAGGATCAAGCCATTCAGTACTCACTATATACTCACTAGTTAGAATACTAGATGATGACATTAGTGAAGTCCATGGGTTTGAGGATGCACCAGAGAAGGTTCCAAATAAATATTGCTAACCAGATGGGACGGAAGGGTGAAAATATAGATGTGACTCTGGTGAAGTTGTGAACATCGACGAGGTAGCAAGAGTAGGTGCTATTGCAACTGGAATAGATGGTCCAGCCAAAGATGTTGGTTCAGGCATGGTTATTCGACCAAGTGTATACCTTATTGGATCTACAAGAATTCTAATATACACACAATCAACAATATTAGAGGAAGGTGATTGAGGAAAATAATCGTACAGGTAAAGCTCTACTCCAAAATAAGTTGGAGTTAAAGGTGATTTGTCTTGTGGTATTTCTTCAATCAAAATTAAAGGACATGGAAGGATTTCACCGTTAGACCCAAAGTATATTTTAGGAGGTTGATTGCACAATATGGGAGACTCAATGGCTACAATAGATTGTGGGGTGACTGATAGAGGAAAAGCTCCAATGGTTTGACTTCAGGAATCATATGTTTTGGAAAAAATGTGTGAGGATCTGGATCAAATTCCAGTTGAATAATGTCAGGTTCAAGAGGTATGGTCTCACTTATTGGATGGATCATGAAAATGGGTATTTGGGAGGACGCCATCTCGACAACAGTAGATGAACCAGGATTTGTAGAAAAATATTTAGCTGACTCTAGTATATGTGAGGATGATGCCACACCAAAGGTACTGATAGTACTAGTTTCGGTAAAGCAATGTCACCTTTGCCTACTAGAAATGGATTCTGGTGGTAAAGGTGGTTTCAGTGCTATTATACGTGAATGATGGGGAAAGGGGAATTATTCTTCCACGATGTCTGATTTATTTTATGACCAAAAAAAATAAACAAAATAAAAGCATAATTATAGGCAAAAAGTTTACCAAGTAATTGTGAACAATAGAATACCTCATGGCGAACCAAGAAGTACATGCATGCAATGTCCCTAAATGATGTGTTATATGTATCACAAGCTACAAGGCAGGTGAGTCGGTTCACTATGGATGGATAGCAACCTAAGTTTGTCCTCCCATATATACCTGAAGGCCAAAGTCCGTATCAGTGCTGTCTAATGTGAAACCACATAGTGAAAGCACTCACTTATACTTTTCATACTAGAACACCGCCCTATATATGCAAGGTACGTGGAAAAGCTCCGATATACTTACGTACATGGAGTGAGGTATCACACTCAAAATGTATCACATACAATTTAGCGAAAACTGCTATGTTTAACGATGCCGAAACACGTCTCCAGCCTACACCTCCTAAATGTCATCATTGTTGTTCTAATGAATTCTTAGGTAAATTGATGTATATTTTATGTTGATCTTGTTTAGAAAGTTTTTCTTTGAGGTTCACCGTGTGATGTGATGGAAGTTACTAAAAATGGAAACTAAAATGATAAGAAAACTTTTCAATTTTAGATTTTTCAATGAAAATCCTAGCTACTAAGGGAAAGAGCATGTTAGGTCCGTATATTACTAGTATAGTCCCTTATTTTTGTTAGTGTAACCCCCTTATTGTAATTTTTTTACCCCTGTAACCCCCATATTGTTATTATTTTTCCCTTAAATTGTTATTGCTAGGTCGGCTAGGACTACATTGTGGCCCCACTAAGATACATTGTGACCCCATGGACTCCTATATATAGAAAGAAGGTTTTTTCATTTCTATCATCCAAGAATTGTTCATTAATGTAATGTATTGGAGGTCTCCCCCTCGAAGTGGCTTATTTATAAGGTGTTGATATCTCTTTTCTTCTATTTTTGGAGCTTCTTTCTCAACATTTGGTATCAGAGCTTTGGACTCTAGGGTTTCGCTGCTCCAAACAGGTCATTGTGGAATTTTCGCTATAAATTTTTTTCTACAAAGGCTGAGAAGCTTATGTTTTTAGAGTGTAAATCAGAACACCTGAAGAACACCTTCGCCAAATTTCAGATCTTGGTTCACAACTTTTTTGGAGATATGGTCTATGGAAGTTAGATGTTTTGTAGGCTCCAGAGTTTCATCTCAAAGAGGTGATCATGGGAAAAGATTCATAACTCTCTCTCTGAGCATTAGATTGGAATTTTGTAAAATGTGGCTGAAATTACAGGGACTTTAGTTTCTTTTCTATCAATTTCAGAGCAGAAGAAGGAAACAGTGACACATGGCAAGTCATACAAGTTTACTCTACTAAACTAGTCCATAATTAAGTCATCGTAGGAGATTTGGCACAAATTTTCTTTCAAGAATCAAAATCAGGTCAGAACTATGGCATTTGAAAGAGAATTCAAAGGGCTACAACAGTGCAAAATTTCAGATATTAAAGATCCAAAATCACAGATATAATTTAGTTTCAATATTGAGCTCTTCAAAAGTAAGAAAAAGGTGTGTATTTTTTTCCGAATTGCATAAGTCTTGTGTAACAAAATCAGTTTGAAGTGATTCCAAGGGCCTATTGAGCATATATTTCAGTATTGGGTTTTGAAATGCCTCTTAAAATGAATTCAAAACCCATTAAACCCTCAAAGTACTCTACTGTGACTCATGAAGATGAAGAATTGCAACATGATCTATCGAAATTACAAGAGCAAATGCAACAAATTTCGCTCTGGCAAAGAGCAAAAAAAAATGAGATGGAAGTTTTGAAGAAAGGCGTGGAAGTGAATATGGATGGTTTGAAGAATAATATGGATGGTTTGAAGAAAGGTGTGGAAGCTAATAGGGATGGCATGGAAGCTGGCATGGAAGCTGGCATGGATGACATGGAAGAAAAAATGAAAGACAATATGGAAAACATGAAGAATTATCTAAAAGCAGACATGGAAGGTTTGACAAAGTTGATACAAGAAATGTTACCTAATGGAAAAAAGATAGTAGAGGATACTCATGATGAGAAAAAAATAAATGGTAATCATGATTTCATAAACTCTAACGTTGGATGGAAGAACCACCATATTCCAAAGATGGATATGAGGAAGTTTGATGGCAAGGATCCCGTAACATTGATACTACAGATGGAGCAATATTTTGATCTAAAAATGTGCAAAACACACAAAGGGTACACATTGAAACTTTACGTTGAGAAAAAAATACATTTGTATGGTATTGATGGCTTTGCTCTCGTAAAAAAATTGTCACTTGGTCAATTTTTATGGAGGAAATGATAGGTAATTATGAGGATACAAAGAGAAACACCTTCTTTAGCTAATTGATAAATATCAAACAAAAGGGTTTAGTGCTGGAGCACATTAAGGACTTCCGAAAATTGAATATAAGGGTAACTGATATTCTAGAGGAAAAAAGGATTGATGTCTTCATAGGGATTTTAGAGGATAACATCCAACATTAATTCTGCGTTTGGGAACCTGATTCATTGGAGAAGGAATTCAGGTTGGCAAAAAAAATTGAATGTAAAATTATGGCGACAAGGAAGCCTACCACTCACATATATAAATATGAAAGGGTTGCTACTCCTAGACTTCCACAACCTACAAGGTTTACACCAAAACAATTGGAAGAAAAAAGAGCAAAAGGGCTTTGCTACAGTTGTGATAGAAAATACACTAAAGGTCATAAGATTGTGAAGAGGAGGAATAAAATGGAGAAGAAACTTCAAAAGTAGAGGATATACACTAGGAAGAAACCCTAGAAGAAGACAAATGAGTCTGACCATATCATGTAATGCATTGGAAGGAATTACCACTCCTCAAACTCTCAAGATAGAAGGACATATAAAGAAGAAAAAGGTAATAGTGTTGATTGATTTGGGTAGTATCCATAATTTTATTAATTGTAAGGTAGCTAAGGAATTGAATTGTTTCCTATACATAGCACTAGAATGTCAGGTGATGGTTGCAAATGGAGGAATTATACATTGCTTTGGAAAATGCCATAATATCAAGCTAGCCATGGGGGAATATGTATTGAATATTCCAATTCTTTCCATCCTAGTGGGAGGTGCTGATGTTGTACTAGGAGTACAATGGTCACAATCTTTGGGGACGGTAGCTTTTAATTTTCAAGAACTTTTCTTGAAATTTTTTTTGGAAGGAAAGGAAATAAAATTACAGGGTATCGCAGGGAAGCCATGAAAGATAATAAACTCTAATGTCATGAAAAATCTTTCGAATAAAGAATAATGGGGTGTAATTGCACAATTATGCTCACTCGTAGTTCCAACATCAAAATCATCTATTTCTCCAGATCTCCAAAAAATTTTAGACTATCATTCCAAGGTGTTTGATACTCCCAAAGGACTCCCACCTATTCATGATCATGATCATGCTATTCATTTGATTATAGGAAGAATTCCTCCAAACATCAGGCCTTAAAGATATCCTTATGTCCAAAAGAGCGAAATTGAACATATGATTGCAAAAATGCTAGAGGCTGGTATAATTCAACCTAGTGAAAGTTCTTTCTCTGCTCCAGTAGTATTGGTGCACAAGAAAGATTGATCATGGTGCGTGTGTCTGAATTATAGGGAGCTCAATAAGCTCACTATTAAAGATAAATTTCTCATTCCTGTGATTAATGAATTATAGGATGAATTACATGGAGAAATTTATTTTACCAAGTTGGATCTTCGTTCAGGATATCATCAAATTAGAATGAAGACTGAAGATATTCCGAAAACAACATTCAAACTCATGAGGGTCATTATGAATTTTTGGTCATGCCTTTTGGCCTTACCAATGCACCTTCTACATTTCAAGGGTTGATGAATTCCATTTTCAAACCCTTGGAAAATTTGTGCTAGTATTTTTTGATGATATACTAATCTACAATATTTCTTGGAAGGATCATGTTCAACATGTTGACAGGGTGCTCAAACTATTGGAGGAGAAACATTTATATGCAAAAACATCCAAATGTTTCTTTGGAGTACAAGAGGTGGAATATCTGGGTCATATTGTATCTCATGAGGGTGTTAAGGTAGACCCTAACAAAATTAAAGCCATTAAGGAATGGAACATACCCACAACCATAAAGCAGTTGCACAAATTTCTTGGGTTAACAGGGTATTATCGCAAGTCTGTTAAGAATTATGGGCGAATAGCAACACCTCTAACAACATTATTGAAGAAAGATGCATTTTCATGGACTCCTGAAGCAACTAAGGCCTTTGAACATCTGAAAGAGGCAATGTGCCTAGCTCTAGTCTTAGCTATGCTAGACTTTACAAAAACCTTTATTGTGGAATGTGATGCCTTAGGAAATGGAATTGGTGTTGTTTTAATGCAAGAAGGAAGATCGATTTCTTTTGAAATTCATTCAATCAAAGGAAATTATTTACAAAAGCCTATTTATGAGAAGGAAATATTGGCAATACTACATGCACTAAGGTATTAGAGACCTTACCTAATGGGAAGACACTTCAAGGTAAAAACTGATCATGATAGTTTTAAACAATTTTTGTAACAAATATTATCTTCAGAATGTTGGAAATGTTGTCATTGATGGCAAAGGAGATGGAAAAGAAGGAACACCTAGCAACAAGGAAAAGAGAGCAACATAGAAGAAGAAAGAGGAAAAGAGAGCAGCATAGAAGCAGAAAGAGGAAAAGAGAGCAAAAGAGGTAGAGAAGTAGCAGAGAGGTAGAAGAGATATGAAGAGGATGTACAGGGTCAAGCAGCTACAAAGAAGAGCCATTTGAAGTAGCCAACGCTGCATAATATGCAGTGAACACAGAGAAATGGTCATTCACTAACTGGCACTACTTGTACACTATAGAGAGGGTCGAGCAGCAGAGATAGGTTGCAAAGAATACAGAGAAACGATCATTCACTGACAGGTACTACCTGTAAACTATAGAGAGGGTCGAGGAGAAGAGACAAGTTGTAGAGAATACAGATAAATGGTCATTCACTAACAGGCACTGCCTGTACACTGTAGAAAGGGTCGAACAACAGAGACAAGTTGTAGAGACTATAGAGAAACAATTCTGCACTGCCTGTGTAAAAAGGTTATTGGTGTTTGGAAGTGCAGTGGTGACGAAACAAGGATGAACAGATGAGAAGGAGTGAGTGAAGAATAACAAAAGAATCGAATGAAAATGCAGTTAAAGAGGAAAATGGAAACACTATTCAAATACTAGTGATGGTTTTCTGAAACCAATACAACCCATATCGCACCACTTTTCGTCTAGAGCGAAACCATTTCTAAAAAACGTGATCCAGTATAAACTTGCCACGTTAGCCACCCAAAACCTCTCATATCACGTTATTTTGGAATGCTAATCTCCTATCATGGAAATTACGTGATATCGTTGAGGCTCATCCGATCTGGAGGCTGGTAGATCAAATGAAAATCTCGCAATGAGTTTCTCCGGAGATAAGTCAAGGTATGGCCCATTTTTTTTATGATGAAAACCGCTCATTTAAAAAGTCTTGATGTGTGGGGCCATGGCGATGCATTAAGAAATGTTATATGATGCAAGATGTATAAAGAGTTATACTTTGGGCTTAATGTAAAGTCGAGCCTTGATATAGATCAAATACGCAGCAAAAGAAACCCATGTATATGTATGTTTGGAATGGATAGTTAATCAAGGCAAAGGGTGCACCTTCAGAACATAAGTATAGTCAAATGAATGTGGATGAACCTTTATGTGGATGAATTCTGGTTGCTGCGATCAAGTATTGATGTATTAAGAATTGGGTTCTTAACCAAGGTCAATTAGTTAACACAACAATATATATATATATATACTATTTGACATGCGTTGAATGAGGATGTGGGCCCAAGGGAAAGATAGAAAATTGTAGGTGATGCGATGGTTGTTTGATAGCCAAATGTTAATATGTTGCATGGCTTAGTCTATGTTGTGAGCGAAAACGTTAAATAAACTATGGGGCCCGAAAGGTTATATATATATATATATATATATATATATATATATAGATAGATATTAGTGCTGGGTTTAAGACTGACTCAAGATTTGATATAATGTTGAGGGAGGATATATATCTATATATGTTATCTCTTGGGGTTTGAGTCCAAGTTATGGATTAAAACAAGGTCGAAGAACTTATAATATTTGAATGCGGACCTTACAAATGGAAATATAAAAGAGGCGGAGTATATGTGTAGTGTGGGCCCCCATGTAAAAAGAAAAGTTCAATGCATGTTTCTTCCAAGAATTTTAACCAAAGTTGAAGGATATATAAAAGATAAAGCGGCAAAGTATATATATGAAACAATATACATATATACATATATCTGTGAATAGTGAACCATCTCATCGGAGAAAAACATAACAACGGAACATGTTAATAAAGGTTGAGATTGCGATTGTGATAAAGAAGCAGATCCGATACGTTATAAATGGTGACTCATATGTGTTTGAGTTCCGGCTTAAAGTGCATCGAAGTGATTCATCACATCGGAGGAGAAACAGTGACAAAAAAATTGAAATGTGCAATTGCAATTGAGCGATCGAAGAACAGCCATCGGATTTGTTGAAGGATGGATGGTGGATATGAGTCACTTAATTACAATGGTGGGACCTTTTCTAATCGCATCGGCGGAAATCAAATAATCAAGGCTGAAGAGAGAAAATATAGAACGTGGTAAGTATATATATATGAAACAAGATATATATATATCAATGAACAGTAATCCATCGCATCGGAATAAAAGGAGTAGTGGCATAGTACCATTGAAAGTTTCGATTGTGATCAATCGCATCAGAACCATCGTAAAGAAAGCAATCACATTGGAGCAAGGCAGCACAACATAATAGGTTAATGAAGTTTACAATTGTGATCAATCGCAATCGGAAATCTTTGGAGGAGACTCATCGCATCAGAACATAAAACAAATTTCAGATGGTGGGCTCGAAAGGGCATTTTATATGTTGAAAGGTCTTCTATTATTACTCCAAGAGTTGATTTACGTTGTATTAAAAGGCAGTTAAATATATGCAGGACTTACGCAACAACAGTGAACAACAGAGCATACAGAGAGGAAAGAGATAGAGACAGCTACATAAAAGACAACACGCAGTGATCCAAAAGGCTGAATGGGTTGAGTTGGAATTCACATTGTAACTAAATGTAAATCTTTTTAATTGGTTTATATTGTTTGTGATGCACTGGAAAGTCTCCGTAGGAAACAAAACTCTACTGTAAAACTGAAAGTTGTACAAATTGTTGTAGTTTTCTTAATGAGCTGGATAAAAAAGTGAGGAGGCAAAAGGTGAAGAGCCATGGCTATTCACTTTGAATTCCATGTGAAATATGAACAGTTATGAGGCAAACTATATAAAGGATATCACATTTATATGCATAGAGAGGTTAGAGAAGGCATAATTGAGGTAGAGAAGATAAGAAGAAGGAGGAGCAGAAAGATATGCTGTGAAAAATCAGAGATGATATAAGATAGATTTAAAGACTGGAGTACAGCAAAACGGAAGGCACAGAACAGAGATGATATCCAAGATAAATCATAAAATGTTTTCTTTTGATAGAATGAGGAAGTTGGAGCTTGCCTATCAAGCTGTAGCTTGATAGATGTCAGTTGTAGCTGATTGAGGTTGGAGCCTCCTATAGGTTGGTTCCTGTAGAAATTCGAAGGGATTTGGAGCTTCCTTGAAAGTTGTAGCTTGCATAATTGAGGTTGGATCCTCCTGTGGGTTGGTGCCTAAATAAAATCAGTGGTGAGAGGGAGTTTGAGCTTGCCTTTGTATCACAACAATAATAAGATGTGGTTTTATCCCTTTATGGGTTTCCACTTATATCTGTTGTCTCTATGTGTGATGCCTATGTGTTGATATGATCTATTCAATCTGCTTAATACTTGTTGCTCTCATAAAATTTTTGTTGTCACATTATCTTAATACTATTTGCTCACATATTAAGACTGTTCACACTTAAAGCTGATCATGAAATTAAATTGTAAATAAGCTTAATGAAAAAGTTTAAAAGATCATGAATGTGTTCAACTGATTCAACCTCCCCCGCTTAGTTTAGCTAAGAGTTCAACAATTGGTATCAAAACAGGTTCCTTTTGTATCATTTTAACAACTGAAAGGAGATCCTAGGTCCCTAGGATGGCTAGTCAAGAAGGAAGCTCAACCAATAAAGCCCCTTTTTTCACCGGTGCTAATTATGCCTTCTGGAAAATTAGAATGAGAGCATACATAATGTCTCTAGGAATAGAAGTTTGGGCTGTTGTGGAATTTGGATATGCCCCAAATGAAACTGACTCAGAAAGAAGCTAAACAAGACTTTGTAGATAATGCAAAGGCCATGAATGAATTCTTAAATGGTCTGCGTGAGGCAGAATTTATCAAAGTAATGCACAGCAAGACTGCCAAAGAAATGTGGGATACACTAGAAAACATCCATGAGGGAGACAAAAAGGTGAAGACAGTGAAAATTCAAGTCTATAGAGCCCAATTTGAAAATTTAAAAATGAATGATGATGAAGACATTTCCAACTTATTTTTAAGGGTTGCATAAATTGTGAATAACATGAAGGATCTAGGAGAAACCATAAAAGAAGCTATAATTGCTCAAAAGATTCTGAGATCTCTTACACCCAGCTTTAACCCCAAGGTTTCTGCCATAGAAGAAACAACTGATTGGGAAACCTTGACCATGAACCAGTTACTTGGAAATCTAACAACCTATGAGATGAGATTACCGCAGAGGAAGTCAAATGTGAGGGAGGCAGCCTTTAAGACAGAGAAGAAGAAGGAAGAAAAGGAAGATATATGCTCTTGTCTGATTAAGAAGAGGCCAAATTCGTCAAGAAACTGGATAGAGGCTTAGGTAAATATAAAGGTAAACTTACATTTAAATGATTTACCTATGGAAAAGTTGGACATTATACTGCTAAGTGTCCTCATAAGAAAACAAGGAATTAGGATCAACAATCAGAGAAAACTATATCAAAGAAATGATAGAAAGGAAAGAAATTCAATAGAAAATATTTCTATGCTCAACAAGATAGTAGTGCATCTGAAGACTCAGATGAAGCCTCAAGTGAAGAAGGAACCTCTGAATTTATATTGATGGCCATAGAAGAGCTTGAAGGACTCCTTCGAGAAGATGAAGAAGAAGGTGAAGTTGATCTTGAAGGGGAGCTAAGAAGTGCCCTGGAGGAAATTGATAGACTGAAACTTAAGTGCAGAAAACAAAAATACATTCTCCTGAAGTATGTAAGAGAAGAAAAAAATTCAGAAGTCCTCATTCAATTGAAAGTAGAGCTGGAAGAAGCAAAGAAGGTAGAAGACATTTTACTTAAGCAGATTAAGGATAAAATTCAGGAACAAGAGAAATTGGAAGAAGAAGTAGTATGCTTGAGGAAGAAATTAGAAAATACCCAGAGGAAAGTGTCAATAAATTCTTCTCAAATGACAAGCTCTAGTAAGTTGAATGAAATTCTGGATGCTCAAAGATCTCCTCTGATAAAAATTGGGATAGGCTATGAAGGAGAATCAAGTAAAGGTAAAGAAAAGGAAAGAAAAAATATTATTTTTGTAAAAGAAGATAAGGATGATGAAGTAGCTCAGATGATTCCTACAAAAGAAGAAACCTGTAATGAAAGAGATAGAAACTAGAAGGAACTTCTAATGACAAAGAATGAAATAAATACTCGGCCAACAGAAAAACGCTCATATACTCTTAAGTATGTCAAATTTGGAAGCCATCAAAGGAGATTCTTCCCCCCTATGAAAAATGCCACCTATTATGCCTACCACAAGCTGGGACATATTGTTGCATACTGTCATACAAGGAGAATTAATTCAAACCAGTGAAGGATGCAAACAATGAAGAGATTATCTCAAGCAGACAAATGGAGAAGACAACCTTTCATCAGGTATGCAAATTGTTTCTATGGATAATTTTTTTACTGTAAGGAATTTGGCCATAAACTCATATAATGCAGAAAATATGGTCAAAGACTGATGTTCAAAACCTCAAGGAGGTTTATGAATCATGGAGATTTTACTCATACTCATAATTCTACTAAAAATATGATCAAATGTTGTGTATGCAATAAAATTGGACATATGCCTTCCAAATTTCCTCTCAGAGAATGTGGTTCATCATCTCAGAAAAGGTACCAAACAAAAGGATATATGCAGTGGAAAAATAAGGTGAATAAATGTGACCTGGCTCTAACAGCTCAAGACCTAAAAAGAAAATGGTATTTGTACAGTGGTTGCTCAAAGCATATGAATAGAGATAGAAGCAATTTTATAATCTTTGATGAAAATAAATATGGAAATATTACTTTTGGCAATGATAAAGCAGGGAAAATAAAAGGAAAAGGCTCATTCAGTCTAGATAATGGTAGAGGAAAGGCCCAAGATGTACTATTTGTGGATGGGATGAAAGAAAATCTGCCGAGTTTCAGTCAAATGTGTGATAAAGGCTCTAAGGTTCTTTTTAGAGCACAAGACTGTGAAGTCAGATCAAGCACCACAGGGAAGACTCTGATCAAAGGTGTTCGAACAGAGAGTAATGTCTACATAGTGAAAGAAGAGAATGAAGCATGCCACCTTAGAAAAATTGAGGAGTCATGGTTATGGCATAAGAGATTGGAAAATCTTAACTTCTATCATACCATCAGTATGAGCAAGAAGAAAGCAGTCATAGATATGCCTGCAATAAAGAAGCCTTCAAATACCATATGTAAATCTTGCCAATTGGGAAAGCAGACCCAGACATCCTTTAAGACCAAAGATGAGCTATTAACAAGTAGGTCACTTTAGCTTGTACACATGGACCTGTGTGGACCTTCAAGAACTAAAATACCAAGTGGAGAATCCTACTTCATGCTGATAATAGATGATTTCTCCAGAATGACAAGGGTTGCATTTCTCAAATATAAATTGGAAGCACGTGAAAAATTCAAGATATTCAAGGCATTGGTAGAAAATAAAACAGGAGGCAAGCTAAAGTGCATCAGATCAGACAGAGGAGGTGAATTCATCGACTATGATTTTGTAGACCTATGCAATGAACATGGGATAAAATAGTAGTTTACTATTGCAGGGACACCTCAATAGAATGGAGTGGCGGAGAGGCAAAACAGGTATGTACAACAAATTTCCAGAGCCATGTTGCAATAAAGTAACATTCCCAAAACTTTTTGGGCAAAATAAGTACACACATTTGTGCATATTCTTAACAAAGCTCATTTAATACCAAACAGTGACAAGACTCCGTATGAACTATGGCATGGTAAACCGACATCAATCAAGCTTTTTAGAGTCTTTGGAAGAAAGTGTTACATAAATAATAATGATGAAAATCTGGGGAAGTTTTATGCAAGAGCAGATCAAGGAATATTTTTAGGATATGCATCCAAGAGTAAAGGCTACAGGTGCTACAACAAAACACTTCGAAAAATTGTGGAAAGCATTGATGTAATATTTGATGAGGAACTACAAAACAAGACAAGAAGTATAGATTGCATTAATCCTCAAGAAGATCATGAATAAGAGAACCAAGATGATGACGAAATAAGAAAGACAACAGAAGATACTGAACTGAACTCAAAAGGCCCCTCAAGATACACTCAAAAGAGCCATCTAGAGGATCAAATCATTGGGGACAAGAGTGTAGGAGTCCAGACAAGAAGACAACTAAATGAACAGACATAAGAGTATACCTAGCTATGTTATCACAAGTAGAGCCAAAGAAGTTTGAAGAAGCCATCAAGGACAAGTATTGGGTGAATGCTATGAATGAAGAATTGGACCAAATTGAGAAGAACAATACCTGGGAATTAGTTCCAAGACCCACTGAGAAAAATGTCATAGGCTCAAAATGGGTATTCAAGAATAAGATGAATGAAGAAGGACAGGTAATCAGGAATAAAGCCAGACTTGTACGCAAGGGATATTCACAAATTCAAGGTCTTGATTACGATGAAACATTTGCTCCTGTAGCTAGAATGGAAGCTATTAGAATGTTTTTGGCCTTTGCGTGCTACCATAACTTCAAGGTATATCAAATGGATGTGAAATCTGACTTCCTGAATGGATATCTAGAAGAAGAAGTCTACATGGAACAACCTGAAGGATTATCATTACTATATAAAGAAGACTATGTGTGGTTATTAAATAAATCCCTATATGTATTGAAACAAGCTCCTCGTGCATGGTATTCAAGGTTGGACAAGTACTTGCAAAAACGAGGCTTTAAGAGAGGAGGAGTAGACAACAATATATACATAAAGGCCAATGAAAATAAACTCCTGATTGTAGTAGTGTATGTGGATGACATCATGTTTGGAAGCAATAAAGATGAGCTATCAAAAGGATTTTCTAAAGAAATGAAATCAGAGTTTTAGATGTCTATGATTGGAGAGCTCACCTTCTACTTAGGACTTCAAATTCAGCAAAAGAACGTAGGTACATTCATCTCACAAGAAAAATACTTAAAAGAGATGTTGAAAAAGTTCAAAATGGAAGACTGCAAACCTGTGTCAACTCCCATGATCACTGGATGCAAGCTATGTGATGATGATGGATCTCCAGATAGAAATCAAAGACATTACAGATCCATGATAGGAAGTTTGCTATACCTAACAGCTTCTAGAACAGACATTATGTTGGCAGTAGGACTCATGGAAAGATATCAAGCAGAACCAAAAAAAAATCACTTCCTAGCAGTCAAAATAATATTCAGATATCTACAAGGAACTGCACAGTATGGGCTATGGTATCCAAAAGGTAAGAGCTGTTGGAAATTGGGTTCAACGCTCCCCATATGTTTTGCGGCATGGACTAACCACCTCTCGTGGATCCTAACTCTAGCGATTATAGAGGAGACTAATGCGTATGGGTCTTGGTCTAACGACAATCATTATTCCAACAAGTAGTATCAGAGCGAAAGGTCTCAAGTTTGAAACTCACTCGGCTCGCGTTGGGGGGGATATTGTTGGACATTGGGTTCAATTCTCCCCGTGTGTTTCACAACATGGACTAACCACATCTCATTGATCCTAACTCTGGCGATTGTAGCTGAGACTAATGCCTGTGGGTCTTGGTCTAACGGCAATCGTTATTCCAACAAGAGCTTCACTTTTACAACATATACATATGCATATTGGGCCAGCTATGTGGATGATAGGAAGAGCACAAGTGGAGGTGCATTCTATTTGGGAAAATTTCTGGTGGCATGGTTAAGAAAGAAACAAACATCGATCTCTCTATCTACAGCAGAAGCGAAAAACAAAGCAGCAATAGCATGTTGCACACAAGTCATGTGGATGAAACAAACCCTCCAAGACATGAAGGTAAGCATTGATGAACCTATCTCTATCAAATGTGATAATACAAGTGCAATAAGTATATCAAAAAATCTTGTACTTCATTCAAAAACTAAACACATCCCAATCAAGTACCATTTCCTCAAAGAACAAGTAGCACAGAAGGTAGTGAAGTTGGAATATGTGCCAACAAAAGAACAAACAACAGATATATTCACAAAACCTGTTGCTAGAGAACCATTTGAATATCTGAGAGACAAACTAGGGGTAGTATCTACAGATACTACTTTCTAACATGAAGAGAAAGCATAATTCCAGGGGGAGAATAGAAAATAAAACATCATTCCAGACGGAGATCATTTAACAAAGAGAGTCACAAAAGAGCCAGAGCAAGTGAGCAGTGCATCAAACAGGTCCTCAAGATCAGAGTAAAATGGACAAGAGTTGAAAACAATCTTAGGCATGATCAGAGTTGAAGACAAGATTAAAACAGACAAGAGTAAAATGGAAAAAGAGTGCAACCCTTTGGCATTGATGTCAAAGGTGGAGGAAGACCTGGAGGAAGCATTATATTACTAGTGGATGTGTTTCCATCAATTCCAAAGGGGAGACTATTGGAAATTTTGTCATTGATGGCAAAGGAGATGGAAAAGGAGGAACACCTAGCAACAAGGCAAAGAGAGCAGCATAGAAGCAGAAAGAGGCAAAGAGAGAAGCATAGAAGTAGAAAGAGGTAAAGAGAGAAAAAGAGGTAGAGAAGTAGCAGAGAGGCAACAAATATTTGAAGAGGATGTAGAGGGTCGAGCAGCTGCAAAGCAGGGCCATTTGAAGCAGCCCAGGCTACAGAATATGCAGTGAATACAAAGAAATGAACATTCACTGACTGACACTTCCTTTACACTGTAGAGAGGGTTGAGCAGCATAGACAAGTTGCAGAGAATATAGAGAAACGGTCATTCAGTAACAGGAACTGCCTGTACATTGTAGAGAGGGTCAAGCAGTAGAGACAGGTTGCAGAGAATATAGAGAAATGGTCATTCACTGATAGGCACTTCCTGTACACTGTAGAGAGGGTCGAGCAGCAGAGACAGGTTGCAGAGAATACAGAGAAATGGTTCTGCACTGCCTGTGTACAAAGGTTATTGGTGTTTGGAAGCGTAGTGGTGACGAAAAAAGGATGAACAGATCAGAAGGAGCGAGCAAAGAATAACAAAAGAATCAAATGAAAATGAAGTTAAAGAGGAAAATGGAAACACTTTTCAAATACGGGCAATGGTTTTCTGAAACCAACACAACCCATATCGTGCCGCTTTTGGTCTGGAGAGAAACCATTTCTAAAAAACGCGATCTAGTATAAACTTGCCATGTTAGCCACCCAAAACCGCTCATATCACGTTCTTTTGGAATGCTAATCTCCTATCGTGGAAATTGCACGATATCATTGAGGGTCATCCAATCTGGAGGCTGGTAGATCAAACGACAATCACGCAATGAGTTTCTCAAGAGATAAGTCAAGGTATGGCCCATTTGTTTTATGATGAAAACGACTCATTTAACAAGTCTTGATGTGTGGTTCCGTGGCGATGCATTAAGAAATGTTATATGATGCACGATGTATAAAGAGTTATACTTTGGGCATAATGTAAAGTCGAGCCTTGATATAGATCAAATACACAGCAAAAGAAACCCATGTATATGTATGTTTGGAATGGTTAGTTAATCAAGGCGAAGGGTGCACCTTTGGAACATAAGTGTAGTTAAATGCACATGGATGAACCTTTATGTGGATGAATTATGGTTGCTGCAGTCGAGTATTGATGTATTAAGAACATGGTTCTTAACCAAGGTCAATCAGTTAACACACACACACACACACACACACACACACACACACACACACACATATATATATAATGTTTGACATGCGTTGAACGAGGATGTGGGTCCAAGAGAAAGATAGGAAACTGTATGTGATGCGATGGTTGTTTGATAGCCAAATGTTAATATGTTGCATGGCTTAGTCTATGTAGTGAGTGGAAGTGTTAAATAAACTATGGGGCATGAAAGGTTATATATATATATATATATTAGTGATGGGTTTAAGTCTGAGTCAAAGACTTGATATAATGTTGACGGAGGATATATATCTATATATGTTATCTGTTGGGGTTTGAGTCCTAGTTATGGATTAAAACAAGGTCGAAGAACTTATAATATTTGAATGCGGACCTTCTGAATGGAAATATAAAAGAGGCAGAGTATATGTGTATTTTGGGCCCCCATGTAAAAAGAAAAGTTCAATGCATGTTTATTCCGAGAATTTTAACCAAAGATGAAGAATATATAAAAGGTAAAGTGGAAAAGTATATATATGAAACAATATACATATATACATATATCTGTGAACAGTGAACCATCACATCGGAGAAATCATAACAGCGGAACATGTTAATAAATGTTGCGACTGCGATTGCGATAAAGAAGCAGACCACGATATGTTATAAATGGTGACTCATATGTGTTTGAGTTCTGACTTAAAGTGCATCGAAGTGATTCATCGCATCAGAGGAGAAACAGTGACAAACAAATTTAAATGTGCGATTGCAATTGAGTGATCGAAAAATAGTCGTCAGATTTTCTGAAGGATGGAAAATGGGTATGAGTCGCTTAATTACAATGGTGGGACCTTTTCTAATCGCATCAACGGAAATCAAATAATCAAGGCTGAAGAGAAAAAATATATTACGCGGTAAGTATATATATATATATATATATATCTATATATATATATATATATATATAGTTTTATCAGTGAATAGTAATCCATCACATCGGAATAAAAGAAGCAGTGGCACAATTCCATTGAAAATTCTGGTTGCGATCAATTGCATCAGAACCATCGCAAAGGAAGCAATCGCATCGGAGCAAGGCAACACAGTGAAACAGATTAATGAAGTTTGTGATTGCAATCAATCGCAATCGAAAATATCTAGAGGAGACTCATCGCATCGGAACATAAAACAAAGTTTAGATGGTGGGACCAAAAGGGAATTTTTTATGTTAAAAGGTCTTTTGTTATTACTCTGAGAGTTGATTTACGTTGTATTAAAAAGGCAGTTAAATATATGCAGGGGTTACGCAACAACAGTGAATAGCAGAGCATATAAAGAGGAAAAAGACAGAGACAACTGCAAAAAAGACAACACACAGTGATCCAAAAGGCTGAATGGGTTGAGTTGTAATTCACATTGTAACTAAATGTAAATGTTTTTAATTGGTTTATATTGTTTGTCATGCACTGGAAAGTCTCCATAGGAAACAAAACTCCACTGTAAAACTGAAAGTTGTACAAATTGCTGTAGTTTTCAGAATGAGTTGGATAAAGAGGCGAGGAGGAAGAAGGCGAAGAGTCAGGGCTATTCACTTTGAATTCCCTGTGAAATATGAACAATTATGAGGAAAACTATATAAAGGATATCACATTGATATGCATAGAGAGGTTAGAGAATGTAGAATTGAGACAGAGAAGATAAGAATAAGGAGGAGCAAAAAGAGATGCTGTGAAAAATCAAAGATGATATAAGACAGATTTGAAGACTGGAGGACAAGAAAAAGGAAGGTACAGAACACAGCTGATATCCAAGGTAAATCAACAAATTTTTTCTTTTGATAGAATGAGGAAGTTGGAGCTTCCGTATCAAGTTGTAGCTTGATAGATGTCAGTTGTAGCTGATTGAGGTTGGAGCCTCCTGTAGGTTGGTGCCTGTAGAAAATTGATGGGAGTTGGACCTTTCTTGCAAGCTATAGCTTGTAGAATTGAGGTTGGAGCCTCCTATGGGTTGGTGCCTATAGAAAATTAGTGGTGAGAGCGAGTTGGAGCTTGCCTTTGCATCACAATAATAATAAGATGTGGTTTTCTCCCTTTATGGGTTTCCACTTATATCTGATATCTTTGTGTGTGATGCCTATGTGTTGATATGATCTATTATATCTGCTTAATACTTGCTTCTCTCATAAAAACTTTGCTGTCACATTATCTTAATACTAGCTGCTCACATATTAAGACTGTTCACACTTAAATTTGATCATGAAATTAAGTTGTAAATAAGCTTAATGAAAAATTTTAAAAGCTCATGAATGTGTTAAACAGATTCACCCCCCCCCCCCCCTCTCACTTTAACTAAGGGTTAAACATAGAAGAGTATCAAAAAAGGCTCACAAAGATGTTGGGTTATGACTTTGAAATTGTCTACAGAAAAGAGAAGCTAAATGTTGTTGCAAATGCATTCTCAAGAAAGGATGAAGAGGTGGAAGTATTTATTTGTGCCATTTCAATTATCCAACTAGATTGGATAACCGAAGAAAGGGATGAATGGAAGAAGGACGAAGAAGTGTGGACTCAAATTCAAAAGTTGCAACAAGATCCTATTACATCTAATACATTTAGTTGGAAAAATGATTCCTTATGGTACAAAGGTCGCTTATATATTTTCAATAATTCCAAAATAAAACAAAATATTCTTTTGGAATTGCACACTTCTCCTTTAGGAGGACACTCGGGATTTTTAAAAACTTACCAGTGGGTGAAGAAATAATTTTTTTGGGATGGCCTTAAATATGATATTCAAAATTTTGTGGCGGGATGTTTGGTTTTCTAGCAAAATAAAGTTGAGACAATTAAGACCCCGGGTCTTCTACAACCTTTATCCATTCCATGTCAACGATGGGAGGAGATTTCAATGGATTTTATCATAGGTTTACCTAAGTCGAAAGGAAGGGCTGTCATCATGGTGGTAGTTGATAGGCTTACCAAGTATGAACACTTTTGTGCATTATCTCATCCATTTAAAGCGAGTACAGTTGCTACTGCATTTATGGAAAAAATTCAAAAGCTACATGGAAACCTGAATATTATTGTAAGTGATAGAGGCCCCATTTTTACAGGAAATTTTTGGACGGAATTATTTTCTTGTTTGGGTACTCAACTAGCTCATAGCTCATCTTACCATCCTCAATTCGATGGTCAAACAGAGATAGTGAATAAATTTTTGGAAGGATATCTTCGTTGTTTTGTATCGGGTAAGTAGGCACAATGGGTCAAGTGGTTACCTCTCACTGAATGGTGGTATAACACTTCCTTCCATACTGCAACAAAAATAACCCCATTTATGGCACTTTATGGATATCATCCACCATTCATCACATCTTCTTTAAGGGAAAATTCTAGGGTTCAAGCAGTGGAGGATCACATCGAGCATCAACAAGAAGTTCTCCAACTCTTAAAGGATAACCTAAACTTGGCACAAAATCGAATGAAACAATAGGTAGATCAACATTGCAGTGAGAGAAGTTTTGATGTGGGAGATTGGGTACTTTTATGGCTACAACCATACAAATAAATGTCCCTCAAGAAAGCTAAGAAGGATAACAAATTATCGCCAAAGTACTATGGTCCCTACAAGGTTTTCCAAAATATTGGTACTATGGAATAAAATTGGAGCTTCTTTCTTCCTCATGAGTGCATCCAAATTTCCATGTTTCATGCTTAAAAAAGGTTATAGGGGACAAACTTCCAGCTCAAACAATATTTCCAGAACTTTATGAGGAAGGAGAAAAAATATTGGAACCTAAAACAGTCACGGAAACAATAACTCGAAAACTACAAAATCGGTAAATTTCAGAGTATCTCATCAAATGGAAGAACTTACCCACTGAAGATTCTACATGGGAGGATGAGAATTTCATACAAAAGCATGTGGAGCTACTCAAGCATTAAGGACAACACTTTTTTGAAGGAGAGGAGCATGTTAGATCCTTATATTACTAGTATAGTCCCTTATTATTGTTAGTGTAACCCCTTATTGTTATTGTTGTACATGTGTAAGCCCCATATTGTTATTATTGTGCCCTTCAACTATTATTGTTAGGTAGGCTAGTACTACAGTGCAGCCCCGCCAGGATTATATTATGGCCCCATGGACTCCTTTATATAGAAAGGAGGTTTTGTCATTTGTTTCATCCAAGAATTGTTCATTCATGTAATGTATTGGAGGTTTCCCCCTCGAAGTGGCTTATTTCTAAGGCACTAATATCTATTTTCTTATATTTTTGGAGCTGGTTTTTCAATAGAGCAATCCATTTTTTAGAAAATAAAAAAGAGCACAAACTAAAATGCAGCTTTCCTAACTTGTTCCTATGCCACACACACAATCCACTATATGAACATGCATGTTTTTCTTTTCATCTCCCTTAATGCGAATGTAAGAAAGGAAACTATATGCATCAAATCAACAAAAACAAATGTTTTATTATTTGATAAACGAGGAATTTAACAACAATTTCTCTTTTAGGAATACTGAAGAATGAAACTACAATTTTTCCTACAGGAAACGAAGAATGAAGTGACAATTTCCTTTATGAAAAAAATGGATCTAATGCAAAAATAAAATTCTTTGGATTTGATTTTCCAATGATAAAGAAAAACACTTAAAGAGACATTGAAAAAAATTACTTTTCAAATGAGGAAGAATCAGGTAATTTCACTGGACTCTAAGAGGTATCATATAATTGAGAATAAAATAAATAAATGCCTGAGAATGATAGCAATGCCAAATTTGAATCTAATTTGGTTGGCTAAGGGGGAAACACAGTCTCTAAAGGGAGACAGTGCATTGCAGTGCATTGTGTCTTAACCAACAATGATTGAAAATGCAAGCTACATAACACACATCTAATGCAATTCTTTCATTCAAAAGTATAATAACTAGAATTACATGTTGTTTCGGGAAATGTTACCCTAAATTTCTTGTGTTGATAAATATTTACAGATTAGGGGCATGTAATTACAAGAAGGACTCACTTAACCAACTTCTATGCATTAAACTAGAATCTACAGGTTGTAGACCTTACCCAGATATCCTTCGGTTGTCGCAGATCCCACGGGGTGAAAATCCCCTGCAACTCTTTGTGCTCCGTAATATGTAAATCAACAAAGAAAAAACACAAAATCCTAGTTGTACAACATATATATGTTCTATATGTTAGTGAAAATTATGCATAATCTCATAAAAAAATTATTAAATGAATGATTTATGATCATTACACATGTATAAAATATTATTGACAGGTAAACATCAGGAACAAGATGGCACGTCTGTTATTAATGACATGTACAACAAACAAACCTAGAGAGATCACCTGAAATTTTCCATGGCCTTCGATCATACCATGCTCTGGATCAGTCCAGCCCTAGCCTCTCAAGATTTCTTCCAAAAATAGTGCACAATGGATGTCACATAGGGTGAGTGAACATCTCAAGGAAGAAAGGGTTTCTTGAAAATATATGGGAAGTGTAGGAGGCACGGGAATATATCAGAATTTTCTTCAAGGATTTGTTCATGACTTTAACTTGCCCATTGGCTTGATGAAAATAAGGAGATGAATGCTTCTACCAGAAACATACTTTCAGAGCCAATTCAACCATCATGTTGTTCTAAAAATGACTGCCATGGTCAGTGACAATCTCTTTTGGGATACCAAAGTGAGAAATGACTTGATTGGAGAGGAAGAGTGTTTTTTTCTCACCATAATTCCCAAAAGTAGGCATAGCCTCAAGCCACTTGGTGAAGTAGTCTATAGCTACAATAATGTACTTGTGACCTTTAGCCGAAGGCAGGTTACAAGTAGTATAATCAATACCCCACTTTGTAAAGGGTCTGATGGTAATGACAGGAAAGAGTGGAGTTGGATGAGCACGCACTTTCGAGTATAAACCTAACACGGATGACACATTTTAACCAATTCCATACAATATTTGAAAATTGAAGGCCAAAAGTATCCTGCATGCAAGATTTTTTGGGTTGTAGCAAGCTTGTATAAATGACCAACATAAGCTCCATTGTGGCAATTATTCATCACAACCTCATATTCTTCAAGAGTTAAGCAGTGTCTAAGAATCGAATCGACCCGCGATGATATAGAGTGTCACCAATAATCAAATAATTTTTTGCAAAGTGACGTAACTTTCGGCGCTCATATTTCGAAAATGTTGAGGGAAAATTCGTATTCTAGAGATAAACTATGAGATCTCCATACCAAGGATCCTATGAAGAAATGAGAAAAATATGTTCATCAAGAAATGATTCGTCATAAACAATCTCTTAACCATAGGGAAACTCTGAAATCAATTATGCAAAAACTAATGATTTCTTGGACTTGGCAGACATAAACTCAAGATCAAATTCCTACAAAATCACAATCCATCAATTTTATTTTCCCCCAATCACTTGCCTACTGAGAACAAACTGAAAAGAATTGAATGCTACCAAAACATATTTTTTGTGAAGGAGAATATAATTTTTGAGTCGTTGAACAAAATGAACAACTTCTAAAGAAAGTTTCTCTATCAGAGAATACCAGAGTTCAAGACCTACCAAACCTCGACTAATGTAGTATATACCATGCTCAGAAAGAACGTCTTCTTCCTCAACTAGAACCATATGAATGGTAGATTATGTTGCCACAAGATAAAAGAGGAAATCCCTGCTATAATCAGGTGGAATCAGTTAAGGAGTAGAGGTAAATGATTTTTTCAAAGCATCGAATGAGCATTAAGAAAATTCATCCCAAAAGAATGGAACTCCTTTCTTTAATAATCTCATAAATCATTTTGTAATCTTGGTCTAATTTACGATGAATCTCCGCAGGAAAATAGCTTTTTCTTGCAGACTTTGAAGTTGATGAATTGAAGATGGGGGAGGCAACTGAAGTATTGCCTTAACCTTGAAGGTATCTACCCGAATCCCTTTCGTACACATGATGAATCCCAACAATCGATCGAATGTGACAGTGAAAACACACTTGTTTGGGTTCAAATGGATTTTTTAATACCGACATCATTCAATAACTTGATGGAGGTGAGAAGGATGACCAATTCTCTTGCAAGAACAAGCAGCTACATCATCCAAATATGCATCAATAATATTTTTGATGTTGTGGAAGGCATAGGACATAGCCCACTGGAAAGTAGCTCTAGCATTTTTGAGTCCAAAAGGCATTTTATTGTAAGCAAAGGTACCCCAAGGACAAATAAATGCAGTCTTATGCTAATATTCAGGACGAATAGTAATTTGATTATGTCTAGAGAAACTATCCATGAAGTAGAAAATCTCATTCCTCGCACACTCATCGATAATATGATCTATAAATAGTGTGGGGTATTTATCATTAGGACATGCTTTATTTAGGTCCCAGAAATCAATGCAAACTCAAATCATTCCTTGTCTCTTGTCCACAAGAACTAGATTTAAAACCCACTCAGTTAAAGGAATGTTGTAAATGAACCCTACCTTAAGAAAATTTTCTACCTCAACTTTGATAGTTTCTGCCTTCCTAGGTTTGAAAAGATGATTTTTTTTCCTGATAGGATTGGAATTTTCCTATACCTTTATCTCATGTTGGACAATAGATGGATCTATAACTGAAATTTCCTCATAAGACGAAGCAAACACATCTCTAAACTCTCGAAAGAGATCGATGTAAGTTTGAATCTCTTCAGGGGAACACTCAACTCTGATGAAGACATTCTCTATGATGTTCGGATCTCTAGAGATGTTCATCGAGATATTAGGAGAAATAACAACCATGTTCCCTTTAGCAAAAACATGTGCTGGTGCTAAAGGGTTCAGAACTGGGTGAACAGGACCAACACAATGAGGGCTAGGAAAACTTGATTCAACTTCGCGCAAGTCCAGTAGAAAGTAAGATCGATGATGAAAATCATCCCACGGTCTCTCTACACCAGAAATTGTTTCAAGGATGGCCTATTTATATGGAAGAGTGGCATCAAGGAAATCCTGAGCCAAAGAGGAACTGAGAGTCCAAGCTGGAGCCACATCTCCATCCAATTCCTCCGATGAAAGAGCAGCTGGAATGGAATCTGCTGAGTCGAAAATAGAGCTATAAGAAATCTCAGTTGGAGACATAGAAAATTCCATTCCACCCACTTTACCTTCTTCTAATGTGGAGACAAGAGAAGTTAACGTCCAAGAGTCTGAAAAATAATGGCTTCTGAAGAACTCTCTCCAAATAGGAACCTTGGAGGATGAAATAACATTGATATGAACTGAAGGAGGCGGAATATCAAAAGTAACCATCAAGGAAGTGTACATTCCAACCCCTATATTCTAAACAGGTTTTTTGGTATCCTTCACCAAAGGAATGGTTGAGTCAGAAGATGCATTCGAATCTACAGGAGAACAATCCAGTTGCTCAACTGTGAAAATTATCCCTTCATGAGGGAAGCAAAAAATGAAAAATAATGATGATGCTATGGCATCCATCTCATAGATACAGTTTCACCCCAACAAAAGGTTATTGTCTAAGCTTGCATCGACTATCTCAACTTTGATATTAACAGTCTTTCCCCCAACACATATGGGCAAAGCTAGAACAATACCATGCAACCTATGAGAATTACCATCAAACACAATCAGAAGAGTGGCTAAAGGAACAACTGTGGTAGATCTAATACCCTTCCATCATGAAAGAAAAATTACACACATGGAAGTGCCCTCATCAAAAACCATTCGAAAGATATTTAATTTTCAATAATTCAACCTAATATGGAAAGCCATATGATGAGGAAGTATCTTTTTAAAATTCGACATGTCAGATGTAATCATTAGAGACTTCTTGGGATCGAAAACTCCAATAGTAGTGAGAAAAGCAATATACTAAGCAGGATAATACTTGGTGCACCTCTAACACAGACATGGCACGAGGAATTTGAGCCAGATCTTCTACAATCGAGTAGTTCTAGGTAGCCTTGGCATTAAGATTAATCATTGTATGCTTTGAAGACCCTTTCAGTAGCCACGATATAGGCTCAACAGTGGCTCAGTACTATCAGGAGCACCCTTAGCTTTTGAAGACTTAGCTTCGCTATAGTCACGAGATCTCATGGAAATATCTATGTGATTACTCATCATGTATATGTTTGATGTATTTTCCCCCTCTTGGCTGCCCCCAAAAGGAGCCCCAGTATTTGGATTTGCGTCAGAAAGTAATTGATGCCCTTGGGGAAAAGGGTTCGTTGGCATAGTCTGGGAACTAGAAGAACCCTATTGAGCTAACAAGCACTACACATTTTGAATTTTAGGGCAAAGGTGCATAAGATGGTCTTCTATGCATAATTATCATGGGAACTTCACTTTCTTTTTATTATCCTTTTTACCCTCTCCAACATGATCATTGGATTTTTTCACATTCCCCTTCTCATCCTTTTCCTTTTTCTTGTTATTTTGTCCTTTCTTCTTCCCATCGGATTTTTTATTCCCTTTGGGGTTATAAGTTTGAATATCATTAATTTCCAAGGACCGGGACAGAGTTGACACTGAAGGCATAGCCTGACCAGAAGAGGCACATTGCATAGAAAACTACTACAATTGACTTAGTAGGTTATTCGTACAACTATCAATCAAACCAATAAGCTCATCACCATGAGGACCAGGTTTAGTTTTGGCTAAGTCCAATTTGGAGTGAGGAGCATCCAAATTTTTTTTATTAAGGAATCCAAACTGAGAATTAATTAGTTCTAGCTGCTGAGCCCTAAAAATATCCTACTCTTCTAAAAATACCCCTGACAGGGATATATCCTTACAAATTTCTAGCTGTAAGGATTTGAAAAACCATTCAAGAAGGAATTCATTTAGGATTTGGGCTTTAATGAGTCTCTTCCTTGTTCAACATTCCTGAATATGGTCAAAAATGTGAGTTTCCATGTCCTGCTAAAAATTGGCCAACAGATCAGTCCAAACATCATAACAAACAGGTAAATAAAAATTATTTACGAACATGGTAGCCAACTCTCCAAAAGTATCAAAACTTCCCCCAATTAACTCTATGTACCATTTGTCTTCATTTCCAGTTAAGGTTCCTTGAAATAATCTCAACCTAATCGACTAATCGATCAGGGAGTTCGATGAACACCATAAATGGAAATTGGTGATATGATCTGTCGAATCCTCACTAGTCTTCCTTTCAAAATTTGGAATATCTGAGGGGAGCTTAGTGGGGACTGGAGGCTAGCCTAAACTATACTGAATAGGATCATTAGTCAATTTCGATAGATCTGGCAAGTTTAACATTGCCAGAAATGGTAAGCATTGAGGAGCCTGGGAATTCCATCCTCCATAGGAAGGATTCCACACATTCTGAAAAGAATAACCTGGATTTTTTGAGGCACCAGGATACTAGATGTTTTTCATAGAAAACGCCGGGCCATAAAAAAATCCTTATGACCCAACATTCGGAGAAGGACTCCCTCCCAACATAGAGTTATTATACAGAGGAACATTCCCTCCAACCGAGGTATTGAATGCAGAAGAAACCCCTTGGCAAGTGTTCCAAGTATTTGTAAATAGAGAAAACGCCTGAGAAGTACTTGGTGAAGGGAAAGGAACATTCCCTTATTGACCAGTGAAGAACTGACTCCTTTGTCCTAACACTATAAAAATAGGGTTCCATCCTGAAAAGGAATTTGAGCCTTAACCTTCAGAAAAAGGATTGAAACCTAGACTCTGAGAGATAAAGGTAAAGATCCTAAGTAAGGGGTTGAATGAGGGATATGCCCACTTCCAAAGGGAAACCCTTGAAATTAAGTTGATCCACTAGCCATAGAAGGTATGGGCATGGAGACAACTGAAGCAACAGAAAAGGAGAAAGAAGAAATTCAACTAGTTGGCATTCGATAAGAAAATGGACCAAATTGAGAAGCATGTGCTTCGGTTTTTCCAGAGCCAAGTACAATAGCACTATAAGTGATTGTTGATATGGAAATAATTCCTCCTCCTTCAACTAAAAGTGGAGTATGAAAAGTTGTAGTGTTGACAACTAAAGCTGTGTTCCCAGTCATGGCCATCAAAAGAAAGGGATATGATGGAAAAGGACTAGCCTATCTCTAAGACTCGGGCCCGATGTATCGAAGAACATCAGAACAACTAGCAGGAAGAAGAGATGGAAGAGACTCAGCAGGTTGAGGGAATTCCTTTGCTTCAACTTCTTCTGCTGGAAATAAAACTCTAGACATAAGTGGAGCACTCCTCTCTACACTGACACTAACAACAAAACCACCCATAGAAAAAGGAATCCCCAACAGAGGATCACTCTCCGTTGCATTCGAAACCACCGAGTGAAAATCATGCATCAAATTACTCCTACGCCTTCTTGAAGAAGGCTTGGCACTCGCGGGAGATAACCTAAGAAGCCTCCTCGATCGATGAAGTGATTGGTCAACCACTTTAAGAGATTAATTTTAGACTCAAAAAATATAATAAGCTAAGCAATCTAGGAGAAAATAGCACACTCTAAAAAGTTCCTAAGATGTAGCCAAACAAGAAGCTCTTAGGTATTTCCGCTTCGGGTGATGAGGACCGGACACCAAAATACAGGAAAGTGAAATAATAGGACCTTTTGAAAATAGTCTGGGGTAATTCCACCCCAGGCCTAATGGAAAAGGTAAAATAAATAGTTATGCTGACCTCCTAACAACATCCTTTGTCGGTGCATGTCCCCAATCTTTGTAAGGGAACCCTCTAGAAGTAATGATGGAAGTGATGCAATGTTTGTCTCAAGTACCACAAGTGTTACTCTCCGTAGTCACATGTCTGGTCCCTAGGATAGGAAACTAAGGGCAATAATATGTATCAATAGCTGGGTGGAACGGTCTTAGGTCAAGATTCGACAAATAAGAGACGGGGTATCTCTCTTCTCTACCTGCATTATCCCTCGCACTTGACTCTCTAGAGGAGAGCTTTCCTAGTCTACTTAACGGTGACGGATTTCTCTCTTTAATAAACTTTCTATGTTTAAAAATTTGAGCGTTCTTGGAGAGTTAACTCTCGACTCACCTAATCCAAGGCCCTAGAACCTAGCTGGTTGGTGTATGCTTAATGGCAATGATACAAAAACTTATAGTTGCTTTAAATTATATCGCTTGTTTTAAATTGGCCATTACTTAAGTCAAGTGTACATGGAAGTGAAACTGATGGTGTTTAGTGAAACAAAAAAAATCAATGAAAACCTAGTTACATGCAAATGCAATAGTTTCCTTTCAATGAAAAGTGATTTCTAGATGGGTTCTATGAAACTAATAAAGAAAAAAAAAAGAAAAAATTTTCAGACACTCACACTTTACACGATCTAGAAAGCTATGAAAAATACTAAAAATTCTCAAATGCACTTAATTCAAACTACCAATGATATGAAAATTCTAAGATGCTAACTCTAAAGAAGCAAAAAAGAGTCTCTAGAAAGATAATGGTTCGATCACTTTTTGACAGAAAAACAAGGCTAGTTCCAAACAAAACTCCTATGCATAAGAATGCCAAAATACATTTGATATAAAAGAGAGAAATCAAGAAAAAAAAACTTCCTTCAAAATCAAGCCAAGAAGCAAAGTGTAGAAAGTAACAAAAAGCTTCAAAAGATATGATAAAACCGTAAAAAAAAATTCGAAGCAAAATCTATGGAGAACAAAAATATTTTTCGGGATTTTTACTTATAATGGAAGAAAAAATATTTCAAAAATACAAGCATAAACTACCCAAGAACCAAAATCAAACAAAATGAGTTTCAACAAGGCTTCAAAGTGCTCAAGCCAACTATGCTAATTTCGTAGCGGGACCCAAATGAGAAAAAAGAAACACAAGACTAAAGTAACTGATTCAGTACAATAGGACAATCTTTCAGCGAACAACAATTCAAAAACCAAAAATTAGATTCTTCAAGATTCACAAAAAGGCAAGTCTAAGAAGTCAAGAAAAGCAAGATAGGCCAAGAAGGAAAAAACCACAAGTGGAGCAATGCATAGGGCCAAAAAGAGCAAACAAGCTGAGGCTCACTGTCCTGAATGGTAAGTACGTCCAAGAACATTAGGAGAATATCTTGGTGCTTCAGTCGAAATTGCAAACACACAAAACAAGCAATTTACCAAATGGCTGGGTTTTCGCAAAAACAAGAGAGAAAAAGATACGAAATCACCATAAACACAATCTAGACACCTTAAAGATACCACGGGAATGGTTTAACATAGACAGAAAAGAATACAGAGGCTAAAAACTCAAATTTTCAAATTTTTACAAGTATACATGGTTTTGCAGTGTGCAACTAGTGTGTATACGCGGCGGTAACCAAGGAAACTCATGTATACATGGAACCCTTTGGAAAATATAGGAGGTATACAGGACTATGTAGAGACTAAGTTGCATATGAAAATAAAGATAAGGGAAATGAAAAAAGTCAAGCCTGATCAAGGGACCAGGTCTTCTGTTTGACTGAAAAAAGACTTACTAGATTGCTAAAAGTGATAAAACCTGTCAGGAACCTATAAGACAGAGAACACAACCCAAACGGGAATAAAAAGAATGTGATCCCTAGCAGAGTCATTATTTCTATTTCAGGAAATGTTACCCTAAAGGCCTTGGGTTGGTAAAACTTCACAGATCAAGGGCATGTCATTTCAAGAATGACTCACTTAACCAACTTCTATGCGTTAAACTAGAATCTATAGGTTGCAGACCTTACCCGGATATTCTTCGGTTGTTGTAGATCCTGTGGGGTGCAAACACCTTGCAACTCTTAGTGCTCTGTAATCTATAAATCAACAAAGAACGAACACAAAATCCTAGTTGTACAACATTTATATGTACTAGATGTTAGTGAAAACTATGCTTAATCTCATAAAAACAATATTAAATGAATGATTTACGATCATTACACATGCATAAAATATTATTAACACGTAAACATCAGGAACAAGATGGCACTTTTGTTATTAATGACATGTACAGTAAGCAAACATGGAGAGATCACCTAAAATCTTCCACAGCCTTTGAGCATACCGTCTTCTAGATCCGCCCAGCCCCAACCTATCAAGATTTCTTCCAACAATCCTGCAAAAATTGATGTCACATAGGGTGCGTTAACATCTCAAGGAAACAAGGGTTTCCTGAAAATATCTCGGAAGTGCAAGTGGCACGGGAATATATCAGACTTGGATAGAGCTTTGAAAATGTATAATATCTATATTTCTCTCTCACTTCCTCCCTAGGCCATTCCCTTAAGAGGCTTTTATACTCCTTGAAATTATTTTTTGTAGTTGGGAACAGTTAGGTCACGAGATGGGGTCTTTAAGTTACTATAACAACCGTAAACCCCACCTCAAAAATAGGGAGATTATATATTTTTTAATGTTTAAAATGGCATACGCAATTTTATATGTATGGACTCGCATGTATACATGGATAAGTTTGGGTAGAGTCCCGTACGGGTTTTAAGAAACTGGTTGTTGCGAAATATGTCCAAGTCTGAAGGGAAGGGTTGCCCAAGGCCAACGTATAAGTCGTCAAGTATATGCTGGTGAAAAATGATGTTATAACACATGCTACTAATGAGGATTAGTAGAGGAAAAAACACCAGGAATGATAGGAAACCTCCCCAATGGAGTCGCCAATTTGCTATGCAAAACTATGATCTACCGATAAATCAAATTCCATAATTGTGGTTCTAGGTACTTAAAAGAACATATGAAGGACTTTTCTAACACTTTCTCTAAACTAATGAGACACATAGAATGATAGAAGAACCTACTTGCAATCCAAACACTGCTCCTTCTCCTTCTGTTTCTTTTGTTGTCACCTTCAATCAAACTCAGATCGCCAGATTGATTCCTGCAAGCATAAACGAAGAACAGAAAAAAAATTACAATATACATATGCCTACTTATCTTAATCACTCAAATCAATTATATGTGAAACATATATATCATTCGAGAATCCATTGCATGAGAAATAGAAACATAAAGAGATACATATATGGGAAAATGAACATCAACCTTTATTAAAGAGTAGAGGAGGGAGGTTACAACCAATGATCTATTTAATGCCACTAGCTCTAGCTTCATCCCAACCTCATCACATCGAACATCACACTAGGAACATATCAGTACTTTCACTCTCTCAAATGATAATCCAACAAAATCTCTTTACCAAAATTATTCCTTTCCTTGCACTAGGATATGTGCTCATTTTATAGGGAAACTCATGGTATTTTCTCAATGAATGACTTTTTAATAATAGGAAATACATGTTCCCAAGTTCAGAGGTGTTAGATGGACACTCGGATTCAAATTTTGACACATATGGACTCTTCTAGAAGGCACATACCATGTGGATATTCCTGGAACAATGAGAATTCCTCTCTCAGCTGACCAACAAACTCTTGAATGTCGGGAAGTGCATTGCAGTGTGCCCTTGAATGGAGGATGTTGCATATGCAACTTAGTCAGTCCCTTTAGAGGTTGCGTTAGTGAGTTCATAAGTGATATAACATATAATTCAAACCTTGGAAATCTCACAATAGAAGCCATGAATGAATTGTTCTTCTCTTAGGGCATATAGCAAGTGAAATATAAGGGGATGATATACCCTATTTCATTGGTGATAGCGATGATGTCCATTTTGACTAGGTCATGGGGAATGATGCCCAAATTGACCTATAATAGAGGGAGAAACATAGTTTTAGCATTGCAAAGGTGGGCATAACAACCTCTCTAAATGCACACACTGTTGTTCTGGATATCACTACTATTATTATTTAGTTCGAAGGTAGCTTCATATGAGGTCCTACCATGAATATGAGTTTCTTAATGTCATGAATTCTAGAGATAGATCTCATGGAGTTGCATCAACGTAGTGGGACACATGAAAGGGTCTTATATAGAAGCAAAGGATTTTGTTTTATCAATATTTTTATAGAAGAATATATCTATGTAATTGAAATGTTGTGCATATTAGGGGATTCATTCATCTCTTCGTTTTTTTGAAACTAAAGGTTTTGTGTGTCTTTTCTTCCAAATTTTCCTTGTTAAAGTTTTATGTGCTCTTCAGTTCTGGATATTGGATACAAAGCATGAGCTATATTTTAATTTTTGGAGCTGTAAACCATTAGGATGCATTATGGAATGGATAAATTTGAAACATTTTTAAACTCCTATATTGACTTGTACAAAGATCCTAGTGGCCTTAATTTTTCTCCTATTTAGGAACTTGAATTGGTGCTTAAGTTAGCTTTGCAAAATATGTATTATAAAAAATATTCATACTAATTTTTTTTAATTAAATCACTGAGGAACAGACTAAGGTCTTCAAGACATGGATTTTATTATATTTGGAATGACTCCGAATTTAAAAACTATAGTTTTGCATATTATTCAAACTAGGAGTATCTCAAACTGTCTCTGTCCATATCTCTTAACTGATATATTTTCTAATTGATGTCAATAGATCCTCCTCAATATTATAAGGTTATGTCCTTCTGGGAATTAATATAAATGTACTACACTATCATGACATAGATACCAAGAGTCTGATTGTCATCCCCAATATACTCCCTGAGAATTGATATATATAAACTTGGTTAGTCATGCAATGTTATTATTCTGTTTACTGGTCCTATAGATTTTCATACATAGATCACCATGTAGACATTCCAACAAAAATATAATGATCAATCCCAAGTACTTCTTATATCGAAAATCTCTATAGACATAATCCTAAGCACATAGAAGGGATGTTGTACTTCAATTATTTTTCTGCCATCAACATGTACAAATGTTCAAGGTGTGTTGTGGAAAAAATCAAGGCCCATATATATGATGAACATATCACATGGATATTATCATAATTAGTATGAAAATCACAATAAGAGTATACTCCAGGTGATATTCTTGGTCACTAGATCGATGGATGATTACTAAGATGAATGTAGCAACACATATAAAATTGTTCAAAATATCTTCAATAAGGTTAATACTTCACTAGATCAAATATAGATATCGCCCATAGGCTTCTCAAGTTATTCCATATTTCTAATGAATAGAGATGCTTACACAATGATTTTCACCGAGTTAGGAATTTTATATAGGTTGGCTTGTAGGAAAATGTTGTAATTGATGTATGTATATGACAAGGGCTATCACTGTCACTTTTACACCTTAAATTTGCACACATCAATTTGCTAGATATAAGACTTCCATACTTCAATATTCAAGGCTAATACTTCTTAAAAAGGTAATAAATTGTTGACTTCGGTAGCTACTTTAGGCTTAGTCTAGAACTAAGATCAAGCTTCCCTTTAAATGGACATGCACAAGACTTCATACGGAGAGAATGTCTCCGATGTAATGAAGGAATCAAGGTTCTAATCAACATCAATGTCCTCATATCTCCCGAAAATTTCGATATTCTTATACACTTTAGTCATAGAAAAATTGCAAATAATTTTTTGGAGTGGTTCCCTAAGAGGGCCACAGGATTGAAGGTCTTAAAAATGAGATCTGAGTTTGACCTTTCATTGACATGAGGTGCCTTGAAGCTAGGACAATTTTACTAAAATATTTCTCTATTATGGGATGAATATCAAAAGATATGGTGAATCCTAGAGCTTGGACTATCAGATATCAATGACCTTATAACGTTCAAATGGAGCTTCACAAAACCAAACTTGCTAGATATAAGTCTTCTGAGTTTAATGCCATCCATAAAAAAATTTATTAAGAATAATTGCAACAATACTTCTCAAGTCTGCCAATCTTCCAAAATATTGAAAGTAAATTATGGGTTGAATTATTTATATGCAACTCATTAAATTTATTTGAATTATACTATCAGGAAAGCCTTTAACAAAGGAATGAGACATCTATTTCTACTCCTTCTACTACAATATTTGAGGATGGCTCCATTATCTCTTTAGAGTGAGAGATTCCCAATTCAATTTCTTCAGGTACCATAAAAAATATGCATGGCCTTATATATGCACGAGTCTCTCAAGCTTCATTTCCATATTCTTCAACCAACTTCCACCGAAAGGATCACATCCTTTTTCACAATTCTCTAGGTCATATATTTTATGTTACAGTGGCACTTTAGAGTCAATGCAAGGATGTTGAAAGAAAATACCTCATTATGAAGTTATGCTACTAATGTACCTCTGAAAATATCTTGAAACTACTTAAAATTATACCTCATAAATTCTGAAACATACCTAGATTAGTCTTTGTGAATGAAAACTATGGATTTCTTTTATGTTAATGCTTTGAATTGGAGTTGTTGAAAGGTACTCTTCACAGACTCTATAGAGCATGGGAAATATCATTACTTTAAATTTCCTACTCAAGGTTGGTTTTCATGCACCTAATTGGGCCACTTGCATGCAGACTTGCATTGAAACTCAACTAAACAAGTGTTGGGAAGAGTATGCAGCATTTATTGTGTGGCAAATTGATCCCAATAGATTTGATATTCATTTTATTGATGCCTAAAATTTCTAAGAAGGGAATAGTGTATCATATAGTTGTAAAGTAAGTTTTATCATATATTTTTAAGGAAAATAATGTATCCTACTACTGGAAGTTGCTACTGAATTTCCTTAATGGAGAAAGTAACCTGTTATGCCATGTATTATTCTTTTCCTTCAATGTGACTCCTCATGTGCTTCGCTGCTGCTAAATAAGTGTATTCAATTATGGAGTAGTATGTCTTTGCATGGAATATTGTCTTTGAATCCAATACATCAGACCTCAGAATTTGATAAATAACTTGATGTTGTAAACCACCCTCTTGTTTTAAATCCATCCTAAGCTTCATCATTGGCACCTGTTGAAGAAATTGATCATTATTTTCAAGTTTTGGAGTTATAACCTTTCTACTTAGATGCCTTATGATCTTATAATTCTTAATCCTGACAATTGTGCATAATGGTAGAGTTCCAAACATATACTTCACGAGATCTATTGATATTCAATATATTTCTCTAGAAACAAGAGCCTTCCTCTCATAATTTCACCAGATGTGTAACCTAGGTTTCAAATGTAAATGACAGGAGTATTCTTCAAGAATAATGAACCACATAACTCAGGGCCTCTATGATTGCAAAGAAGTGTGAATCCTATATTTTTTTATGCTCATACATAAACACTTATATTGAGATATGTTGTAGGGGAGTTTGTTTCATTGACTGCATATAAAGAGGAAAATGTTGGTATTCAAGCCAATCCTACCTCCAATGTTTGTGACGATTTAATCCTAAGCTTGTTGCAATATCAATTATAACACTTTTCCCTGATTCATGTTTTCCCATAAATTTTGTGTACTATAACATGACTAATTTAATCATTAGGCCAAGAGCACAAAACAAATGAGTGATTTCCACATTCAACACGAAGCGATCACTAGCATCTATGATAGCTTTTACACCATTGACAACACCCATAAATAATTCTAATTCCCTGAAATATTTTTGGAATCATAGGATTGTAAGTGGACTCCATCTATTTCAATTTGTCATCAAATTCATCAACCTCAACTAGCTGGTTATTATCCAACCTCTGGATTTGCTGCTCAATTACATCTCCAATCCTTTTTTTATTAGATGAATACAAATTGGCCACAATTTTCCCTGACTTGATTGTGTTCCTCATGTTTTAGGCATAGTTCTCTAACATTTTATTTGGATTCTACATTCAACTTTAGCTCCTCATCCTCGACACTTGTGGAGATATAGAGTGCTTGGGCTATGGCATACAATCGACACTTGAAAAACCTTTCTACAACTTGGTGCTTTACATATGATGCTTGAAAACACGTTCTCTCTTGTTGGTATGTATATACATTAATCATTTTTTCATTTGTGAGTTCCATATCCAGAGGTCCTTCAACTCAACCGATGATTGCACATGTGAAGGCATCATGTCATTATGCTGGGATATAAATATACAGGGGTATCGAAAGTGTTAATGAAAAAATGAATACCTACAATATCTAGTGAAAATAGGGGTATTTTAAATTCGGAAAATATATTGGGTTAGTATTGGTAAGGGGTTAAATAAAGTGATGTTTAGAGGTATTTTCCAATATGTAGACAAATTAAGGGTATTTTTTAGTATGCCACAAACGCAGTGCTATGTCATAGGTTAATTGGGTGATGCCCCTACGGTGGGGAGGTAGCGTAGATGGAACCCAAGATTTCCACACCAAATTTAAATCCCCTTTTGCAACGACGCAATGCGGCACCTTGAAATTTCTTCTTGAAAAATTTTAAGAACCTTGGTTGCTCATTCGACTGGAGGAGGAAAAATAAGAATGCGTGGAACCCAACCCAGGCGAGGAAATTTTTTTGAGGCAGGAAAATTCCATGGAATATTCTTATGTAGAATCAATAAGGAATCTTTAGATTCCCTTGGGGCCAAAATTTCATAGTGTTAGATTCATGCCAAGTTCATACTCATTGTTCTCAGAATTTAGCAGGGAACACCATGGTGATGTTAAATTTTCCATATGAGTGACGGAATTTTAGAATATTTGTGGAATATTGAGGAATATTAGAGATTCTCTCGAGGCCAAATTTTCATAGTTTCAGAATTAGGCTAATTTTATTCTCATTTTTTCTCAAAATTTCACATGGAGCATCTTTGTGAAGTCATATTTTTCATCTCAGCAACAAAATTCCAGTCAACTAGTGAAAAATAATATTTTTGGGAATCTTTGAGATTCTTGAGGGTCCATATTTTGACCAAATTGGAATGGGGTCAAATTTATAGTCATTTTTCATGATGTTTCACCAAGAATTCAATCATACAGTCATTTCCTTCAATAGAGGTGTGCATTTTCAAGCCATCGCTTGAAGTTGAGGTATAAGGTTCTTGTTTGAAATCCATGTAATTTTATTTTTTATTGAAGACTAGTGAAAGGGACCTCCCCATTTTGAGCAGAGCCCGAAGACGTAGTCCACACTGGGTCCAATATTCTATGTCTTTGCTTCTCATGGTTCCATTTTATGTTATCTCCTTTCATGTGATATAGTTTAATGGTTACATTATATTTTATATATAATTATGTATGCATCCTTGAAGTAAGAAAATCTGAATCAATTTTTGTATCAGAGTAGGTCTTATGTTGATGTGAATATCAAGTGTATGATAACCAGGAGAAAGGCCCAAGGAGGTGAAGGAAAATAAAATTCCTTTGATCCAGAATCGAGGCATGCAGCATGAAGAAAGAAAATGGTAGACCAATATGCTTGGATGGAGGAAGAGAGAAATTAGCACAAGGACTTTTACACCATGGAAGAAGAAACAAACAATTATTTTGTTGAATATGAGAAGATAATGAAGCAAGAGAAGAGATAACTCGATGATCATGCCTAATTAAATCATGAAGGAGGAAAAGAGCATCCTAAACCTCCCTCTACATATTATAGTGAAAGATATTTTTCATCCTCTTCTCATCATTCTAGAGGTAGAAGAACTCATAAAAATCCCTTTTCAAGCTGGATGTCAAATTTGGTCTACTTGTGTGTAGTGGAGAATATACTTTAGAAAATATATAGGACCGGATCAGACAAGTTGAGGTATATTTCCACATACAATGAATCAAAGAGGATGAAGCCAAGATCCAACGAGCATCCCTTCAATTGAGTGGCAGTTATCTCATTTGGTGGGAAGGAAAGCTACAGAAAGGTGGTAATAGTAGTCATAAACTTATTTCATTTTGGTCTGAGTTTATTTCTTCTTTAAGAGGAAAATTATACCCATTGGATTACAGAGAGAAAGGCATGATTGAATGGAAACATTTGAAACAAATTCGAGGCCAAAATGGTCATAATTTTACAGAGTTTAGGAAACAAAGATTATAATTGAATGTTCCACTAGACACTCATCAGACATTGATGAACTATATTGGCTTTTTGCATAGTTATTTGTCTCATTCATTATTATTATTATTTGAACCTAAAATGAAACTAGTGTGAAGGTTTCACATCTTGAAAGTAGGGGGAAGTCTGAGAAAGAAGACTTCCCAAATAGGACAGAAGCATCTAAGAGAAATGAAGAAAATCCATCTTGTACTCGTTGTGAGAAATAAGGGCATGATGAGGAACATTGTTGTAAATGACATCCAAAATTAAGGCCAAATAGGAACGACGTAAAGGAGAAGCAAAGGGAATTTTCACCTATGTGACAATACTAAGAATCTGAATTAGAGGATGATGAGAAGATCACAGTTGCAGGATTTACAGGTGTGAGACCAATTGACCTAGGATCAAACTCAATTGATGAAACGAATATTTTAGCTCTAGGTATTCTATAAGTTGGACCTATTGTCTTGGGCTCTAATTCAAGCGATGAAACAAATATTTTAGTAGACCAATGTCAAAAATGAGGAGGGCACCCAATGTTTCATGGCTTCAAGAACTTGAAGAGATAAACCAAATATTCCAAGCAGAGAATGTTGAAGTAAACAGACTCCTACGAGAAGCAAAGGATGAGAAACAAAATTTACAACATTAGTTACAAGACAAGGACAAGGCCTTGAAAAAATTGCAGCATAACAAGCTTAAAGGTAAAAAGTGATTATTCCATTTCATGTTATTTTTATGATAATGATTTTTTTCTTTTGAGAAACATACTATAGGAATTGGATAAAAATTGTTGCGGAAAATGACGTATCAGGGAAAGGGCCTTGATATTAATGGCCAAGGCATTGTGAATCCCATCAAAGTGGAGGAAATGCCTCATTATGTCAAACTTGGGTATGTTAGAAGAGAGGTTGGAGAATGTTTCAAGATAGTTAGTGACAAACCAATGATACATGATGAGATAAATTCATCCAAATCTAGTGATAGTGAGGATTCCAATGTCCCTTATCAGAGGTGTAGTAGAAGTAATCATTCTAATATGATCAAGAAATTTTGGAGGAGAAATAATAATTGTGGTCACTGTAACGAGGATGGACACCAGAGAACCACATGTCACATACTCCATGCCAAGAAATCCCCTATGAAAGAACGAGCTGGTGAAGATGTTCAACAAGAGAATATGCCATAGGGAGATAACCCATTCACTTTTTTGAGTAAGAGATGGTTTTCATAGATATAGTAGCTTGTCATGAAAACATTTTGTAAATCTTGTTGCGATATAATCCTAAAAGTGATAATGTGTTATCCATCACTTATTAAAGCAACAATGATGTTTTGGCCTTTTATTGATAGTCGGGGTATTGTTTTCTATTATAATGTAAACTTGACCAAAGAGTTTGTTATAAACTCTTGGAAAGTATGAAGTTGTTTTAGTCATGTTTGGTTTTGTATGTGATTGCAAAGAGTATACCATAGATTTACATGGAATGTAGATGTTGAAAGTGTGGCTTGAAAAGGAAATATGCATATTGTAGGATGTGTTAATGATTTTGGAAGACAAAAAGCTCCTCAGTGGCAAGGAATGATCTAGGTGGCTCTAGAAATGCTATGAATTCAAAAGTGGCTTTCAAAAATATCAAAAATGAAAGTTTCTAGATTGAAATGAAACTAGGGTCATATCAAAGATATCGGTGTAATATTTCCAATGCCATAAATCGCACCTCAATCTGAGTTCTTACGTGGAAGTTATATCCAGTCAAACTTTTAGTCAAACTAGTCCTATTGGGAGCCATGAACGAGGCTAAAATTACTACCTAATATGGAAGTTTAATTTTGTTAGATATATTTTTAACAAAGAATATCTTTTGAGTTCATGCACATTGGAAGTTGGGATATTCGTGCTCCTTGTATATCTCACCACATTTTCTCTGTTTTAACTCCTACTTTTGATATAAAAAATTAATCAAAATAATGTTTATATTTTTTGGACCACCTATGCAACAACCATTTTTGTTAACCACTCTTGTAGATAAATTTTGATGAATTGTAATTAGTGTAAATAATATATGGAAATTATGTTCCAATGGTTTTCTTTGATTAAATCATATCCTAATTTTTTGTGGGTTATATTAAACCATTAAAATGCAAAGTTGGTTCATAATTTCCATGAATTCAAGTGGTTTTTAAAAAGTCCAATAAACCATATCTCAAGTTTTCAATAATTTGGATGGTGTCAAGTGATTTTCAATAACTTGTATGGTTTCAGGTGGGGTTTTTTAGTTGTTGTTGCATCTTAATTTTTAACTACATGGTATTTCTTTCAATGCTTATTTTATTTTAGTTTTATTATTTCATTTTCCGTTTGTTTTTTGTTTTTGAACATATTTCTTAATGCATACAATATGGAGCAAGTAACATGAGAAGTGAGTCAATTTGAATTACCTATATTTGCATGAACTTCTTATTCTCTCAATGTATGACATATTTTTCTTATCCTTTCCATATATTTCACTCGTATTTCCTCTATGGATGAAATTTTATTTCCTTTTCTAAATCCAAATCATGAATTGCCCATGTTTTTTATGAATCTTTGTGTAATTTCAATGCTCTAATATCTCTCTATGAATGAATGTTTGTTTTTTCTTTTCTACAATCGAATAAAGACACTGAAATATTTTATGACAGTAGAGGCTCGATCATTCCCTTGAGATGCATGGTTTAGCCTTAATATAATTAATAAAATTTGGTAATGGCATTGGCAACTTAGACTTTTAATTATCTCAATAAAGCCATTGGTTGATGACGTATGTTTCTTGCTTGATGATTAATTTAACACTCAAACGAGAAATTTTAATTTTGAATTTAAGTGCCTAATCAAGCTTTTAACACATCTGATCGAGCCCTTGAAGTCCTAAAATTTATAGTTTCAACACCTCTTCTGCAGATTTCTCTACAGCCACATTTTATACCCTATTAGATTTAGGGCATAATTTTTCCTTAGGTTGCGTAGTTAATCATGTTGGATGCATGAAATAATCATCTATACAATGGCATATGAATTTGACACTTTCAAATTAATATGATACTTTTCATCTAATTTATTTTAAAAATAACACTTGAAATTTGTTTGGACAATTTCAAAGGGACTGAATTAAAAAAAAAAAAACATAAAATATACATAATGAAAAAATTCCAAAAAATAAAACTATATTTGCTTACGAGTCCCCATCAAAAGGCTACCCTTGGTTTCAATTCATTAAAGAGTTGAAAAAAATATTACGTGAATACATGTAACTCCAAAACCTAATTGAAATATTACTTTGCCAACTTTGAAAAATAATAATAAATATATTTTTTCATAAGAAAATAAATTTATAATATGACAAAATTAGTTATCTCCATGTAGAGCATGCTCATATATATATATATATATATTAAATTACACATTCTTGACTAAGTTAGGCTATGCAAACACACACATACCTCTTAAATTTTGTGAAAATTTGCAAGGACGTATATTGCATTTAATGGAAAACTGAAAGATTATAGGACACTAAATTATTTTTCAAAAGAAATCATGACAAGAACATAATTATACACATATTCTATTTTTACTCTGAATCAAAATTCCTAATGCTTATATGAATTTTTGAGGGATACAATTCGACAAAAGAGATTTTTTTTTTAATTTCATCGCAACATTTGGCCCAAAATCCCAAAAGTGTAACCCATATTCTTGGTTTCACCCTGCAGTGAAAAAATATGTATTAATGATATTTAGTTACTACGTTTACAAATTATTTTCCTAAATTTTTATCATGTGTTTGGAATGTTGTAATATCCTTTAGTAAAGAAATGACACCCTTTTGTAATGATGGTTGATAAAATGGAAAGCTAGAGTAACATACTTCTTAATATATGGAAAGAATGCCATAAAATAATATGAGCATAAACTTTATTATAATACCCATATCCATAAAATCCATAAAGGTGCATGATTAAAATATCCATAAACTCCATAAGCATAAAGGTGCATACGATGTATTATGAATCTCCATTTAAATACACATAAATGGACTTCAAGAGAACACTTTATTACTATTCAACCCAATGCAGTTTGACCATGTGTGAAAGGTGGGCAATCACATGGTAAAGTGGAATCATGAGCTTGGCACGATATTAACACAAAAATTTAAAATGATGCACAATTCTCTCTTTACTGAAGAAATAAAATAAACTAAACCAGCTAGGGTGATCAGAGAAACCACCGAAGTTGGGTTTTCTTACTAGGGTGAGATTCTCGAATCTCACCAAAGGAAGGTTGAGGATCTCACTTGAAATCCTCTATTGAAAAATCGCCTGAGCCATCAAAAATATCATGAAGAAAGATCTCAATTTGTTTTTCCATGAGTTTCTCTCATTCCTCCTCCTCTTTTTATAGATGGGCTACTTAGAAAAACCATGGGAAAATACCAGGGGTAAAAACAACCAATAAGAAATACCATGGGTCAATACCATGGGAAAATACCACAGTAAGTACCTTGGATTGATTCTATCCACTTTGAATGGATCAAGAAAGGGAATATTACAAATCCTCCCTCCAAAATATTTCTTATCCTCAAGTGATCCACTTCTATCCATAACAGAAGCATTTGTTCATTGATACCAAGATCCCATACAATCCGATGCGCCCTTCATGTTGAATGGTCTTGAATGGATCCTTCAATACCTGGATCCCAAACAATCATCCGACCAATAATCCCCTCAATACATTTACCTGGATCCCAAACAATCCTTTCCCCAATGGATTCTCCCGGATCCCAATGCCACCTCAATCCTGGGACCTGTGGGTTATGGTACCATTTCAGCCCTCCATCACTGCTCGCACCAAAGGGCTCAAGCTGAAATATGCCCTCAGCTGTGAGTATCCTCCCAAGAATCAGCCTATCGATAGAATACCAGCTCATAATCTCTCGCTAATCCATACTTGGGGAGGGATGAATATCTGCAAATATACTATGTTGATGTTGTTTGATGCTCGATTCATACTTCTCTACTTGTTTACCCAACATGATGTATTTGGAGAACTCTTCCCTTCTCTTCCCGATGTATAAAGGCGGGTTGTTGTTAGTGTTGCAAGACTTATCTATGTACTCCTGTAGAGGGCTGCTCTGGAACTCCCAATTGTACTCCTCTTGCTGCCTTATGAGGGATTTGAGTCATTCTTCAACACTAGACAACTTGGTCTTTGATTTGGCACACACCCCTATGAGTTCCTCAATTTTTATTTTCTGTTGTAAGGCAGTGTCTCGGACTGTCCAGACTTTCTGTGTCAACAACATAAGATCTATCTTGAAATGCATGATCCTCTCCTCATTTGATTTTCCTTGGGTGTATTCATCCTAGACCTCTTCACATGTGAGGATCAGTTGTCCATCCTCTCTGGTTGTCAAACATGGATGTACTGGTGGAATTTTGTCTATACATGATTTCCCATACTCTTTATGGATGTCCTCCATTTTATTTATAGATTCAACTACCACAACATCAGGAGGAATTTCATCTTTCATTTCGTCATGTACTTTGTCAATCTGACTACTCAGGTTGTCCTGCAAGTTTCTCTGAAGAGCATGGTGTTGTTGCTCACCATTTGTACTTGACTACTCAGATCCTTCATAGGCCCTCTCCTGAAAACCGGTGAACCCATCTATGGATGAATCTACATGATCTAAAGAGGTCTCTAATTTTTCCATCCTTGTTGCCTCCTTATCATCTGGACATGAATGGTCCAATGCCCAAACTCCCTTGCATACAAAGCATAAGACTTTCCTCCTTATTTCATTCTTGCTGTCTCCATAAATTTTTGTTAGTTCCTCCTTGGTTAAATTCTTTCTAAGTATGTTGATGCTCTGTTTGATGAACCCCTTAGCTAGTTCATAAGAAACAGGTGATGCAATTAGCTCCTTCCTCCAAATGGCCAACAATTTGGATCTCAATTCTTCACAGATGACCCTATATTCTCCTAGGATCGGAGATATGATATTTTTCATGTCTTTTTTGATGAATTTTGGATGAGATGTTGTAATTCCATTGCAGAAGTAGTGGAACATATGACATATTAAATCATCACACTCTAGATCCAGCATAAGTATACCAAATCTGAATTTCACCATGCGTGCAAAAATTGTGCGCTTTTGGAAAAAAGTAAGAATGGTGGTGTTGTCCAACCCTTGTAGTGCTTCTACCATTACCCGAAAAGTCCTCCTCATGATGTCATCATTGTAGGGCAATAAAGGTGCTATTAAGGCTATGATTTTACTGAGACAAGAGGCGACTGTGAGTCTAACCTTTTCACAAGAATGCTCTAAGAACCTAGGTTGTATCAAAGCAAGCATGGATGGCTTAAAGGCCCAACTTGACCCTTCCAATTCTGATTTATCTATCAAGATTAAAGCCACATTTAATGTGTCTAGCTGTAGGAGAACATATTTTGACTTTGTACCCTGCAATTTGGATCCAAGTTCAAAGAGACACTTGCTTGTTATACCTTCCTTCCGGATATCTTTTGACTGCTGAAGGATAACATGGACCTTTAGAGAGAAAGGGTTGTTTCTGTGCTCTTCCTTATGATTTTTATGTTGTTGCCATCTTTGATCCATAGAAGTATTGTAGCCCAGAGAATCGACTGATATATCATTATGTTGATTCTTGTGGCATTTCCAAAAATAAAATGACGACATTGGCATCCATGGATTTCAATACTTAGCTAATGAGAAACCTGGGAATGATCCCTGTCTAGCAATAAGTTTCCAGCCTTTCAACAATGACCATATTTGCAAGAAAGATATGAATCTCCCATACACATGGATAAATATCATGGGTACATTTATAATATTCCATACACATGAATAAATATTATGGGTACATTTATTCATAAAAGGCTATATAAAAGCTATAAATGATTTTTCCTATCATGCCTTCAAATATTTTCACAAATTTAACCCACAGACTTATAAATGATTTTCCCTTCACTTATGTCTCCCAATAAAATAATTTAATAAAAAATAAAAATCCAACTAGGATGATAAATATCACCGAAGTGAGAAATGTTGGCTAGGGTGAAAAATAAATTTCATCGAAGTTCCTTGCATAAAACTCTCAGGCTGGCAGGATGCATAGCTCTGATACCACTGTAATATGCTTCAGTAAAGAAATGACCCCCTTTTGTAATGACGCTTGATAAAATGGAAAACTAGAGTAACATACTTCTTAATATATGGAAAGAATGCCATAAAATAATATGAGCATAAACTTGATTATAATACCCATATCCATAAAATCCATAAAGGTGCATGATTAAAATATCTGTAAACTCCATAAGCATAAAGGTGCATACGATGTATTATGAATCTCCATTTAAATACACATAAATGAACTTCAAGAGAACACTTTATTACTATTCAGCCCAATGCAGTTTGACCATGCATGAAAGGTGGGCAATCACATGGTAAAGTGGAATCATGAGCTTGGCACGATATTAACACAGAAATTTAAAATGATGCACAATTCTCTCTTTACTAAAGAAATAAAATAAACTAAACCAGCTAGGGTGATCAGAGAAACCACCAAAGTTGGGTTTGCTTACGAGGGTGAGATTCTCGAATCTCACCGAAGGAAGCCTAAGGATCTCACCTGAAATCCTCTCTTGAAAACTCGCCTGAGCCCTCAAAAATATCACAAAGAAAGATCTCAATTTGATTTTCCATGAGTTGCTTTGATTCCTCCTCCTCTTTTTATAGAGGGGTTACTTAGAAAAACCATGGGAAAATACCTGGGGTAAAAACAACCAATAAGAAATACCATGGGTCAATACCATGGGAAAATACCACAGTAAGTACCATGGATTGATTCTATCCACTTTGAATGGATCAAGAAAGGGAATGTTACAAATTTTTAGGCAACATATAAGCCTGAGCATAGATTGTATAGGCTTATGCTAATCTTAGACTTGATTCTAGAAAATTTTGGGAGGTTCTAGGTAGTAGCCTGTAGGATAGCCCTCAAATTATGGCATTGAATCTGTAGCCACATGCAAAAAATTGGGGATTTTTTGTGATCGTCGCATGGAGGATGGTTGTTGCATGAAGTTGGAGACTTTTGACTGCATGGACTAGGCTTCATACATGATATTGGGTTGTAAATATTGGTAAAATGAAAGTTATATCTCACAGAAATATCATCAGTGGATTTTGTTTGACATCTCGGTGATGAGGTGTCCCCTAGAAGTTTCAATAGGTTTGAGGATGGAAAACCCCAGTTCCATAACTAGAACTTGGATTTTGCGGCATTCTTATTAACTCCCATCCCATGTTTACCAGGTGATCTTGTAAATGAAATTAAATGCTGGGTTGGGTGTTACATAGTGGTATCAGGGCGAGGTTGTAGCACTAGACCTTGGGGTAAATGCAGATCGTCATGCAGGTTTATATTTTTTTCATACATGCATGACGATTAATTAATTTTTTATACATTATGGTCATATGCATGTTAGTCATTTTATTACTATTGTGATAGATGGTATTTAATTAGTGTAGTCATATGCATATGCGTTAGTTATTCATGCATGATAGTTAATTTGTTATTGTGTGAAATGTGGTCATATGCATGTTGATTATTGTCACCGTGGTTGTTGCGTGACAATTAAGTTCTTGATATTATTACATATTGTGCTAAAGTTGACTCACTTGCACATGTAATAGCCTCCCCTAAGATACATTGAGTTATGGTTTTGATTATGTCTTCTATTGGATTTATCTAACATGGTATGTTTGCAAAACAATAAAATACTAGGGATGAAGGACATAATATTTGGGTACAATTCATATGACTGCTTGTATATGTTGGAAGAGATAATGGTGGGTTGGAAGAAGTCAGGAGAACAACAAGGAGAGCACAACTCTTCTGATCTACTAGGTACATTGATAATTTTGAAGGCATATATCATAGGTTACAAGGAAGATAATGAGAGGCTGATTGAGGAACATGAAACACTTCCGAAAGCTCAAGAGAAGAAATTCAAGGTTCATGCAGTCATGCTCTAAAGCCTTTCATATATGGAGTAGAAGGGATAGCTAGAAATCAACCATGGAGATAGATAGGAAGACAAGAATAATGGTGCAGATGGAATCATGTTTCTGAAAAGTCATAGGTTAGACAAGGATGATAAAGTTGGGAGCGGAAGAATATCAGATACACATGAGAGGAGGGGTAATTTTCATGGATTGTATTCTAGCTCTTCTTCTGAGAGAAATGATCGCTATTACAGCTAGCATCATTATAGGAGGAGTGAGAAGGGATAATTCGAAGAAGAGTTACAGAAATCCAAGCCTCCTAATTTTGATGGTGAGTTGACTAAGTCGAAAGATGAAGAAGCATGACTACTTCGGATAAGAAAATTATTTAGACTTCATAATTACTCTTATAATATGAAATCTAAGATAACTACCTTCAGTCTCAAATAAAAAACATATATCTCGTGGGAAGATTTTAAGCATGTCAGAGACATCAAGGAATATAAGCTAACATTGGAAGAATTGGAAAAACTCTATGATATGAAGTACATACCTAAGAGATGTTATGATGGAAAGGCCAATGAATTCCATGAGCTCAATATGTGTTCCATGCTAGATGAATAATATACAACCAAATTTCTAGAGCTATTGAGATATGTACCTTGAGGATGAGAAAGAAAAGATCCAAAGGTTCATAAACCGGCTTTCATTATCATTCAAAGACTGATTTGAGCTTGATGAGCCTCACTATTTGGAGGAAGCCATCAAGAAGTTAAAACATTATTATTTTAGGAAGTCATTCATATATGTTAGGTTATTTTAAAAAACTTTATATTACGTTAAATAGTTATATAACTATGTTATGTTTTAAACTATATATATATATATATATATATATATATATATATATATATATAGACACACACACACACACACACACACACACACACACACATATATGTTTGTGTGTTAAATAGTAGTTGAACTGCATTATGTTATATATATATATATATAAATTTTTTTGTATGGATTTTTAACTTTAAACATTAATAATTTATTTAAGTAATAATTTGTTTAAAAATAATTGTACTATATTTATTATCAAAAAAATATTTAAAATATGAATTAATTTCAATTTTAAATAATTAAATATTTCTTTCCATTTGATACATAAAGGTTCACCATGAACAATCATATTCATCATGTCAATATCAAAATCCTAATTTATATATTTAGTTTATTTATGTATTGCTTACAGTTGGGTTGTTTTATGTTTTGGAGGTTTTTTGCTATATTTTTGGTCAAATTTGTTTGAAATTTGAAATTCATTTTAAATAACAAAAAAGCTAAAAAACTTGAAATTTTATTTCTGTAGATTCCTAACGAAAAATTTTAAAATGTAAAAAAATTAGAAAATAGCATTTTTTACCATTCCAAATGAGAAACTATTGATAATAAGCATGCTACCATTGGAAGTATGAAAAATATTTAAAACCTAAATTATAGTTCTTTTGATGATTTCAAAGCATTTTCTTGGTGGTTTTGTATGGTTTTATAGGTTGTTTTTCGTTGGTTTCTAGGTTATTTTGTGGATTTCTAAGTTGTTTTTAGTTGTTTGGAAGGGCTTGTTGATGCTTTTGTATGGTTCTAGTAGGAAGGCTATATTGGATTTAGCGTCTGGGACATTAGTGGTGTTGTTTTCCACTTTGGTTGTGTTTCCCCATGGTCCAATTTATAGATCGAGCTTCAATACCTTGGTAGAGCTCTTGTTTTTCCCGCAATCTTTGAAAAAATGAAGCGTGCAAAACACAACAACATGTTTTAATAGAAAATAGGGGCTAGATCAAGATCTAACACTTGACTAAGCTCTAATGCTCAATCCATCATTAGAGCTTGATCGAGCTACAACGTCGAAGGTTTAAAACAAGGGTTTTTTTTTAAACTCTCAATTGAGGTAAATTTTTAGCGCTCAAGGAGCTATAATGCTCAATCAAGGGTTTAAAACAAGGGTTTGTATTAAACCTTGGATTGAGGCAATTTTTTAGCACTCAAGGAGGTCTATCAAGTGCCACTTTAAAATGCTATATAAAGCTCTCCCTTTTTCAGCGAAATTTTCCCCATCTTACCAAAAATTATAACCTAGATCAACGTTTTTACCCTAATTTATAAGAAACAATAATATAAGGGTACTGAATGTTGAAATTATTTAAAAAAATAGAGTTTTCTCTCAAAATTCATATGGTTTGAGCGATCAATTTATGGAGCTGATGATTTTGGGGGAATGTTGTGCTTTCTAAGGATATAGATTTATGGGCTATCAAGACACTCAATTGGATGAAAGTGGCAGAAATTATTTTAGTTACTATACTATTGAAAGTGTTGCATATTTCATTTGCAGTGATGGAAAATTTGTATTCAAGATAAGCTATACTCAAGGAGTGTAAAAAATTTTGAATATTATTTTTCTATTTTAAGGACCCTAAAAACTATGTGGGTTGTTTATTTACAAAAAAATCATATAGATATGATCACTATGATGAATGTACCAATTAAACTGAAAGCAGAGGGTATGCGGTAGAAGAGACTAGTTGGGTGTTTTTAAATTGGAATATTATAGAATGTGGATAAATGTAATTGGGCAGGGAATCGGGATGTTATTCCAAAGGGAGTTGTCTATATTGTGACTTTTTGGAGATGATATGACATCTGTATGTATGCAATACATACCCATTGACATCTCTATGCAGTCAAATTTTTAGGATTTCCGTTGAGTTGAAAATTCCTAAGAGATTGTACCCGTCTCAATTTCTGGGGTAGAATTATGGCTTATATTTCCCGTTGGTCTCATAACACTTTGTGCCTCATTATCTGTCGATACTGACAGAAAATATCACTGGAACATCGACACTTCAAAGCCACCCAGACCTATGCAAATGTTTGGTATATTTATAGATATGGTTTTGAAACAACGCTATGAATTGTGAAATTGAAATATCATTCTTAACATTGTTGATCCTCTTAGGCACTAGAGTTGAAGAGGATCATTGATTTCCCATGAAATACTCATAATTCTTCCATGTGATGGTGAAAAATGAAATCCGACACTGGTTTGGATCAATAAGAAATTTCCTATGGAAAAATGAAAAATCACCATATTCAGTGCATGTTCTCCCACTTATGAATAATTTCTTGTAATGCAACTCTTTTATATCCCCTCTCGACAATATTGATGAAACAAAATCACACATTATAGGAGGAGGAGGGTATTTTTTATAGTTATTCTTATAAAATTCCTAGAAAGTGTCATAATGGGCCTTAAATTCAACATGATATCAACAACAACACATGTTGCATATTTTATTAGGCCTAATAAGCCATGGATTCAATATATGAAACATCGTTATGGATATATTCACATGGACCAGGGATTAGAAGTTGAAACATGTAAGTAAAATAGTTTTTAGCTCCGAAAAATATGGCTCTAATAGGAGTGCTTGAATACATGTATAAGTCCCTATTTTTTCAAAAAGGGTGATTCAAAATATGATGAAAGGTAAAATATTTCCTCCTTCCTAAAAAAAATCAATTTGGAAATGGTTCTAGTCACAAATCATAGGGAAAAGTTAAATAAAAAAGAATTTGACAGTTGGAAACTAGGTAGAAAACGTTGACATGGGATAAGGGTTATATGTTCAAATATGAAAAGTAAAGGGTTTCGAGCTCAAGGAAATATGGGTCGAAGAAGAGCCCACCAGTAAAGGTATTGATCCATGTATCGAAAAAAAGGGTGATTCATAATATGATGAAAGGTAAAAGCATTCGTCCTCACACAATAAAAATAAATTTGGAAACCCTAGGGTTATAGTCACAAACCCTAGGGAAAAGTTAAATGAAAAAGAAGTTAACAGTTGGAAACTAGGTAGCAGAAGTTAACATGGACCAAGGGTTATTTTTGAAACGTGAAAATAAAAGGGTTTCGAGTTCAGATAAATATGGGTCAAATAAGAGTACATTAGTAAAGGTGTCAGTCCCTGTCTCAACAAAAAGGGTGACATAGAATATGATGAAGGATAAAATCACTCATCGTCAATCAATAAAAATAAATTTAGAATCCCTAGTGTTTTATTCACATGGACCAAGGGTTCTAAGTTGAAACATGAAAATAAAATGGTTTTGAGCTTAGGGAAAGATGGTTCAAAGAAGAGAGAAATTTGGTAAAAGTATCGATCCATGTGTCAACACAAAGGGTGATTCAAAATATGATTAAAGGTAAACGCTTAAACATGTATGAAAGGTAAAATAAATATCCTAATAATGTGAATTGTATTTAGGAGGCACCTAAAGATGACATAATCCCTATGAAACATGTAACTAATGAAAATCATTCTATAATGAGAAATAAATTATCTGGAAAGAAAGGAAATAAATCAACAACACTTGAGAGTCTTGCATTTGTAGTGACACCTAAAAACATAAATTTTCTTTAGGAAAATCAAATGAATTCACAAACATAAGACAAAGTGAAAAACAAATGGTTAATTTTCCCTTTGAATTTAATGTGTAAAAAATAAAATAAGAAGTTTATCTCAGGTTTTATGTATGAGAAAAAATCATAAAAATACCTAACACCCTTCTGCTCAAGCACTAACTGGGCCTTATGAATATTTTAGAAGAGGGTATTGGGTCCATTTCATAAATTCCATTTCTGATGTTTCCAGCAGCCAAAAATCCAACAAAAATATAGATAGGGTTATAGTGGCCAAGTGTATTAGGGCTACATCCCGAAAGAGTGGGTGACACTTCCATGAGCCTGACTAAGATGACTAGAAGTCTCAGTGTTCTTTCACCTCAACCTATACGGAAAAATTCCCTAATTTTTTACCACTAAGTTACCCGCGTCTAGTGGAAATGGATGAATTTTAGCTTATTCTTATCATTTTTGGACCAAAAACACATACCAAATGTTAGAAGACAACATGGAGGTTCGTGATAATATTTCATCTAAGAATTACTCCCTACATTAGTTTCTCTCCATATATCATATTTTTCACTGGATGATGCAGTAATTTAAGCTCCCTAAAAGATAAATTTCTATGTTTCAATATGGAAAAAAAACCATGGTCACTTATGTGTTTCCTATGGCCATGGTCCTAGCATAAAATGTAAATTATCTTGTAGCCCTTGTCGAAAATTTTGTGTGTTCAAGTTAATATTTTTTTAGAAATATTTTTCTTCACTTACGGTGTGAAAAAAAAATATAAGCTCAAATAAATTAGGTACAAACATTCCAGAAATATGATACTCTTTATACAAAGTGTAAGTGAGCTTAGTGTGGGTTGAATGTGTGTACAAGTGACACTGTGAGCCTACAAAGTGTGAATTGATGTGGATCTGTGGTGATCCTTTACAATTCCATTAATTAAACTATGTGATTTTTGTTCCTTGCAAGAAAACAAATTATGTGTGGATGATGGATCACTTACCTTTTTCCTAATTATACCATGTGAACATATGGTTCTATGCAAAATTTCAAAGTAAAATATAAGCAATTATTCAACTTGCAATGGCTAGAAAACCAGATTGGTTAGTAGTGGTGGTGTTGCCAACTTGAATATAGTACATAAAAAGTGGTTGAATTGAAAGTATGTGGATATGTAGTTCATGATCCTTTAATTAAATTTACTTAATGACACTAGGTTATGTTTTTTCCTTGCAAGAAAAGAAATTAAGTGTGTACACTAGGCTAGTTACATCTTTCCTAATTATACTATGTGTGCAAAATTTCAAAGTAAAATATAGTCCTCAATTACTCTACTTGTAATGGTTAGAATAGAAAATTGGTTAGTAGTGACATTGTGTGAAAGGTGAATCTAATGCACATACAAAGTGTTTGAATTGCAAGTATGTGTGAGATATGTATTATATAGTTATAATGTGTGGTTAAATATATTTCTATAAACGGTTAATAAAATACAATATCATCATTTTTTTTTTAAATTTAATTTGATAGATCATAAGAATATTATCTCCATTTACTAAGTGAAGCATTTGACCTTTTTCAAAATAGGTTCTTATTAGTAACAATTTCGTTTCTTCAAGAGACTATAAATCCTAAACTAAAAGTGATTTCTACAAAAAAGTGAAGCATTTCAAATCCTTTTTCAAATTTACTGATTCTTATCAACATTTTTTTATTTCTTCACAATGCTATATAAAACCCAAACTAAAAGTGATCCCTATTGTAACAATGAATGAATTATTATTTTGTTCATATATATCATATAAAAAACATTTCATTTATTTAAATTGAGTCTCAATTATTTAAATAGGGTCTCGGTTATTTAAATCTACTAATTTGACTAATAATTTTCAAGGTTGTTGAACAAAATACTAATAGAAATTAAGCTTAATTTTTTATGTAGGAAACTTCTAAATGCATATTTCAGATGGAATTATTACTTGAAGAACTTAATGATGTAGAGAATCTTTTGGATTTGAAAGAATGGAAGATTCTTAAAAAATAAAGCTAGTTTTTACCAAATTGAAGAGTCCAATTCATTTCATGATATGAAACAAAATCTATATCTATAAATTGATACAAATGTAATCAACTATAAGCTAAATTGTGGCTAAAAACCATACAATACATAAATACACACTCCATTATCCAATGAGGAACCTATTTAACTAATTTCTAAGTAAGTTAATATTTGAATTCCTACTATAAAAAAAAAAAAAATAGTTGGAATTTGTTTCTTCATTAGAAGCACAATGTCGTTTAACGTTTTAAAACCTATAACTAAGATTACCATAAAACAACAGTAAGAATAAATTTCTTAAAGGAAGAACATATCATAACTATAGAGAATTTTACAATTCCAAATAAAAAGTGGAAGAAATGTGGGATGATAAGGACAATGAGATTGTTGATAAGGAAAATAAATTGAATCAAGGGATAGAGGGTTTAGTGAATTTAGAGAACAAGGAATATGATTCAATGTATTAACAACAATAAATGTAAATTGTTTTCATTTGTGGTGAAGAGGGGCATAAATTATTTGAGTGTTTTTTTGGACAAAATAGATGGAAATTTTAGCACAAAAAATAAAGTAGGGCACAAGGAGGGGTAAGGGGATTTAAAAATCTTCATGTTTCTACAAGGAACCTTTTTTATGCACGTACAAATATGGATATCCAATGCCTTTTATGTTTTCAATTATTTTCATGAAATCTTGACAAAGTTTAAAATAAATAACTATGTTTTTACTTTTGAACCATATTTTGAAATATATTTCACGATTACATACATTGAGAAACAACTAGATGAATTTAATCAACATTAGATTTCCACAACCTAAGAAGATTAACAATGTAAACATTTATAGCATATAATCAATACATGCATGCTAATTTATTTATTTTGAATTTATTAATTAAGAATTTAATATTTGTTAATGACATGAGTCTTCCATGGAGCATTATAGTTATCCGCAATAATACACTCCTTTTTGTGCAAGCATGAATCAACACTATGTTTTGTATGTCTTTAAAAATTTTGTTCTTTTTAAAACATTCCCATAACCTTCATGTCAGAATTGAAAGAAGAACCTTGTGATGTTTTGAATGGTAGGGATCATAATTTAGGATTTAAAGAACTATTAAATGTTATATATAATGATGAATTTTATGGAAGTTTAATGTTGTTAAGAATATGTTTAACAAAGAATGTTTCTCAGTTCATGCACATTAAAGGTAGGGATATTTGTGCACGTTGTATATATTTCCGGATTTTATCCATTTTAGATCCTACTTTTGGTATCAAACATTAATCAAACTAAATTTTATATTTTTTGGAGCACCTATGTGACAACCATTGTTGTTAATCCCTCTTGTAAATGAATTGTCATGAATTGTAATTAATGTAAATAGTATATAGAATTTATTTTCTAATGGTTTTCTTTGGTTAAATCATATCCTTACTTTTTGTGGGTTATATTAAACCATTAAAATGAAAATTTGGTTCACAATTTGCATGACTTCAAGTGGTTTCAAAAAATTCCAATACCATAATTTCAAGTTTTCAATAATTTGCAAGGTTTCAAGTCATTTTCAATAATTTGTATGGTTTCAAGTGGTTTTTTTTAGTTGTTGTTACATGTCAATTTTTAACTACAAGGTATTGCTTTCAATTCTTATTTTATATTATTTTTATTGTTTCATTCTCCATTTCTTTTTTGTTTTAGAATATATTTCTTAATGCATGTGATATGGAGCAAGTAACATGAGAAGTGAGTCAACTTGAATTACCTATATCTGCATGAACTTATTATTCTCTAAATGTATAAAATATTTTTTTTATCCTTTCCATAGTTTTCTCTAGTATTTCCTCCGTGGATGAAATTTTATTTCCTTTTTTAGATCCAAATCTCCAATTGCCCATGTTTTTTTATGAATCTTTGTGTAATTTCCACACTCTGATATTTCTCTATGAAAGATTATTTGCTGTTTTTTTTCTACAATAGAATTGAGACACTAAAATATTTTATGGCATCAGAGGCTCGATCAATACCTTGATATGTATGGTTTACCTTTAATACAATTAATAAAATTTGGTAAGGGTTTTGGTACGTTATAATTTTTACAGGTTCGATTGAGCCGCTGGTTAACCACATATGTTGCTTGATTGAGGGTTAATTTAGCTTAGCGCCCAATCAAGAAATTTTAATTTTGAATTTAAGTGCTAAGTAAAGTGTTCAAAACATTTGATCAAACTCTTGAAGTCCAAAAAATTACAGTTTCAACATCTCTTTTGCAGATTTCTCTGCAACCGCATTTTATACCCTATTCGATTTATGGCATAATTTTTCCTTAATTGGTAGAGTTGATCATGTTGGATTCATGAAAGGATAATCTATCAAATGGCATATTAATTTGGAACTTTCAAATTCATATGATATTTTTCATCTAATTCATTTTAAAATAACACTTTAAATTTATTTGGACAATTTCAAAGGGAATGAATTAAAAAAAAATAGCATAAAATATACAGAAGGAAAAAATTCCAAAATATTATCTTCATTTATGAGTCCCCTTCAAAAGGGTACTCTTGGTTTTTCAATTTACTACAGAGTTGAAAAAAATATTACATGAATACATTTATCTCCAAAATTCAATTTAAATATTGCTTCACCAACTTCGAAAAATAATAATAATATATAATTTTTCATTATTGAAAAACTATTTATCTCCATGTAGAGCATGCTTATATGTATATCTTTTAAATATTACACGAAAACACACATACCTCTTATGTTTTGTGAAAATTTGAAAGGAAATATATTTCATTTAATGGAAAACTAAGAGATTATACGAGACAAAATTATGTTTGCAAAAGAAATCATGACAACAACATAATTATTCGCATATTTTGTTTTTACTCTGAATCAAAATTCACAATGCTTATATGAATTTTGAGGGGTACAATTCGATAAAAGAGGAAAATTTTGAAATTTTATTTCAACAATTGGCCCAAAATATTAAAAGTGTAGCCCATATTCTTGCTTTCACCATAGAGTGAATAGATATGCATTCAGGACCTTTAGTTACTATGTTTACAAATTATTTTCCTAAATGTTGATCATCTGATTGGAATGTTTAGGAAATATTTGAGCCTAACCATAGATTGTATAGACTTATGATTATCTTAGACTTGATTCTAGAAAATTCTGGGAGGTTTGGGGCACTGCCCTAAAGGCTAGCCCTGAAATTATGGCATTGAATCTGCAGCCGAATGCACAAAAATAGGGATTTTTTTTTTTTAATCTGCATATAGGATGGCTTGTGCATGTAGTTGGAGCCTTTTCATTGCATGGAATAGAATTAATATGTGATATTTGATTGTAAATATTGGTAAAAATATAGTCATGGGTCACATAAATATCATAAATGGATGTTTTTAGACATCTCAATGATCAGGTGTCCCTCAGATATTTCGATAGGTTTCAGGATTGTAGACCCCACTTCCATAACTAGAAATTGGATTTTGGGTCATGCTTAGTATCTCTCATCCCATGTTTACCTGGTGAGCTTGTAAATGCAAGTAAATTTTGGGTGGGGTGTTAATAGTGGTACCAGGGAGAGGTTATATAATTGGACCTTGAGGTAAATGTAGATTTTCATAGAGTTTTATATTTTTGGCATACATGCATGATGGTTAATTATTGCTCTATCAATTGTGTCATATGCATGTTAGTCATTTTAATACTTTTATGATAGATGGTATTTAATTAATGTATTCATATGCATGTGCATTATTTATTCATGCATCATATTTAATTTTTTTTATGTAAAATGTGGTCATATGTATGTTGAATATTTCCATTGTGGTTGTTTCATAATAATTAAGTACTTGATATTATTACATATTGTGCTAAATTGGACTCACTTCCGGATGTAATAGCCTCCCCTAACACACATTGAGTTATGGTTTTGATTATCTCTTCTATTTGGTTTATCTAACATGGTATGTTTGCATAAAAATAAAATATTAGGGATGAAGGACATAATATTTGGGTACATTTCATATGACTCCCTGTATATGTTGTAAGAGAAAATAGTGGGTTAGAAGAAGTTAGTTGAACAATAATGAGAGAAAAACTCTCCTAAACTACTGGGTACATTGATATGTTTGAAGGAAGATATCATAAGTTACAAGGAAGATAATGAGAGTTTCATTGAGGAACATGAAACTCTTGCGAAATCTCAAGAGAAGAAAGTAAAGTTTAATGGAGTTATCATCCAAAACCTTTTAGATATACAGAAGCAAGGAGAGCTAGGAATCAACCATGGACATAGATATGAAGACAATACTAATCGTGAAGTTGGAAGCAGGTCTCAGAAAAGGCACACGTTCGATAGGGATGATACAGTGAAGAGTGGAAGAATCTAAGATACGCCTGAGAGGAGGGCTAATTTTCATGGATTTTATTCTAGTTCTTTTGAGAGACATCATCTCTATCACAACCAACATAATTATAGGAGGAGTGAGAAGCGATACTTGCAAGAATATTTGAAGAAATCCAAGCCTCCTAATTTTGATGGTGAGTTGGCTAAGTCGAAAGATGCATAAGAATGGCTACTTCAGATAGGGAAATTATTCATACTTCATGATTACTCTTACAATATGAAAGCCAAGATAACTACCTTCAGTCTGAAAGGAAAAATATATATTTGGTGGGAAGATTTTAATCATGTCAGAGACATCAAAAAACATAAATGAACATGGGAATAATTTGAAAAAATATTTAAGAATAAGTAACTGTATGAGAGATATTATGATGGAAAGGCCAATGAATTCCATGATCTCTATATGGGCTCCATTCTAGATGAAGAATATACAACCAGATTTCTAGATCTATTGAGATATGTACCTTACCTCGAGGATGATAAATTAAATATCCAAAGGTTCATCAATGTGCTCTCATTATCATTCAAAGACTGGATTGAATATGATGAGCCTCAGTCACTAGAGGAAGCCATCAATAAATTGTTGGGTATGTGTTATATTCTTTCCACAACTAGCCCCACGTGCTGTACATTGCGCTGAGCACAACAGGGGGGTCACAAGGGGGGAGGCAACCCCCATTGTTGGGGTCCGGAGCAGCACCTTGGCGAAAATTTGTTTGGTGTGCGGACCAACTCATAGGCAGACCCAGCCATGTTTTGTGCATTAGTTTGCACATGGTTTTGGGGTATGATGGTTTTCGGCCCCTGGTATTTTGTAGATCTAGTCAAGGAACTACGGTTATGTTCTAATCCAGGGTTAATGGATTGGGGTTTATGTATGCTTCGGAATGTATATATATGTGCTGTAACAGTAAAAGGAATATAATGAAAAATCAAGCTGGTCGTCCCGATTTGGGATACATGGGGAAAATCTCTCTATTTATCTGCTTTACATTTTATGCTCTTGCTATTGTTTATTTTCTGTTATAAGATTTGTGTGTAGATAATTTCTGTTCAGGGTTAAAACCTACATAAATTTGATGAGCCATAAAATATTTTTATGTTAGGAATTCATTCATATATGTTATGTAATTTTAAAATAACTTTATATTATGTTAAATGGTTATAGAACTATGTTATGTTGTAAACTATATATATATATATATATATATATATATATATATATATATATATATATATGTCATGTTATAGTTATAATAGATAAATAAATATAATTATATAATTATGTTATGAACTATAGTCATAGTTATGTTACATGTTATGTTGTATATATGCATGTGTGTGTGTGTTAAATAGTTATTGAACTATGCTATGTTATATTTTAGATGTGTAACTATAGTTTATAGTTATGGGATGTGATGTTATAGTTAGTTAATAGTTAAATATAATTATGCTATGCTATAGTTATATATAGTTAAATATTATATATAACTAAGTTATGTTCTGTTATATAGTTACATGATGTTATATATATATATATATATATATATATATATATATATATATATATATATATATATATATATATATATATATATATATATATATATATATAACATCATGTAACTATATAACAGAACATAACTTAGTTATATATAATATTTAACTATATATATATATATAACAAAATTTTCTTTGGATTTTTTACTTTAAATATTAATATTTCATTTAAGTAAATATATTTTTTTAAATAATCTTCTTATGTTTGTTATCAAAAAATATTTAAAATATAAATTAATTTCAATTTCAAAGAATTAAATATTTTTTTTCATTTGATACATAGAGGTTCACCATGAACAACCATATTCATCATTTGAATCTCAAACTCCTAATTTATTTATGTATTGGTTACACTTGGGTTGTTTTATGTTTTTGAGTTTTCTTGCTATTTTTTGGTGAAATTTGTTCGAAATTTAAACTACATTTTAAACAACAAAAAATCTAAAAAGGTTGAAATTTTATTTCACTAAATTTGTAATGAAAAACTTTAAAACATAAAATAGGTAGAAAATAACATTTTTACCATTCCAAATGATAAAATATTGACAATAAACATGCTACCATTGGAAGTAAGAAAAATATTTAAAACCTAAATTATAGATCTTTTGATGGTTTCTAAGAATTTTCTTGGTGCTTTTGTGTGGTTTTCTTGGTTGTTTTGTGGATTTCTAATTTTTTTTTAGTTGTTTGGAAGGGTTTTTTATGGTTTTCTATGGTTTTGGTTGAAGCCTCTCTTGGCTTGAGCCCTTGGGACATTATTTTGTTTTTAATGCTGGTTGGGTTGCCCCATGGTCCAATTTATAGATCGAGCTTCAATACCTTGGTCGAGCTCTTGTTTGTCCTACAATATTCGCAAGAATGAACCGTGCATACCACAAAAACACATTTTCTTATAAAATTGGGGTTATATGAATATCCAATTGAGTTCTAAATCTCGATCCATCATTAGAGCTTGATTGAGCTATAATCAGGGAAAATTTTAAGGATGGATATTTATCTTAATGTCTAAAACCTTGGTGAATTTCACTAGTCTGTAATATGCAAACTATAAAAATGTACAAATTTCTAATGATTTTATATATAGTCTCTATTTCATTTTGGCAATTTTTAAGTTAAAATAATTTTATATTGTAAAAATTAGGCAAATCATTTTTAGAAATAAAGGTAAATTGGCGAATATTTTTTTTGGAAAAACCATGGAAAATTAGCCCACCTACGAATATTAGCCCCTAAAATTTTCTATGGCTATAATGTTGGGGGTTTAAAAAAAAGGTTCATTTTAAACAATCGATTGAGGTAATTTTTTAGTGCTTAAGGAGCTATAATGCCCAATCGGGGGTTTAAAACAAGGGTTTGTTTTAAACCCTGGATTGAGATATTTTTTTAGCACTCAAGGAGCTCTATCAAGAACCAATTTAAAATGATAGATAAAGATCTCTTTTCTTTTCAGCTAAATGTGCCCCACCTTACCAAAAATTATAACCTAGCCCGATGCTTTTACCCTAATTTTTGAGAGTGCCCTAACTTGCTAAAAATTATAACCTAGCTCTATGATTTTACCCTAATTTATAAGAAACAATAATATAATAGTAGTGAATGTTGAGATTATTTAAAAATATAGATTTGTTGCTCATAATTCATATGGTCTCAGCGATCAAGCTTTGGAGGTGATGATTTTCGGAGAATGTTGTGCTTTGTAAGGATGTAGATTTCTAGTCTATCAAGACAATTCGTTGGATGAAAGTGGAATGAATTATTTCAGTAACTGTTTCATTGAAGGTGTTGCATATTTTACTTGCAATGATGGAAAATTTGTCTTCAAGGTAAGGTATACTCAAGGAGTGCACACAATATTGAAGATTATTTTTCTATTTTAAGGCTCCTAAAAACGTTGTGGGTTTTTTAAACTCAGAAATTTGATATACATACGATCACTGTGATGAATCGCCACATTACAACTCAAAGAAGAGGGTTTGCGGGAGAAGAGACCAGCTGGGTCTTTCTAAATTCCAATATTATAGAAGGTGGATGAATGTACTTTGACAAGGAATGGGGACATTATTCCAAAGGGAGTAGTCTATATTGTGTCTTTTTGGAGATGATATGACATCTCTATGTATGCTATACATACCCACTGACATTTCTATGTAGTCAAATTTTCCTGATTTATGTTGAGTTGACAATTCCTCGGATATTGTACCCGTCTCCATTTCTAGGGTACCACTTCATCTTAGCTTTCTCTTTGGTCCAGCTACACTTTGTGCCTCACTATCCCTCGATACTGACAAAAAAAATCACTGGTACATTGACACTTTGATGCCACAACTACCATATTCCTCCCATATCTACAATTTTCAATCATTTTAATTTTCATAACCTCTTGCCTCTTACATTTTTTGAATTTTTTAAATTTTGATAAACCTTCTCTTGAATTTCTTTGGAATCCATGTTTTCATAGTGATCTTATTTTCCCAGATATCTCAAGAGATGGTGATGGTCCTTTTGCAGTTTTCTTTCAATAGGTATCTGATTTTTTCATTTAAGAAATTTCTCCCTACTTACATTAGATGATGGTGTTAGAAACTCACTCTAGAATAGATGTTTCTAAAGCTTGTTCTAGAATTTTTTATTTATAAGATTTGAATTTGAACAAGTATTGTGTCTCACAAGGGAATTAATCTGGTTTTATTGATAGTAAGTGCATAGTTTCTGTATGTGCAATCATCTACTACAAACCACATAGTGGTTTCACTGTTTTGAAATTGTGTTATATGATTTATTGATATTTTGGGGTGTTGGGGTGGCGTAAAATGTGTTCTATCTCCCAAAATTTGTGGAGGGAGTAGAGTACATAAGATCTCCAAGAATGAAAAATATTTTTATGAAATTCCATCTTATTTAACAAATATTTAATTAATTAATCTTTTTGATTAAGGACCCCGAGTCTAGATTAGGAAAATTAAAATATTAAATGTAATTAAATTAAACACATGATGAGAATGAATTAATTCAAGAAGATCGAGCATCTTCTAATCTTAGCCATCAATTCAAAATTAGATCACAGCTGCTGAAGTTTCAACGAGAAAAGTATAAGAAGAGGGTTTGGGTTAAGTTGGATAACACACATAGTGGTAAAGCACTGAAACTAAGTTAGAATTATAGGGCGTGGTTTGCTAAGAATTTCAAAAGTGTTTCAACTACAACGAAGGGAAGTATTGGCGAGAGGGATGGTTTTATCCTTAGCCAAGAGTGAAACGAGGGCATAGAAGTAGCAGACTAGAGTAGCACAGAGAAAGAAACATCTACGCAGAGCATCCATAGCCCAACAGGGGCATCTTAGAGGAAATAGAAGGTGATGAGGGCTAACGCAGTATCAGGAGAGCTGACGTACTCCCAGGAGGAATGACGTTGGCCAGCCATGGCAGCACAGGGTCAATGTAACCCAGTCTAGGGTGACACAGGCCCTTCCTGAGCAGCCCATAGGCCGAGGCAGGCCAGCATGGCTAACCTAGAGTGCTTTAGAGTAGCGCTGGGGTTTCTGAATACTGAAAAAGGTCAAATTCTGTAAATCCCATTTGAGGGTATGAAACTGTCAGTTTTTGTTGTAACACCCATGTTTTCAAATTAGACAATTGAACTTCTGTCCACCCCAATGGATAATTATTGTGTGGATATAATTAATTAATTATTTATGAAAAATAAAAAATACTTTCTATGCATATTGACCAAATGAGATTTTTGAGATCATTTTACTAATGCATGAGGTATGGAAAGAGGCTAAGACTTTCCCCAAAAATCTTTCAAAAAAATCTTCAAAGAATTTATTTCTAAATTAGTTTTTTGAGGAAAAATCTAAAATTCCCCAATGATGTGGAGAGTAGTTGGGAAGAGGTAAAAATCTGGAAAAGGAGAAAGCATCTTTAAAGTACCTAAATAAGGGAAGCCTAGGCAAATAGGAATAAAAGCATCATGTAATTCTGGATGCAGAATTAGAAACAGGCTTCGGGGAGCATAAGCTTAAATAAGCTAGACCAGAACAGATTGGGGGTTGATCTATTCTAGGGGAGGATCTCAGCTTGGGGGTGAGTTCTGTGGATAAACGAACTCTAAGGTTGGGAGGTCTGGTTTGCACAGAAGAGGTATGTACACAGATTTTATGAATGATTAAGTTTGATGCTGTTAGTCAAGATGGATAAATGATGTAACTGTTATGTTTAATTTAGTTACCGTGCTATAATATTCCTTATATTTCACAGAATTAAATAGAAGAAATAAATATTCTACCTTTTTATATGGTAGTAAGGAAAAATCCTAAAGAATACTATCAGCCAGAGTCTCTAAACCATTATTAGGCTTAAATCTGGAGATAGGAAAAAAATGATTTCCTAGAATAATTAAAAGTGTAACTTTAATTTGCTTCTATAAGGAATAAATACTAGAACATAAAGATATAGAATTTCAATACTCATATCTAATAGCTGTGACAAAATTATACTTTGCATCTATACATTCATATTAAAAGAGAAAATTAATTCAAAGTCAAGGAAAATGTTTATGATCAATTAAACTATAAATTACATCAGAAAAGAGTAGGTTAGTGTGAATAGGTATAAAAATGTAATTCTGATGTATCATATGGTATGCTGGCCATGAAAAATATAAATTCTATTCAGAATAAAATTAGATGATAATTAAAAGGAAGAAGAAATATTAATGATATTAAATCATTGTGGAGTTCTCTTATCTGTAGCATTAAAGTAATTTTAGTTATTGGAGTAAACAGAAAAAATGAAAGGTTATTCTATATGGTGAACAAGGAAATGCATCCAAAAATTTACCAAATAACCATTGTAGAAATTTATTTGCTATAATAAACCCCATTGTGAAGTTATTACTAGGTATACTAAATAACCATTAATTCAAACAACTAACAGAGAACCAGAACAGAACCCATTTCCCTACCTCAATATCTGAGATATACAAGTAGGCCTAACTTAAATTTATTGACTAGACAGTAAAATGCTCTATTTTTACGAAAACACAGGTGAAGTTCATACCTATAAAAATAATGTAAATACTATTAGTTTAAAAACTTAGCTGGATATATTCAGAAATTCCTAACAGGAGAATATTAGAAGAATGGTTATTACGAATATTAAAAATGATCAAAAATATTTCTGAATAAGTATATAAAAAGTCCTAATAAAGTTGGTAGACTTTGGAAACAACTAACAGTAAAAAAATAAATCACGGACGAATGTTCACAAATATCCTGGTGCTGAGATTCATGTTAACGAATCTGCAAATTCTAGTTTACTATATTACAAATTACATTGAGTAAATCTTCCCGAGAAAATTCTCAAGGTATTTCTCTCCAGCAATTAATGATAAACTCTCAGAATACATTATTTCATATAAGAATTAAAATGATTCACTCATACAATCCTATAACAAACGAGAATAATATTGGTGTTAATGGACCTCGGTAAAAGATTTAAGGAGTTTTCAACAAGAAAAAAAAGTCACCTCGGAGTAGGAAATTACCTACAAAATCAACCGAGACAAATGAGTATTGATAAGGGGATTGACCAGGATATAAACGAATGAGTTAAATGAGGCTTAGGGAAGTCAAATGAGAATATACGTACCCCATTAACTATAGCGTAAGACTTAAACGCCTCTGTGTGAGGAAATGATGAGTTAGACACCAAGAACGATTACTGTCAGTTGGAAATGGAAATAAAAATATGAATAAGAATTTTATTCGATGTAAAATCACCTGAGAAATTTCTTGCTAGGGGCAAATGCAAGGAGGGCCAAGGAAACTCTGTCGAAATTTATCATTGGTGTGGAACTCAAGCTTAAGAACGACGCCTTCCAAGGATCAAATTCTGTTTGTAATGTTCATCCAAGACGCCCAACTTGCCAATGAAAAACCTATAAACCGTATAAGAAATGAATGGAGTAACTGGTAAGAGATTGTCGTAATAAAACGTAAAACAAAAACAAACAAAAAAAACTGATGTTTATGTCATGTAATGCCAGAATCAAATGGTAAATAGAGTCGAAATTGTTGGAAGGAAACTATATATAATACAACGTTCGACGCAAAATGGTAGCAAAACCATTCTTGTCTGAATTTGAATAAAATCAGAGAATGTGTTCATAAGAAAAGCAATAGATTTCGTACCTGAGATAAAAATGCCTTCGAATAGAGGCTAGGATCTATGGACAAACGATAGAAAAAATGCACTGGAAAGAGGAATAGAACATGGGCGTGGAAATTTTATGGTAAAATGAAAACCTAACTAGTGTGTAGATCCCACTGTTCACGTGTAAGGATCTGGGAGTATAGGTGTGGATCGAGACCTCTACCTCTAGTACAGATAATCTGTTAAAACAACGATACAAATGCCAACCACATAAATCACACTGAATAGATTCACACATTTATTATACAGGACATGATCACATGGGAGAGCGATGGATTAAAAATAAAAAAATCATCACTCAGCTTGTTTCCTCTTGGCACATAAATGAACCTAGAATCGTCACAGTACAAGTGACATAAAACTCCACATGGAATTCAGATGTCGAGGCGTACAAACACGTAAATCCTGGTGGTTTAACCAAAAACCACGATAACCTCAAATTAATGCAACTACATAAATATTGCTGGACAAAGATCTGATGTATTTAAAAGTATGATGTGACGAAAGCCATTATCATAGAGAGCACTTAAATTTCAAGTCATTAAGAGTGAGACGAACAACATATATATACATAGATAAATTTTCATAATGCTTATATATAAATCGAAATATTTAATACCAATATAGAAATTACTATATGCTCACAAAGGGGATAAGGGTATAGTTATATAAATACCATGTGAATCAAACAAAGTGTTTACCATACATCAATAGGAATATGTTAGGAGTCTAGTCTACAAAATGATTAATACAAATAATACATTCCTCACTGATAACGTATATGACTATGGAGTGACCCTAGCATCATGAGACACATTACGAAGACTACAACTCGTATCATTGAAGTTAACTATTAAAATGCCATACCTATATGTATGTGTACATTCGACTAAGTATGGCATAAGTTACCATTGTTAAGTATCAGGATGGAATGCATATTATATGTGTTATAAATTAAAGGAAGTGTGAGGGTCAATGTAAGAAATAGAATGACCCTTATACCAAATAGAGATTAAATAGGCTGACATAAAAATTGAAGAAGATACAAATCATTGCTAGGTGTAATGATATATATATTGAAGAATTAGAGGGGAGAACCATCAAAGTGATCACTGGTTGTAAAAGTATAGTTCAAAAGTAAGTGAAGATTTAATTGCAGAAAATTAATGTATATGCAGAGTTATATACATTATTTAAAAAGGTAGATAAGCTTAATGTAAGTGGAATTACAACATAGAAAATTAATGCAAAAATTTGAGATCATTATTCTTATAGGAGAGGAAAAAAAAAAAATTAGTAGGAGAGACATTATAAATGGTGTTAGAGCTCATGTTAGAAAAAAACTAGGCTGTTTTTTTGCTCACTGTAAATTAAATTTGAGAAAATTTTCTGTTACTGATGTTGGGTTGTTTAGTGTACAGTGGTACTAGAACTGAAAAGTCAATGGCTGAAGGAGATGAAATTTATGTTTATATGGGTGATGGAGATAACATGCCAGATCCCAACGCCCCTTTGATGGCTATGTTGCATAGGTTGCAACGAGAAATGGCTGAGCTAAGAAGCCAAAATGATAGGTTGTCATTATCCAGTGAGGAGCAAGAAAATATGATAAGAGAACTAACCTTGTGGAATAGCCAAGAAGGTGAATGTTCCAGAAAGAGGAGGAAATGAAAGTTCTCAGATGATTCTGAGGAAGATGACACTACAAGATATTAGTCTAAATAGAAGAAGGAATTACAAGGTGAATTCTGAAAAATTAAACCTCCCTCCTATGATGGGGAGGAGGAAGATGCCGAGGCATGGCTGTTGAATATGATTAATTATTTTTATGTCTATGAATATGAAAGCAATCTGAAGGCCAGATTAGTTGTTTACCAGTTGCAAGGTAAGGCTACCTTGTGGTGAGAGGAGACAAAAATGGTTCATTCCATTGGTGAAAAAATAGTGACTTGGGAAGATTTCCAAGTCAAGTTTAAAAACTTCTATTTGAAATAATGCTATTATGATGATAAGGCAGAGGAGTTCCATGAAATTAAATTGGGAAAACTCACCATAGATGAGTTTTTCACTAAGTTTGCAAATCTGTTAAGGTATGTTCCTTATATTCGTGAAGAGAAGGCTAAGGTACAAATATTTTTGAATTGTTTCCCTGCTATGTACAAGGAGAAAATAGAGTTCGATAATCCAAAAACTATGGACGAAGTAGTGAGAAAAGCTAGATTATGCTACAAGCAGTTTAAAGTAAAGTGTGAACATGGAAAAAGATGGGTAAACAAGGGTAAATTCAAAGGAAAGAAACAGAAACCAGCTTACTTAAAGAACTTTGGTAGGGATCATCAGAAGAAAAAATTTAACAAACCAAAGGAAAGTCAAATTGCTCAGTCCCAAGTTGGTTCAAAACATATAGAGGGAGATAATAAGAAGGAGGGAACCGTTAAAATGCGGGAGCCTTTGAAATGTTAGGGTTGTGGAGAACCTGATCTGTTGGGGGACTGTCCACATCGAAATATTCATATTATTATGAGAGATCGAGAAGCTACCACAGTGAACCATATAGCAAGGAATATACCCACTATCAGTGCAGCTTTGGAGAACCGACAAGAAGAACACCACGCTACTATGGTCGAGATGGAAGGTAAGATTGCTGACCAATCTGCTACAATTTTAATAGATCGAGGTGCTTCTTTGAGTTAAATTAGTTCTCAAGGTGTAGAAAAAGGCAATCTCAAATCTGAAAAATTTCAGCAGTCTTGGTTGGTCCAGTTAGCCACTGGAGCCAAGAAAAAAGTAACTCATAAGTTACCTCAAACAATAATTAAATTAAATGATTTTCAAATAAAAGTAGATTTAAACATTCTACCCTTACACTCATATGATTCTGATAGGAATGGACTGGTTAGAAAAGAGAAAGGCTATGCTGAACTGTTGGGATAAAACTCTGCATTGCATAGATGAGGAAGAAAGACCCTTTATACTCAAAGGAAAACCGAAACCAATCTCTGTAAGACAAATATCAGCTTTGCAACTAAAAATAACAACTAGGAAAGGATATCAAGTATATGTTGTACATGTTGAAGAATTAGGACAAAAACCTAAAGAAAACCTGTTAAACACTTTACCGGTGGTAAGAGAATTTAAGGAATTTTTTCCAGATGAGATTCCTCATCTTCCCCCCAAGAGAGAAATTGTTTTCTCCATCGATTTGGTGCTAGGAGCAACACCTGTTTCTAGATCCCCTTACTGGATGAGCCCCCCTGAACTCGTGGAGTTGAAAAGGCAATTGCAAGAACTTTTGGATAAAGGTTACATCAGATCAAGCGTATCTCCTTGGGGAGCACCAGTGCTATTCATGAAAAAGAAGGATGGAACCTTCACGATGTGCATTGACTACCGTCAATTGAATAAGTTGACAATCAAGAACAGATACCCATTGCCCAGAATAGATGACCTCTTTGATCAGGTGAGAGGGGTTTCAGTATTTTCTAAGATTGATCTAAGGACTGGTTATCACCAACTCAGAATTAAGGACGAAGACATCAGTAAAACAACTTTTTGAACTAGGTACGGTCACTATAAATGTGTAGTCCTACCTTTTGGTTTAACAAATGCCCCTACCATGTTTATGTGCTTAATGAACAACATTCTGACCAAGTACTTAGATAAATCGTACTAGTGTCCATAGATGATATTCTAGTCCATTCAAAAAGTGTGGAAGAGCACAAAGAACACTTAAATATAGTTTTACAGACCTTGAAAGAAAACTAGCTACATGCCAAATTCAGTAAATGTGAATTTTATAAAGATAAGATTCAATATTTGGGGCATATTATTTCTGAACAAGGATTGGTTGTGGACCCTGAGAAAATAAAGGCTATTAGAGAATGACTGGTGCTGACTGATGTTTCAGTAGTGAGATCATTTATGGGAATTGCAGGTTATTATTGAAGGTTTGTGGAAATATTTTCTGCAATAGCATACCCCATAACTTCATTACAAAGAAAAGGCACCAAATTTGAGTGGACTGAAAAATGCCAAAACAGTTTTGAACAACTGAAATTAAAACTTACTACATCCCCTATACTGAAAATTGCAGATCCTGACAAAGAGTTTCTTGTGTGTAAGGATACATGTAGAAAGGGATTGGGAGGAGTTTTGTTGCAATAAAATTATGTTATTGCATATGAGTCTCGAAAAATTAAGAAACATGAACAGAATTACAGTGTATATGATCTGGAATTGGATGCTGTAATTCATGCCTTGAACATGAGACGGAACTATCTTCTTGGAAAAAAAAGTACATTGATGACAAATCATATTAGTCTCAAGTATTTCTTTTCTCAAACAGATTTGAATGCTCCACAAGCCAAATGGCTGTCTTTTCTGAGTGAATTTGATATGGACATAAAACATATAAAAAGGAAATAAAACAAAATTATTGATGCTCTAAGCAGTAATGCTTGCAAAAACATAGGCATCATTGGGAGTAGTACTAGTTTTGACTCAGAAGAATTAGTTAAGGAGGTAGCAGATCAAGATCCCAATTATGAAAATCTGCAATTAAAAATGATGAAAAAAGAAATGGCCGAGTACACCCAAAACCAGAAAGGGCTGATATGTTATAAAAACAGATCATATATCCCCAATTTGGAGTCTTTGAAAAAATAAATTCTAGATGAACATCATAAACAGCCATATGCAGGACATCCTGGATACCAGAAAATGCTTACAGCCTTGAAAAATAAATTGTTTTGGCCAGGAATGAAAAAGGATGTAGCAGAATATTTAGCTAGGTGCATGGAATGTCAACTAGTCAAAGTTGAACATTAGCATCCAGATGGTCTTTTAAATCCCTTGCCAATTGCAGAATGGAAATGGGACATTGTTTCTATAGATTTTATAACCAGGTTACCTAGAACCAAGTACCAGCATGACTCAGTGATGGTAGTGGTAGACACTTTAACAAAAGCTGCACACTTCATACCTGTAAAATCTACTTTTGGGACAGCCCAAGTAGCAGATGTGTTCCTAAAAGAAATGGTGAGGCTACACGGGGTCCCAAAGATGATTATTTCAGATAGAGATGCTAAGTTCACAGCTACCTTTTGGAAAGGTCTATTTGGAGGCATGGGCACTAAATTTAATTTTAGAACTACTTATCACCCTTAGACAGATGGTAAAACAGAGAGAACAAATCCAATTTTGGAGGACATGCTGAGAATGTACGTGATGGATAGGCGATCAAAATGGGAGGACTACTTGCATTTAGTTGAATTTTCTTAAAACAACAGCTATCAATCCTCCATTAAAATGAGTCCATTTGAAGCCCTCTATGGAAGAAAGTGTCGTACTCCTTTAAGTTGGAGCCAACCGGAAGATAAGCTAGTATTGGGAGCAGATACTTTACAAGAAATGGAAAGGATTGTCAAACAAATACAGAGAAACATCAAGACAGCACAAGATCGGCAGAAAATCTATGCTGATAAGAAAAGAGCGCATCGAGAGTTTAAAGTGGGTGATCATGTGTATTTGCGTATTAAACCCAAGAAGAGCACACTTCATGCTGGAAGTTGTGTAAAATTGGCTCCTAGATATTGTGGGCCTTTTGAGGTGTTAGAAAGGGTGGGACCAGTGGCTTATAAGCTGGCCTTACTACCCCATGTTAAAGTTCATGATGTGTTTCATGTTTTGTTATTAAAAATATATTTACATGATGCTTCTCACATTGTTTATTGGAATGTGATATAGGTGGAACCAAAAAGGGAGTTCCTTCCAGAGCTGTTTCAAATAATGGAGCAGGAAGAAATTGAATTGAGAAATCGAACAATAGCAAGAATAAAGGTGCAGTGGAAGCACTTTACTGTTGAAGAAGCTACATGGGAAAGAGAAGCTGAGATGATGGAAAAATATCCATATCTATTTTCAAAATAAACTCTAGTGGTTAGTTGTTAACACCGAGGACGGTGTTTGTTTTCAGAGGGGGAATATGTAACACCCTTAGTTTTATGTTTTCAAATTAGACAATTGAAATTATGTCCAAAGGGGAGTGGACCCCAATGGATAATTATTGTGTGGATGTAATTAATTAATCATTTATGAAAAATAAATAAAATACTTTCTGTGCATATTGACCAAATGATATTTTTGAGATCACTTGCCTAATCAATGAGGTATGGAAAGAGGCTAAGACTTTCTCCAAAAATATTTCAAAAAAACCTTGAAAGAATTTATTTCTAAATTATATTTTTGAGGAAAAATCTAAAATTCCCCAAGGACGTGGAGAGTAGTTGGGAAGATGTAAAAGATGGAAAAGTAGAAAGCATCTTTAAAGTCCCTAAATAAGGGAAACCTAAGCAAACGGCAATAAAAGAATTCTATAATTCTGAACACAGAATTAGAAACAGGCTTTGGGGAGCATAAGCTTAAATAAGCTACTCCAGAACAGATTGGGGGTTGATCTGATCTGGGGGAGGATCTCAGCTCGGGGGTGAGTTCTGTGGATAAAATAAATCTAAGGTTGGGAGGTTTGGTTTGCATAGAAGAGGTATGTACATAGATTTTATGAATGATTAATTTTGATGTTGTTAGTCAATATGGATAAATGATGTAGTTGTTATGTTTAGTTTAGTTGCTGTGTTATAATATTCCTTACATTTCACATAATTAAATAGAAGAAATAAATCTTCTACCTTTCTATATGGTAGTAAGGAAAAATCCTAGGGAATACTATCAGCCAGAATCTCTAAACCATTATTTGGCTTAAATCTGGGGATAGGAAAAAAAAATGATTCCCTAGAATAATTAAAAGTGTAACTTTAATCTGCTTCTATAAGGAATAAATACTAGAACACAAAGATATAGATTTTCAATACTCCTATATAATAGCTGTGACAAAATTATACTTTGAATATATACATGCATATTAAAAGAGAAAATTAATTCAAAGTAAAAAAAAAATTATGATCAATTAAACTATTAAATACATCAGAAAAGAATAGGGTACTGTGAATAGGTATAAAAATGTAATTCTGTTGTATCATATGGTATGCTGGCCATGAAAAATATAAATTATATTCAGAATAAAATTAGCTGATAACTATAAGGAAAAAGATAGATTAATGATATTAAATCATTGTGAAGTTCTCTTACCTATAGCTCTAAAGTAATTTTAATTATTGGAGTAAATAGAAAAAATGAAAGGTTATTCTATATGGTGAACAAGGAAATGCATCCACAGATTTACCAAATAACCATTGTAGAAATTTATTTGCTATACTAAACCCCATTGTGAAGTTATTACTAGGTATAGTAAATAACCATTCATTCAAACAACTAACAGAGAACCAGAAGAGAACCCATTTCCCTACCTCAATATGTGACATATACAAGTAGGCCTAACTTAAATTTATTGGCTAAACAGTAAAATGCTCTGTTTTTACGAAAACACAGGTGAACTTCATACTTGTAAAATAATGTAAAAATAATGTAAATACTATTAGTTTAAAAACTCAGCCGGATATATTCAGAAATTCCTTACAGGAGAATATTAGAAGAATGGTTATTACAAATATTAAAAATGATCAAAAATATTTATGAATAAGTATATAAAAAGTCCTAATAAAGTTCGCAGACTTTGGAAACAACTAACAGTAAAAAAATGAACCAGTGATGAATGTTAACAAATATCCTGGTGCCGAGATTCATGTTAACGAATCTCCAAATTCTAGTTTACTATATTACAAATTACATTGAGTAAATCTTCTCAAGAAAATTCTCAAGGTATTGCTCTCCAGCAATTAATGATAAACTCTCAAAATACATTGTTTCATATAAGAATTAAAATGAGTTACTCATACCGACTTGTAACAAACGAGAATAATATTGGTGTCAATGGACCCCGGTAAAATATTTCAGGAGTTTTCAATATGAAAACAAAGTCACATCGTTGTAGGGAATTACCTACAAAATCAACCAAGAAAAATGAGTATTGATAAGGGGATTGACCAGTTTATAAACGAATTAGTTAACAGAGGCTAAGGGAAGTCGAACAAGAATATACGTACCCCATTAACTATAGCGTAAGAGTTAAACTCCTCTATGTGAGGAAACGATGAGTTAGACACCAAGAACGATGACTGTTAGTTGGCAATAGAAATACAAATATGAATAAGAATTTTATTCGATGTAAAATCACCTGAGAAAATTCTTCCTAAGGACAAATGCAAGGAGGGTCAAGGAAACTCCGTCGAAATTTATCATTGGTGTGGAAATCAAGCTTAAGAACAACACCTTCCAAGGATCAAATTCTGTGTGGAATGTTCATCCAAGACACCCAACTTGCCAAGGAAAAACCCATAAACCGTATAAGAAATGAATGGAGTAACTGGTAAGAGATTGCCGTAAGAAAACGTAAAACAAAAACAAAACAAAAAATTGATGTCTATGCCATGTAATCCCAGACTCAAATGGTAAATAGAGTTGAAATCATTGGAAGGAAACTATACATAATACAACATTCAACGTAGAATGATAGAAGAACCATTCTCGTCTGAATTTGAATAAAATCATGGAATGTGTTCATAAGACAAGCAATAGATTTCGTATCTGAGATAAAAACGCCTTCGTATAGAGGGTCAACTCTGTGGACAAACGATAGACCAAATGCACTGGAAAGAGGAATAGAACGTGGGCATGGAACTTTTATGGTAAAATGAAAACCTAACCAGTGTGTAGATCCCACCGTCCACATGTAAGGATCTGGGAGTATAGGTGTGGATTGAGACCTCTACCTCTGGTATGGATAATGTGTTAAAACAATGATACAAATGCCAACCACATAAATCACACGGAATAGATTCACACTTTTATTATACAGGACGTGATCACATGGGAGAGCGAGGGAATAACAATGAAAAAATCATCACTCAACTCCTTTCCTCTTGGCACATAAATTAACCCAGAATCATCACAGTACAAGTGACATAAAACTCCACACGGAATTCAAATATCGAGGCGTGCAAACACGTCAATCCTGTTGGTTTAACCAAAAACCACGATAACCTCAAATTAATTCAATTAGACAAATATTGCTAGACAAAGATCCGATGTATTTAAAAGTCTGATGTGATGGAAGCCATTATTGTAGAGAGCACTTAAGGTTCAAGTCATTAAGAGGGAGACGAGCAAAATATAGATACATAGATCAATTTTCACAACGCTTATAAATAAATCGAAATCTTTAATACCAATATAGAAATTACTAAATGCTCACAAAGGCGGCAAGGGTATAGTTTTATAAATACCATGCGAATCAAACGAAGTGTTGACCATACGTCAATAGGAAGACGTTAGGGGTCTAGTCCACGAAATGATTAATACAAATAATACACTCCTCACTGATAATGTATACGACTGTAGAGTGACCCTAGCATCATGAGACACATTACAAAGACTACAACTCGTATCATTGAAGTTAACTTTTAAAATTCCATACCCATATGTATGTGTACATTCGACTAAGTATGGCATAAGTTACCATTCTTAAGTATCATGATGGAACGCATATTATATGTGTTATAAATTAAATGAAGTGTGAGGGTCAATGTTAGAAATATTATGACCCTTATACCAAATAGTGATTAAATAGGTTGACATAAAAATTGAAGAAGATACAAATCATTGCTAGGTGTAATGATATATATATGGAAGAAGTAGAGGGGAGAACCATCAAAGTGATCACTGGTCATAAAAGTAAGTGAAGATTTAATTGCAGAAAATTAATGTATATGCAGAGTTATATACATTAGTTAAAAAGATAGATAAGCTTACTGTAAGTGGAATTACAACATAGAAAATTAATGCAAAAATTTGAGATCACTATTCTTAGAGGAGTGGAAAAAATATATGTATATTTTTAGTAAGAGAGACATTACATTTGTGTCTCCAGAACGAAGGTATAGATAAAGTCGTTTATTTCTCTGTCCGGTTAAATATTTGGTGCCCAGATATGTTGTAGTTAGTTTCTTCTTAATATTAAAAACCTTCCTTCAGCAAGAAGACTGGTTTTCCCGCATTGGGTTTTTTCGGGGACAATTGTCCAGAAAATCCTTGTGTTTCACTTTCTCATTGTGCATGTTATTCAATTTAGATATGCATGTGTATGATGTTAATGTATTTACTTTGATGTTAATGATGGAGATTTCAGATTAATAACTCAATGTAATTAGAAGAAGTAAATCAATATTTAGCACTAGAATTTATGTGCTCAGAAATTTTACATAGTCTGAAACATTTTTCACGAATATTGAAAGCCTATGCTGCAAGAGCCTGGAGATTTTAGAGAAGAGGATTCAAGATCAACAACTTTTATATATATATATATATATATATATATATATATATATATATATATATATATATATATATATATATATATATATATATATATCATTTTTTAATGACACAAGGCGCGTAGTAATCATAGGAAAATTTTGGTGAATAAAAATGTGCTGGAAGTTCAGGTCTATGTGGTCCTCAGATTCCCTATATAGTAACCTCATACTTGGACATTTTGCAGTATGTGAGTATATTTTGTTTTTTCTTGTCTTGCCATATGAGCGAATTGTGAAGTATTTTATATATTCTTTTATTTTACATGCTAATTATATTGGGATATACATAATGCATACTCATGAAGTGATTAATGCCATAGCAACATTGTAATGGTAATGCATACAAATACATGTAGCACAGAACATTACTGACTATGAGAAAAGTCGATAAATAATCAGCTCTCTGTTGAGTAACGTCAGTAAATAAATTGAAAGTGTTTCGCATTATATTTTATGATGAAAATCAATGATGTTATTGGATTCATAATGTATCTTTAACTGCTATGCTATGCAGTCACATTACAAATCAAGTGAAATAATAAAAGTATATAATGCCAATAAAATAACAAAAAATTGTTGGTATATCAACCATTGATGTTTACGATATTTCTCTCCATATACAATAATTACCAAAATAAAATCAACAATTTGACATTTTTATATATCTAATATTCCAATGTCAAGGATTACTATATATCTGTATTATTTTTATGTAAATTGATTTTCCATTTTAAGATAAACTTAAAAACAGATGGATAGTAAGCACCTTTGCTTAAAGGAATAAAAGTATCGAGTAACCCAATCTTAATAACTTAATCACTATTCTTATTTATAAAAGAATAACTCAAGGAATTCTAGTAGAGATTTTTCCATGTGGCAATATTTTACAATATTATTTAGTCAAAAGCCTTTACATTCTTAAATTTAATGCATCTAATATTTCTATACTTTCAAGTGGTTTATATATAACCTATTTTTTAACATCCCTCAAAAAAATTTCACTTTAAAATTAATGTTTATTAGTAGTTTATTACTATTGAAAAAAAAATCACCACTAATACAAACAAAAGTAAATGTGTTGTAGAAGGTAAATGCAAACTTGAAATATACTATCTAAAAGCTTGTTCCCCTCTTTGTATCAGCCTATAAATCGAAATAATTTATATAAAAAATATACAATTTTTTATTATAAAAGTATAATTAGTAATTTAAAATATAATTAGTAAGAATGGCATAAAAGGAAATAAGCGAACTATGGTATTTAAAAGTTTGATGTTATTATTATAAATCAAAATAAGTTATATTAGTGTAAATTCATTATTGATTTAGATTTATTAAATTTAGGGTGGTTAGATTTTTTTTTGAAGTGTAAATGTTTTTTGAAAGTGTAAAAGTTGAAAAAACGTTTGCACTTTGAGTGTTTGCCAATGTTTAACGAATATGAGATTATTATATATATATATATATATATATATATATATATATATATATATATATATATATATATATATATAAACATACACAAGAGTATATCTATTTTAATCTTAGATCTGTATCTATCAAGCCTCGAGAAGAATCAAATTTGTTCGGGTGCAAATTTCTTTTAGAGTGAAAAAGAAATTTTATTCTTATTGGTCCTTCGAAGTTAACATTGATACGTGGTTGTTATTTATGTATATACACCATATATTAACTATATATCACCTGTATGTTAAGTACGGATAGAGTCACACATCTCCATTATTTTCACAGAGTAAGCATGGAAAAGATTTCACATCCCCTTTATTTTGAGCAACATGGCAATAAAGTTTTCCAATGATATAATTCTTCATGACATTGTAATTTTTCATTATTTAAATTGCATTTTGAAATGCGTAAATGGTGTCCATACTTTAAAATTCTATTTCTACATTTAAATTATGTAGAGTACATAGAGTACACTTATAGCTCCAAAAACCTTTTAAGAAAAATATATACCAAAAATTACATTATCTCCAAATATTTGAATAATTAAATCAAACTAGTTGCTTTAATTTTGAGAAATTTGTTTTTTTTAGTTGTTTATATTAGATGCATATATCTCATATTAAAATATTTTATTCAACATTAACTCATTGAAATATCTTATTATTGTTTTATATAATATATGAAATATTTTACATTAAAGATGCATAACGAAATATTTTATCATTTTCATTTTGAACTATTGGAAAACATATCATAACTTAGTTTAAAAAAATAGAAATTTATATTAACTCATTATTATTATTCAAGAAAAGAAATTTCATATATATATATATATATATATATATATATATATATATATATATATATATATATATATATATATATTCCATATCCCAATATTTGTATTATTCATATTTTTTAAGTTCTACTGTTACCAACTTCATATTAATAATTTAATGAATTACAATATCTTTCTCATTAGCACTAATTGATCTTTTTCACTTTTAATTATTTTTTATCTTTATATATTTAAAGTTGAGATAACTTATTTTGTTTAAATTTGATAATTAAATCCTTTATTTATAGTAAAAATAAATTTTTATTTTTTATTTTTTATATTAGTTAATATGGATATTTAATTATCTTCTTTAAGGTTTATATCAAAATATTTTTATAAGTAGAGGAATTATGTCTTTCTCACATTTAGAAGTAAAAATATAAGAATCTTTTTTTATATACATCATGTTTTTTTTTTTTGTTAATTTAGTAGTGCCTTGCTATTTTCTATTTATGTTTTGAAAGCAAGTTACAAACATAATATTCAGTCTGTGGCCTCAACCTGCCCGAAGGAAACCATGTCTGTTGGCCACATTAAAGAGTTAAAATCTATCCAAAATTGAAACAGTTTCATTCTACCATTTTCTTCATTAGGTAACTGAATATTTACTCTATTATCAACAACTCTATTATATGGTATATGTCCTTACAAAAAAAAAAAAATGCATATTATAAACATGACCAGATTGCTGAAACTGCTATCCATCAGAGGATTCAGTCAGTGCTAGATCCTTTGTTGTGGATCCTGGCATATCCACTTGTTACATATGTTGGAGTTGTTTCTCAATTCTGCCTATACGATCATCAATTCTACTGATATGATTAGTAGCCTGGTCTTGTGTGACTTTGATGTGCTTCAACTGATTGTCAATATCTTGCAATAATTACATTATTTTAGGTTCTATCTTCTCTTGATGAGGTGGAAAGCTATGTATAGCCTTAGCCAAGAGGCATTTAACAATCCATTAAGTATGAACTATTTGATGAAACAGTGATAAAAAAAAACGAGTATTGCCTGGATCTGTGATGAAATCCATAATTCCTTCTTCTGCTTCGTTATCTTCCTCATCAGTTCGAATTTCTCGCTCCCAACCTCGAATTTCCTGTCTAACATTTGAAGAGTTGCCAATATCATAAGTTTCAGAGAGGTTTTTTATAACCTCTTATCTTGTCTTTCTTCCTCTCTTCTTGAGGTTAACTTCAGGTTGTACCTTCTTCTGTTTCCCTTTTTCAGGATTAAGGGCTATGGGATGTCGAGTTTGTCTCTTGACCATGATGAAAAACTGGCTTAAATAAGTGAGCTCTAGCCTAATAATGAATAGAGACAAGAAATAGGAAACCATTAAAGTTTTGACTTTATCAGAAAAATTACCATTTGGGTCAATCTGATTTCCTTCGACTGTATAAAAAATTATTCTTCCTCGTAAAGGAGCCAAGTGAAAACAGTTAACCCATTCCCAGAAAATACAGAAGGCCCAGAAATAACAGAGGGTCTTGTTAGACGTTATGAGGCAGCAAGCAGACAAAGATAACCAGAGCTTATGAGTCGGAATTACAAAGAGATGACAGCGAGTCAGAATACAAGCCAACCTACCATGAGGGCAAAAAATCCACAACTTATAATCGGGGCCACAGATTATAACATGAGGGTGCTTTGCATGCATATCCTTCCACTGGCTACTGGTGAAAATATGATAGAAACAAACAAACTAGAGATGTGAAATGAGAACAAAATATATTGTAGACAGAATAACCCAACAACTCCCATGCCAAATCGAACTTGTAATTGCAACCCACCCAACATCAGAATTCCCAACACGGTAAGCCCTAGACTTAAACTTAACCAAAACAATAGGTTTACGCTGAAGGTGACAGGGGTCCCTAAAACATGGTTCGACAGGGTTTAAAGGAGGAAAGACAGACCAGTATTCCCCCTGTTTAAACCAACTAAGCGAAACTATCCTAGAGCAATGCATAGCCCAGAATACAACAACGAGCATGGATAGAAGATTGATAATTACATACCCTAGCAATTCAGCGCGTCTGGTGCAGGATATGGTTGTCTTTGTCCTCCTTTGCCTCTTCAGAGTTGCAGCTCTAGTTGAATAATGCATGTTGTAATGAAACTTACAATAAATATGCCCTTTCTTCGCCGTAATTTTTCCTTTCCATCCTGACAGCACAGGCTGTCTTCCCAAATGCATCATTAAACTCCTATCTTCTACATGCTGCCATGATCACGATAAGTATTGTCACTTCATGGGTAATGAATGCAGGGTTAATAGAAGCCTCCACTTGTCGAGCGTCTCATTTTGGCAACCTTGATCTATGATCACCCCGATCGGGGGTTCTTTGATCAACAAGATCTCTGTTTATAATTATCTGGAGAGGATGTAGTTCTATATCCCAGACTCTGTCAGTTGGTGTTGTATCCAAGTGTCTATCACCATTTCGACTACCCCAATTTGCCAAAACGTTTACTCAGTATATATATTTAAATATTTTATTTATGGTAGAGATTAAAATATTATTTTTAATATATGTCAAATCTATGTTAAAATAAAACATAATTATACTTATCTTATTTCATAATTTTTTTGTTTTTATTTTTATTGTTTATATTTTTTTTGTTAATTTTAAATTGTATTGTTTCAAAATGCCTTAATATAAAAAATGATAATTTTTTTTTTATGTAATGGATATCTCGAGTCACAATCTACCTCAATGGAAAATGATACTATTGTTGTTGGAAAATACTTTATATATTTTCAAAATGTCAATAACTAGCATTGCTAAGTCTATGCCAAAATCATCTAAACTACTAAAAGTGCAAAACATGCACTGAGTGGATAAATATAACATCAATAATTATATGAATTAACTGGGGTGAGATCCTTAACATGAGTTCCTACTAGTTCTAAAGGTTTCAGACCACATTGAGATTTCCTTCTATGCAAGCAAGTTGAGCACCCAAACTTCCAAAACAAGAGCTTTGATGACATCGAACATGTTGGATTTCATTCATGAAAAATATTATATCATTATTTTCTTTATGTTTTTCCTTCGGGAACCTACCTAAGAGGTCCTTTATTTGTTAGTGGAAGGTGATGGAGTCCAAATATTGGATTTTTCTTCCACTAGTATGTCTAGGTTTGGGAACCTAGACATACAATATAACAATGTGAGGGCACAACAATACAAGGCCGACCTAACAATAATAATGTAAGGGCACAATGATAAAAATATTGGGGTTACAGGCATACAACATTAACAATAAGGGGGTTACACTAACAACAATAAGGGAATATACTACTAATATAGGGACCTGACATGCCCCTTTCCTTCAAAAATTGTTTTCCTCAACGCTTGAGTAGCTTCAGATGCTTCTGTATAAAATTATCATCCTCCCATGTAGATTTTTCTGTGGTTCAGTTCCTCCACTTGATGAGATACTCTTAAATTGATCGATTTCATAGTTATCGAGTTCTTGTTTCCATGACTTCTTCATGTTCTGATATTATTTTTCCTTCCTCATCAAGTTCTAGCAATATTGTTTGAACTGGAAGTTTGTCACCTATAATATTCTTTAGTGGTGAAACATGGAAAATTGGATGCACTCCCGAAGAAGCAGGAAGCTCCAATTTGTATGCCATAGTACTAATCTTTTGCAACACCTTGTAAGGACCATATTACTTTGGTGATAATTTATTATCCTTCTTAGCTTGCTTGAGGGAAATTTGTTTGTATGGTTGTAGCCATAAAAATACCCAGTCTCTTACATCAAAACTTCTCTCGATGCAATGTTGATATGCATGTTGTTTAATTTGATTTTTTGCCAAATTTAGGTTATCCTTTAAGAGTTGGAGAACTTCTTTTTGATGCTCGATTTGATCTCCCACTACTTGAACGTTATGATTTTCTGGTAAAGATGATGTGATGGACAGTGGATGATATCCAAAAAGTTCCATAAATGGGGTCATTTTTACTACAATATGGAAGGAAGTGTTATACCACCATTTAGCGAGAGGTAACCACTTGACCCATTGTGTTTTCTTATTAGATGCAAAACAATGAAGATATTCTTCCTAAAATTTATTCACTATCTTAGTTTGACCATCAGATTGAGGATGATAAGATGAGCTATGAGCTAGTTGAGTACCCAAACAAGAAAATAATCCATCCAAAAATTTCTAGTAAAAATGGGATCTTTGTCCCTTACAATAATATTTAGTTTTCTATGTAGATTTTCAATTGTTTCCATAAATGAAATCGTAGTTGTACTTTCTTTAAATGGATGAGATAATGCACAAAATTCTTCATACTTGGTAAGTCTATCAACTGCCACAATGATGACCCACTTTCCTTCAGACTTAGGTAAACCTATGATAATATCAATTTAAATCTCCTCCCAACGTTGACTTGGAATGGATAAAGGTTGTAGAATAACCAGGGTTTTAATTGTCTCAAATTTTTGTTTCTAGCAAACCAAACATTCTACCACAAACTTCTGAATATCATATTTAAGGCCATCCCAAATAAATTTTTTCTTCACATTGTGGTAAGTTTTTAAAAATCACAAGTGTCCTCCTAAAGGAGAAGTGTGAAATTCCAAAAGAATATATTTTTTTTAGTTGGGAATTATTACAAATATATAAGTGATCTTTGTACCATATATAATCATTTTTACAACTAAATGTATCAGATGTAATAGGATCATGCTACAACTTTTGAATGAGTGTCCACACTTCTTCATCCTTCTTCCATTCATCCCTTGATTTGGTTATCCAATATGGTTGGATAATATAAATGGAACAAAGCAATGCTTCCACCTCATCATCCTTTCTTGAGAGTGCATCTTCAACAACATTTAGCTTCCCTTTTTCTTAGATAATTTCAAAGTCATAACCCAACATATTTGTGACCCATATTTTCTACTCTTGTGAAGATATTTTTTGTTACAAAAAGTGTTTAAGACTATCATGATCATTTTTTACCTTCAAGTGTCTTCCCATTAGATAAGGTCGTCATTTCTTTAGTACATGTAGTATTTTCAACATTTCCTTCTCATAAATAGCTTTATGTAAATAATGTCCTTTGATTATATTGTAGATCTAACAAGAAAATATATAAAAATAGAAAATGTGCCAAAGAAATAACACCATGGAAGATAAAACTTCAGATCCTCATTAATATAAAAACCCTTGAGATAGGGAAAAACCGTACATTCACTACTTAAGGAAGGAGATCACGCAACAAGCCATATTCTTGCCAATACAATTATCCTTGAAATATCTCAATGGAGAGTTTCTAGCCTCTATCTAGGTTTCATACATGAAATAGCATGGCTAGTTACCATGGGTCTCTCAATACCATACGTCCAATAAAATGGGCTTATCACTTTATTCCCTAGCTACATGTGGTCCCTTGAATAATGTGGGTTAACCATTTTATTTATTAACTATGGCCCATTTATTTATCATTCTTACATTATTACATCATATGATACCCTTGGCTACCTTCCTCTATACCCTATATTATCGCCCTTAGGTATACCACATTACACCCCCATTAAACATGTTTCGTTGCCGAAACATTAGAATAACACAAATGGGTGAAAATGTGAAGTTGGGTTACACTTTTTTCCCTTTTTTGAGAAAAGAATTTCATTTTTTTCTGTTCTTCAACTTTTTGCAAACCAAAACAATTTTTCTGTTTCAAATTTCATTTTGCATAAAAATAAAAGTTGTTGGAAATTTTATTAGCTTTCTATTACTTATTTTTTTGAATTTTGTTTATACACATTTGATATGTAAACTTAGTGTTTCTTTGAGTCTGTGTTTTTTAACAATTGAAGGATTCATAAAAAGTTATGTTAATACATGCTTGTGTATTATTTTAAAACTTTGTGTTTTTTAGAAACAAAATGTGTTACAACAATCTAGACAGAGTCTAATTTGGTTTCGTTATATTTACAAAACCAACTGATTCATATAATAATTACTAGAATTTTTTGAACTGATCCAATATGAAAAAGATACATATTATGAATATGTTTTGCGATGAAAAAAATTTCTCAACATATATTTTATAAACTAAAAATCAAGAAATTACCCATTATAGACGATGGACCAATGTAATGCACCATAATTTTTTCAATTTTTTATGCAGTGTATTTTGGAAGATACAAAATATTGATTTCACTGTATCATAATGACCTTCAGAAAGTGTTTGCACCTATTTTATTACAAAATCAAATAAAATTAGTAAATATTTATCAAATTCCATAAAATTTATATTTCCTCAAAGTAGACTGAATTATGAAAATGCTTGTCTTAGTTCCAATAGTTAATTCAGAAAGTTTCATGGTGTTTAATCAGTCCAAAGTTGAAGAAATGTATTTAAATCTTGGCTCCACGTAATTACAGACGTCTTAGTTTGGCCAAACTTTTAAAAAAAGTTTGGTCGAATTGTTTTTTGCACCGATGGCCCGAGAAGTCTAACGACACAAAATTTCGACCAAATTTATTACAGAAGTTCAGCCAAACTTTTACTTTACTTTCCTTTGACCGGAAAATACAATGAAGCCCCTCCAAAAAAACATTTCGCGGCAATATAAATTGACGTAAAAGCATTCATTATTTTCGCATAATTTCACGCATTTTTTCAATTGGTCTGATTTTGCAAAGGATTATTTTGGGTTTAAGGATATTTTTGCATAACATTCAAAGGACAAAGGTCTAATTTTGAAAAGTATTGTTTTGGGTTTAAGGATTTTTTGGCATATCATTCAAAGGACATTTCTTGGAGGTACGTAATACATTTTTTGGATGGTTTTTTGGCTTCATTTTTTTTTTAACGTATTTTGTTTTTAATGGTTTTGGGCATAATTTCCATTGTTTTTGTTTTAGGGTATTTTTTTTTTAGAAGTATTGGGCTTAATTTTCATTGGTTTTTTTATGTTATCTGTTTTTTAGAATTTTGGGGCTTAATTTTCATTGTTTTTAGAGGTTTTGGGCTTCATTTTCAAAGGACATTTTTTTGGATGTATTTTGTTTTTAGAGGTTTTTGGGCTTAGTTTCCAAAATACATTTTTTGGACTTAATTTGGAAAGGACTCTTTTTAGGCTTAATATTAAAAGGACATTTTTTCGCGGTATTTTTTAAAGTGATATTTTTTTAGAGGCGTTTTTGAGGTATTTTTGAAAGCGACATTTTTTAAGAAGATGGAATTAATTTTCAATGGAAATTTTTTGAAGGTATTTTTTGAAGTGACATTTTTTTAGAGTACGTGTTTGAGGTTAAAGTAAATCTTTTATAATGATTTTTTAAATTGAGTTTTTGTCTAACTTTTTAAATGAAATTTTTTTGCAGGACTTGGAAGGAAATATTTTGAGCTTCGTTTCTTTTTTATAAGACATTTTTTTCTCATATTTTTTAAACTAAGTGTTTTGAATTGAAGTATTTATTTTTTGAAAAAAATTTAAAATGAGTTTTTTTTATTAAGTTAAATCTTTTGTGATGTTTTTTTTAATTGAGCTTTTGTTTAAATTTTTGAAGGAAAATTTTTGAACTTCATACTCTATTATCATAGGAAATCGAGGGAATCACATGATAAAATATGATGGAACCAGAGACCCTGAGGAACATAGAGAAGAAGGGAGAGAATCTCACAAAAGAAAGACGGAATCACTCTCAAGTATTGAAAGGGAAAATCAACCTCAGCTAGAAGTTGAAGCAGGTATGTAAATGTATATTATGAATTTGATATTTAAAATTTTGCTAGTGTAAAATGTGAAGCTTAATTTTTATCTAATGAACTAATTTGAAAAATATTTTGCAATGTAAATAGAGAGAGATATTCCTCAAAACATTGATGATGAGATGCAAAGTTTTGAAAGAGAAAGTGAAAGAGATATTGAACCAATGATTGAAGATGGTGAAAATCTTGAAAGAAATTCAATTGAAGAAACTGAATCAGAAGGTATATGTGTGTGTGTGTGTGTGTGTGTGTGCGTGTGTTGAATACATGCACGTATTATTGAAATTATACATATTTATTAATTTAGTTATTTATTGAATATGTAAAATTATTATGTAATATTAATTTGAATATGTACATATGAAATCAATGTCAATGATGAGATGTTAGAAAATGTTGACACTCACACATATGGAGATGAAAGAGCAACCATGTTATATGATATCGTGTTAAACGCATTTTTGATACATACTTCATAAAGGAAAATGTGACAGTTCAAGCCCAAATGTTGAAAGGTCTCCTATCATTAAGGAAAATAAAAGAAGATACGACTTTATTGGGTATTCAAAAATCAACAAAACATAAAAAAATGAAGGAAAATGTGATACAAAATATAAATAGTGCTATAAATTCACTTAGAAGATCTAAATAGATTTTTTTTTTAGTTGCATGTAGAGAAGTACATATGGAAGTGGTTTCATAAAGTACTAAAGAGAATCGCTTTGTAAAATCTATGGCATGAGCATTAGGAGCCTCATGAAAATATTTGCATAAACATCGAAAATTTCAGTTGCAAATAGATGTAAATGATGAAAACACATGTTGGAGAGCTATTTGTAGGCAACCATAAAAATATAGACTTGGATAAAATGTAGAAAAACAATTTATGAATATTGCAAGAAAAATTCACGTGTTTTGCCGAATGCAAGAGATGTGATGTGATGAATAATAGCACAAAATTAGTATGAAGAACATGAAAAAAATTTCTTAGACACCACTCATATAGAGTTGTTCAACAATTTCAAAGAAGAGAATTGTGAAATTGATGTCTCAATCAATGCTTTTGTTCAACAAAAACCATGGTATGTAAAACCTATCACCGTACATGACACTTGTTGTTGTCGTTATCATGTGGAATTTTAATTATATTATGACACATTCCTTAATGTTGGTTGTAAATTTTGGAAAGATTCACTTCCTCCTTCCACTATCCGTGATTTCATATCTCAAATTATATGTGGAAGACAAAGCCATGAATTATTTTACGAAACAAAATGTCTTGGTGGTAAAAAATGTGGTGATTGTGGAAATTTTACTAAATTTCAAAACAAATATCGTAATGATGTAAATGATCCATCATTTTCCAACTTGAAAGTGAAATTGAGGAGATATGAATATATCCATACATCAATTGACGGTTCAAATAGTGCTAAAATAATTAAATTACAAGAATAAGAAATTTTTGTGATAGAGTTTTTGAGAAAGTTTCAGGCATAAATGTATAAATACACCAAGAATTCCCATAGAACTCGATGTCAAGACTTGCAATTCAAAAAATCATGTGAATTTTTCCACCAGGGATCATTTTGTCAGTAATTGATTTCGAAGAAAACTACACATTTTTTCCAGAAAAAGAAATTCAGAGTGAATACTATCATTTTGACCAAGTCTCCATGCTCGTCCATATTCTATATAAACATGCTAAACAAAAAATTGATCATATAGAAAGAAGCAGTGAAAATCAACATGTTATTAAAGAATATCACTTTTATATCAGTGACGATCGTACACATGATACATGTTTTGTACAACACAATTTTGGAATGATTTATGACTCCTTGAAAAGTCGTGGAATAAAATTCAATGAACATCGGATATGGTCATATGGATGCACAGGTCGATTCAAATATTCACGATCATTATTTTGGTTGTGTTGTCTTCATAAGAAAACCAACATTAAACATTGTTGGAATTTATTTGAGATTGGTCATGGAAAAGGAGAACATAACGGTGCAGGGGTATGCATAAAATGAAAACTTTGAAGATATGAAATGAACCCCTCTGCAAACCGAATTGTTGATGCTAAATAAGTTGTTCAATGGTGCATATATTCACTAATCCATGAGACTAACCGATCAAGGGAAGTGCGAAGGTACATTCAATTTAATTTTTGTTGGACATATCCAATTTTAATCTATGTACATTTATCACAATGATTATATTTGATTGTAATTTGATATCATATATACATTTTCCTTTGAGTTTTCCATATATAGTTTTTTTTTTGCATATCGGGGTGGAAGATGTATATAGATCGATGGGAAATGACATTGAAACAATAAAAGGGACTCCAAAATTGCATTCAATTAAAACAAAGTTGTCCACAAATGTGTTTGCATTGGATAAAAGAAAATATTCTTGTTTTTGTCATGTTTTCATAGGCAACACAAAATCCAATGATGTTTGTGAAAACAAAATGTATATAAAATATTGGAAACATATAGAGCTAAATACAAAGGGGAAAATGTTCATTGCAATGTTTGAAGAAATGCAATCAAAGGAGACTACAATATCATTTGATGGTGATCGAGTTTCTAATCTTGTTATAGAAGATAACATTTGAATCTTTTTCAAATGATAGAGATCTAGAAATGGATACTAAAATTATTTTAAAGTTAACTTTTCATGTTAATTATGATGTAAATTTAAATATATAAGTTTGTTTTATTGTGCAGGAGATGTTTTTGCTGTAATTGCACCTACTGACAACAATGAAAATGTGAAGTATTTTTTGATGTGTGGCACTGAACGAAAGATGAAATTGTTAGAAAACTGTAATGATCATGAGTTTCCATATGAAATAGGATCTATTATATTGAAAGGTTATTTTTCCAGAAAAACTAATCAAAGTGGGGATTTTGTTTACTTTGAAGAGTATCAACCTGATGTCATAAGTTGTCAATATAGTCACTTGGTGTGTGCACCATGCATAAAGTTCATAGAGGTTCAATCAAAGAAACAATCGAAAATTAAGAAATGGAAAATGTTAAAATCCGATCATGAACAAATTATTGAAGATGGCATTGCACTAGAAATTTTTTTATTGAACTGCCGAACAATTTCTTCCCTTTGGATTCATGTTTTAGAACTTTTAGAACTCAACTAAAAATTGAACTGTCTTGTTATGTTATCTGTTCAAGTGTTTTCACATGTATATTATTTTGGTACATGCACACTAGTATCGACTGAAAGTGGATTTTCTATGTGCATTGATGAAAATTGTTGCACATATTGGATATATATATGTTCTAGAATTAAATTAACTAAAAGTAGCTTTTCTATCTGCATTGATGAAAAATGTTGCATGTATTGTATATATATATGTTCTAGAATGAAATTAATAGTTAAAGTAGTTATACTATGTGCATTTATGAAAAATGTTTCACGTACTGGATATATATGTTCTATAATGAAATTAACTGAAGGTAGGTTTTCAATTTGCATTGATGAAAAACATTTCAAGTACTGGATATATATGTTCTAGAATGCATTTCACTGAAAGTAGCTTTTCTATGTGCATTGATGAAAAATGTTGCATGTACTGGATATATATTTTCTAGAATGCAATTTTAAAATTTGATAATTTTTTTGACACATCTAACAAGACCTAGAATCTTATGATTGTTTTCATATATATATATACATGTGTGTCGATATGTATTGCAATTGAATCATTTTAACATATATATTCACACATGTAATTAAATCATTTGTACATGTAAATGTATATATATTCATGTGAAAATTATTTTTGTTTGGAAAACAACAAACTTGAATTTTAAAAACAAATGCCAAATGTAGTTCAACTATCCAAAACATGAGTTTTAAAAACAAAACATTATATCACAACATTACTTCACATGCCAAATATAGTTCAGCCATCCAAAACATGAGTTTAAAAAACAAAACATTATATCACAACATGTTACTAAACATGCCAAATGCAGTTCAACTATCCAATAAAAACAAAACATTAAATATCACAATCACATGCCAAATGTAGTTCAACCATCCAAAACTTGAGTTTTAAAAACAAAAAAAATTATATCATAACATTACTTCACATGCCAAATGTAGTTCAACTATCCAATAAAAAAAAAACACTATATCATGCCAAATGAAGGTCAACTATCTAATAAGAACAAAACATTACATCGTGCAATCACATTCCAAATGTAGTTCAACCATCCAAAACATGAGTTATAAAAATAAAACAAAGTATAACACAACATTACTTCACATGCCAAATGTAGTTAAACCATCCAAAACTTCAGTTAAAAAAAAAAAAATTATAACACAACATTACTTCACATCCCAAATGTAGTTCAACCATCCAAAACTTGAGTTTTAAAAACAAAACAAATTATAACACAAAATTATTTCACATGCCAAATGTAGTTCAACCATCCAAGAATTAAGTTTTAAAAACAAAAAAAATTATAACACAACATTACTTCACATGCCAAATGTAGTTCAACCATCCAAAACTTAAGTTTTAAAAACCAAATAAATTATAACACAACATTACTTCACATGCCAAATGTAGTTCAACCATCCAAAACTTGAGTTTCAAAAACAAAACATTATAGATCACAACATTACTTCGCATGCCAAATGTAGTTCAACTATCCAATAAAAATAAAAAATTATATCACATTCACATGTACCAAATGTAGATCACATAAAATATGTCCAAAATTTGTATCTCACAAGTATCAAGTATCAAGTTATATATATGACTGCAACTAGATAACACTATATATAAAAAGGTAAATTTAATACTATTTATCTATTAAAAATATAATGTTGCACATGCATGTGCATCATCCATGAAATATAGATGGATGTCGTGTCTCTCCTAGCAAAGTCATGATCCTCGAGCTATCCTGCGAAGCGGAAGCATGGGGAACCTGTACATAATTTGTACAAACATTAAAATTTAATGTTTTAAAGTTGAATGAGAATATATAGACCTTCATATAAAAAAACAAAATGTAAAAAAAATCATGTAATACCTCATGAGGTTTCCTCTCCATTTGTTGCTCGCCGACTAAAACTTTTCCCACTGGAACATCTTCAATAGTAAACTGTACAATATAGATGTACAAGTATGAATATATATATATATATATACATATATATATATATATATATATATATATATATATATATATATATATATATACACACTAAAAATTTTCAAATGAAAATGGATATATAAACGTTTTTTCAATAATATTAAAAACAAAATAGACAACCTATTAAAATGGTTGAAATGTTGTGGATGTTCCTATCTCCATCGCTAGAGTTTTTGGAGAAAAGAAATCCTCTATAGGAACCTAAAATTCAAAAAAAATATTTAAGTATAAAATAAGTCAATATCTAGATCTCAATTTCTAATAAAACTTTTCAACTTCAATTTATAGGTTATAAATTAAAAATTTTCAAATGAAAATGGATATATAAACTTTTTTTCAATAATATTAAAAACAAAATAGACAACCTATTAAAATGGTTGAAATGTTGTGGATGTTCCTATCTCCATCGCTAGAGTTTTTGGAGAAAAGAAATCCTCTATAGGAACCTAAAATTCAAAAAAAATATTTGAGTATAAAATAAGTCAATATCTAGATCTCAATTTCTAATAAAACTTTTCAACTTCAATTTATAGGTTATAAATTAAAAGCATATATTTAAAAGTGAAAAGTTGAATACTTGTGCTAGTGGATTTGGCACATCTCCTAAGAGAGGCTCCAAAACAAAATCTCCAAAAACCTAAAATTCAAAAAAATTAAAATAACTCAACATCTCTAGATTTCAATTTATAATAAAACTTTTATACTTCAATTTATAACTTATAGCTTAAAAATATATATATATTTAAGTGAAAAATTTAATACTTGTGCTGGTGGATTTGGCACATCTCGTAAGAGTGGCTCGGAAAGAAAAAATCCAAAAACCTAAAATTCAAAAAAATTAAAATAACTCAAGATCTAGATATATCCGATATTTTAATGTAACTTTTTGAGGTGGAATATATTTAACTTAAAAACATATTTAAAAGTGAAAGGTTGTTCATACTTGTGATGGTGGATCTAGCACATCTCCCAAGTAAGAAGAAGGTACCGACGTCCTCAAAACATTGGACGGAATCAGAATATGCTAAAACATTTTATTATATATATACATGTACATGTGTGCACAATTATTTATTTTTAAAATATATCATCATGTTTCGGTATACTTAAAAAACACTAACATTTGCCAACAGATCTTGATGGTGAGACGATCTTGATTGTATGATTGATGGTGGGATCCATCTTGATTGTTTGAACTGGAGGCTCCGACTGTGATATTAACATTTTCTTCACTCATCAAGTGTTACAACTGCAAATGGTGTTGACATATAATGATTAATTTTTGTTATATATATATATACCTGTGTATGTTTGTGTGTTTATTGCAAATTGTACATGTGTTAAAATAATCACCCTAACCATTAACACATATTGTTCCCATGCCCTCTTGCTCATGAAAAATTAGGTCTTGCCAACCATTGCAACAATTATTTGAATATGTTTTGAGATCTTCAACACTCATGTTGTCAATATCTTCATCTATATAATAAACAAAATTAGCGCGTGCATTCTCACGTGCTCTTTGTCGATTCAGACCAACATCGACTCCACCCAATCCACTATGAACATTATCAATGATGGCATCCCTTTCTTCTTGGCTAATTCAAGAATTGGCATCCATATATAACTGCAAAGTTTCGATACAAAGAGGTTGACTAACCATTGGTAGCTCAGGGTGAGGCAACTCAACATCATGCCTAGCGCCCCTACGGTCATACAATCAACCTTTCCCAGGACCAAAAAATTCAGAGGGAAGGTCATTGTAATTGGGCTTCATTTGCGAAAATAATTATGCATAAAATAATTTTGAAAAATAAATCGGAACCTCGTCATTTCATTGGAGTCTTCCATAGGCTGCAAGGTGTCTATCATACAAATAGTGAGCTATATGAGGGTTCTTGAAATATTTCACCTTCAGCATCCTTATTTTCGGCCCTTCTTTGAAATTAAACATAGAATTGGCCATTTTTTATGTAACTCTTTGTTTAAAAACCTCCCATCTCTTTTTCTCATCACTTCTACAAAAGTATTAGTGGCTTGCCCAAGATTTAGGTACACATCTACTAGTTCGCTTAAAGAGTGTGTAACTATTTCGAAGCTTTGTCGACTCTCAATAGGCAGAGTCAAAGCCATGAGATCTCTCTTGAATTTTGCATGAATATGTTGACACCTTTGTAAAGTGCATTGCTGCATGTTTGTTTCCCAAGGTATATTAGAAATGTCAAACGAATAATTCATGTTTGGTGTGCAACCTTCTACTTGAATGGCACGTTCTTCCCTACGTCTTTTTTTAGCAACATTTGGAATGGCATTTTTAGTCTCTGCATCAATATATATAAAAAATTATTTATTAAAAAAACACATTTAAACAAATGTGTACAAATTGAATGAAAATAATATTCAAATTGACGACCACCTCGATATGGTTGGCTAGCATCTTGCCCACCCTCAAACCATTGAGAACTAGAACGACCACCGATTGGTTGAGAACCAATACGAAGATCTGTTGATTGACCTTTGGGGGAATACATATCAGCACATTCATGCAATCTACCAGCACGTATTGATGGCATCCATCAAAGGGAATGTGAACTACAACCAACCTCACAAGATGATAGAGAAGGTTCATAAAAAAATATGAATTTATAATAAATTCAAAAATAAATTCATACATATAAATACATGTACTTACTCATTGAATAATTTGCGTTAACCATACCATTATTGCATGAACCAGGGGCATGCTCCATTGATGGAGTTGACACCCTTGTCCTCCTAGCTCCTAAAAAATATAAAATAAAACAAGTTAACAACTAATTTAACTCGTGAAATTGATAAAAAAATCAATTCCATATGTACACACATGTATGTATATGTATGAATATTTAATATTATATTTAAATAACATGAACATCCCTCAATCCCTGATCCCCCTCTATTGTAGAGATATGGGATTATGTTGATCTTCGTCGTTCATCCTCCATGATATATATAGATCTACAGTGGATATTTACAATTTTTTTTAAATTACTATTTAAAATAAATTCAAAATAAATTTCAAAACATTAATGTAATTCACTGTACATAAATTATGTAAAAGCACAACTTTCAAAGCACTAACTGATTTTTTAAACTCAATTTAAGCAAAAAATTTATAAAAATGTTAAGTTCACCAAATTGTGCTTTACATGGCGGGATCACCCTTGGTATATAATTTAAAACATAGTGGGAGTGCACTTGGTATAAAACTGAAAAAAACTCATGGTCATTAAGAAAGAAGCGTGAAACTCCATTTAAACAAAAAAAATTTGAAGTCCTCACATTTTTATAAATTAAAATGTGAAGTTCACCACTTGTTGCAAATGTGAATTTCACCAAGTTGCACTTTACATGGTGTGGTGGGAGCACACTTGGTATATAATTGAAAAAAACATGTGGTCATTAAAAAGGACGCATTTATAAGTACAAAACACACACATATCCAAGATATGTTACAATGTTCATAAATAAATTTTGAAGCAAAACGTCTCAACACTAATTCATCTTTGAGAGATGAATCTTGAATTTTGTAATAAGAGCGTCTAAAAACTAATTCATCTTTGAGAGATGAATCTTGCATTGCCATTGCGTCGTATAATTATAATTAATTTATTAATTCATCTTTGATAGATTTATCCTGAATTGGCATTGCCCCATGCAATAGATCAGTAGACATATTATTAATATTTATACAATGTCTTATACTAAAAAATTGAAATTAGCTAACAATATTGTTTTCTTTTACATGCAGTTGTTTTAGCCTCTCCTTATTAACTTGGTACACACCTTTCATCTAGTTGCACATAAGTTTGAAATTGGTGAAAACTAAAATTCCATTAGATCCATACTCCATAGCTATTTCCAAGCCTTCTATCAATGGAATATAATATGCCTCATTGTTTGTTGTTCTTCCCAGTATATTCATTTTCCTTTGGATGACCTTGGTAGTCATAATATTGGAAAGAAAATATGTAATCATTGCTTTCCCTGGATTGAAATAGAAAGAAATGAAACAGAAATGACACATTCCTTAAAGTTTTCCTAAAAAATTATGGGAGAAAGGAGTAATGGCACATGTACAAGCTTTGCCTTAAAGTGGTAGTGGTTTATGTATATTAAAATGAAAAACTTCTATTTTTGTTCTAGAGATTGACCATAGTGGAATTTACTGGATATGTCACCTTTGAGAAAAGATGAGATTCAGAGGCTACTTGGCCCTTTACAGAATCTTCCTTTAGAACTTGTACAAGTTAACAATCAACAGATAGACTAAAATCCTATGGAAGTTCAAAATCCTATGAGAGATTTGCCACTTTAGGTTCAATTTTTAGGCCTTAAAGTTTTCCTTGAATGTAATATGTCTGCCTCAAAATATTTTTTTCTACTCTTTATAACTCATTATTATTTTTAAACTTCCATTTGTCTCACACAGACTTACTCTCGTTTCCAATAATTTTGTTATCTCAATATTACTCAGTTCACTCATAAATTGTGTACAACTGCATTCCACTTTTTCAGAGATAAATTCTCACTTTACCTAGAATAGAATACTCTATCCAAATTATTAAGTAGGCAGCATTACTACCCAAATCATCTCTTTTCCACCTATAACCCTAATGTTAATTTAGCCTTTTAATACAAATATTAAAATAGTGGAACCATTTCTATACATTTCTCCACCCATATTTTGTCTCATATTTAATCTTTGAAACTCCTATTCCTTTGATAAGGCATACCTCCCCCATACTTTTAAATGCAAGATGGTTTCGAAACTTATAGAAAATACCTAGCATTCCTATTCGATATTTATGTATATCTTTGACTAATGAAAGTATTATGATCAGCCTAGTATCATTCTAACCCATGGTGACATTTTCACGTTCCCTCAATGTTTAATCCATTATCGTGTTGACTTAGGATTTGATTAATGCTAATTAGCCTTTATCATATTATCATGGCTATGAAATTTTTCCTTGATCGCGTGACTAAGTGATAAGACAGATGCTAAATTTGATGTTTGTATTTATATCTAAGTTGTTCGGGTCATAAATGAGTTTGTCGGCATTTAAATTTGATTTTCCACTTTACATTTTGAATTGTCAGATATTTACTTTCAACTGTCTGAATCATATCAACTGGGATACCGAATAGGTATATGACTACCACTCAATTTCTAAGTAGATTTATTTTTAAATTATTGACCCACATGGCTTGTACCTATTTCATTGATATGATAACTTTTGTTTTTCCCCACAAAATTTATTTTTGTTAACTCTGGCATACTAATTCACCTGGCATTCATCCCTTAGTTACCAACACATTAATCCGAGGGTTAACTCTAATATTTAGGTGCGTGGATGGTCAGGATCAATGACTGTTTTGGGTTTCCATTTAACATAAATAATATCAATTTTTAGGTTTCCATCAATATTCATTTAGGTCTTCCTCTTAGAAGTCAGATTCTACTTCTGCGATTATCTTTTACTCAGGACAATAAGGCTAAATGAGGATACAAAGAAGGAATGGTGTAAAGGCTACAATAATGCCTTCCTTTATCTCCAGGTAAGCGTATAACGTCTCATTGCTTATAGATAAATGTTATTTTCTAGTCGGCTCTCTGCATGTCTGGCTTTTTAGCTCCATAGCTTGCCTTCTCCACATGTTGCAAGGAAATTGGACTCATCCCGTCCTAATGTCACTTACTATGTTTATTCTCTTTCATTGGGGTGTGAAACTTTTGTTGAAATCCCTGATTCATTTATAAATTTAAATTTTAATGGTTATTCTGTGTAACTTAAAAATTTTGTTATTTCAGGAAATGCATATTATACTGTGTATGGCTTCTACTTCTCCTAAATTTCTTTCCATTTCCGAATTTAGGAGAAATATTTCCCCAAGCACTTAGAGATAAGAGTATTTCTTGTATGCCTATGCTTGTGAAATGATAATGTCGTCATTCTGCTTGCATATTCATTACTACGCTTTTATCCTAGTTGCAGCTTCAGTATTTTATATTTCGCAAACCCATTTACACTATAGTTTCGTTTATGACTACGCATGCTTATAGTGATGATGTCCTCAATGTCATCCTTGCATATCATACCAATTCTTATCCTTGGCTCTAGTCATTCCTAAGCCCCCCCCACAATCCTAGAAAAATATCTTTGGCTTACTTGTTCTAAGATTTTAGTAGAGTTTATGACTTTTATTTCATTTCTTGTTAAAATGTAATTTCACTCTAATAGTGACTAATGGTTTCCTGTATGCCTAATGAATTAATTATTATTCCTAGAATCTGTCATAATACACTCAATGACAATTAGCTCCTTTCCATTCACTATATATATGTTTTAATGTCGTCTGAATCTTATGTGCAACTAATACATAAAATCAGAATTTTATAAGGTATTTTAGTTTTCATTTCCTTGCTTTTAAAGTTTGCAATTTGATTCATATAGTTTATCTCAATTATTGGACCTCATAACTCACACTAATGTTTCATTTCAGGTATGGCTTCGATACCTGATATCTTTTTGGAAAAAATGGTTGACCTCCCTTTTTCTCGCTGCTGGATTTTAATATGGAAACTCAGGTTATGCAGGTTGGTCCAGTTCATCGCGATTACTTTACTACATAGATATTGCATCCGCTTTTCAGATACCCTTTATGAATTCTTACAGCGAAACAGAGTGTCCTCTACATCACTTTTTTTTTAAAATAATTTCTTGTATTTAGTACGGTTACCTAGAATATTTATGGGTTGTAACCTATGGACTGAACTCATATAATTATTTAATTTATTAAATCAGTAACTCTTTCTTCCACTTTAATGCTTATCTGTATTTCCAATTAAAGCTGCTTCAATAATTGCACATATAGTTACATGAACTGGAATTCATTCCTTTTATAAATTAAGTGGAGAAGTCAAGGGAATTTATTTTATAACTATACGGAATTTTATGTATAGAACTATGACAATTTACTGTATCCACATTACTGTGACATTCATCTATATGGTTAACATGACAGAAACTGTGTCACATTATTATATCTGAACTGAAATGTGTTAAAATAAGAGTGTTTAACTCCTAAATGGAATTTAGCTATTGTATTTGCACAACAGTATTCTACAATTCCTATATCAGATTTTCCTCATAGAATTTGTCTTAATTTTGGTACCACATGCCACATGCATCTAAGGCTTGTACATATGTTCGTACTTATTCACTACTTCGTAGATAATAATTTATTTAAATTCGTTAACATTACAACATCAAAATTAGTTTCACAATGCTATGTATCGATATTTTTGTATACTTACAACGTGAGAATGTCTTCTCTTTCCATAACTACTTTAATTTTTTGTTTATCGTATAACTACAAATTTCATAAATATGCTAGTCTACATTAGATTCAGTTTTGAATTAATTTTCTACAGTTAATATAGAGATGTATATAGTAACTAATTATTTCATATTTGTACTTTAATTTCTATTGCAAAGTTTATTTCTCAATGAGCTACATAGTCTTCTATAATAATTCTAAACCAACCAAATTAGAGAAACCTCAATTTTTTGTGAGATACTTAACCTCAAATCTAGACCTATCACTGAGTTTTAGACATTCTGAGAGTTGGTCCTCTATAGAATATGTCTGTACAACCATACAGATTTCACTACTTCTACTATAGTGAGTTTTGTTAAATGTACAGACCATCACAATATAATTGTAAAACATAAATCTTCCAACTTCTATACACATAATTAAACTCAATAATTCATATTAACATGGCTGCTTTATGATTATCAATATTCCATTAGAGTATTACAATTTCAGTATAAAAAATTTCCAATTGAGTGTGCATACCCTTTAGGTCTGACTAGTTGCCTCCTAACCATAGAGCTCTTTTTCCACAACTCACCACCGAGCAAAGAACTTTTTCCTCCAGTGATAGACAACCATTTGTCTATCCTAAAATAACTTATTTAAGCTTTTCTTACCTAGACTATTTCCATTAACTGCGTCCAGTTAATTCATGATGTTGTCTTCATGTTTTCCTAGGCTTTCCCTATGTTTCCTCCACAAAGGTACTTTTAAAGCTAGCTTTTCCACTTTCCATCTTTATTCCACCTCTTCCCAATAATTTTCTCTTTATTGGGGTAATTAGATATTTATCTCCAAATATAATTTTAGTATGTTACTTTATTCCTTCCAAATATTTCTAGAAGTCTGGGAAAGTCTTACAACCTTATTCATCCTCATGGATTGGGTTTTAAGATCTTAAATATCAACCTAGTCATTGCACATAATTTTCCATTTTATTTTATTAATTTAAAATAATAAAATAAATCCATATAAAAGTTTTCCATTATGGTTCATTGTACCCTTTTGGACTTTTTCACATGTATAATAAAAACATAGAAAACTGGGGATATTAAATATTCCCCCTCTAAAAAAAACACATCTCTCGTTGTTAAAAAAACAATTAACAAAATCATTTTTTAAATAGTGATGGATATTTTTCCATCATATCAGTCTCTCGCTCCCAGGTAGCCTCTTCGGGTGCAAAGTGCCTCCACTACACTTTCACCCTATCCATTGTCTTGTTCTAGAGATCATTTTCTTCCCGTGTCAGGATTTGAAGTGGCTCTGGAAGGAATTCCCTTTTTGGTTCCACTTGTATCACATCCCAATCAATAACATGAGTAGGATCATGTACATATTTTTTTAATAATGAAACAGAAAATACATCATGAACCTTAATGTGAATGGGTAAAGCCAGCTTCTATGCAACTAGCCCAACTCTTTCCAGTACTTCAAAAGGTCCATAGTAATGTGGAGCTAGTTTCACACAACTTCCAGTGTGCAAAGTACTCTTCTTAGGCTTAATCCTTAGATACACATGATCACCCACACTGAATTCTCTGTGAATTCTCTTTTTTTTTTTCATAAATTTTTTGCCTGTCTTGTGCTGTTTTGATGTTTTGCTCAATTTTCTTTACAACTCTCTCCATTTCCTTCAAGGCTTCCAGTCCAAGTATTAGTTTATCTTCAGGTTGAATCCAACTTAGAGGGGTATGGCTGCCATATAGTGCTTCAAAAGGGCTCATATTTATGGAAGCTTGCTAGCTATTATTATAGGAAAATTTAGCTAAATGTAGATAGTCCTCCCATTTAGTTGGCCTATCCATGATATACATCCTTAACATATCTTCTAAAACATGGTTCTTTCTTTCTATTTGGCCATCCATTTGCGGATAGTAGGCAATAATAACATTTAATTTGGTACCCATGCCTCCAAATAAACTCCTCCAAAGAGCTGCAATGAACTTGGCATCTCTATCTGAAATGATCATCTTAGGAATACCATGCAATTTTACAATCTCCTTCATAAATACATTTTCTAGTTGAGTTTTACCAAAGGTAGACTGTACAAGTATAAAGTGAGAAAATTTAGTCAAAGTATCCACTACAACAATGATAGAGTCATGTTGGTATTTGGTCCTTGGTAAAACAGTAATAAAATCCATGGAAACAATCTCCCACTTCCATTCTAGGATGGGTAAAGGATTCAACAACCCAGCTAGATATTGATCTTCAACCTTTACTTGTTAACATTCTATACATCTAGCCAAGTAATTTGTCATATCATTTTTCATACCAGTCTAGAACAGGTTCTTTCGTAAAGCTGAAAGTAATTTCTGGAATCCTGGATGTCCTGTTAGCACCCAATCTGAACCTCAAGCTGAAAAAGGCAAAATCAGGGTAACAACTAAACCACGCTCAGCCTTGTAGCTAGCCCTACAAGGACAGGAGAGGGCTCTCTCTGTAGAATAGATATTCAATAAAATGGTAATGAAATGATTTTAGGCTAGGTATATAAATGGGAAAAATATTTTTGATGAATTACTGAAATTTCATGGATGTATGGGACAAGAGGACAGTATGAACTGAGGAATTAAATCGAGATACATAATATTTCATAGGGCAAGATAGGCAGGAGGTTTAGCAATCAAGTCTAAATAAGATGAAATGGAAAGACTGTTGAGAAGCTGAAAAGGACATAATAAATGAATCCTTTTAAAACAGAAGAAAATACACAGAGTATGAATGATTCCCCAAGGCAGAGCATATAAAATGGATTCTACCTTTCTAACTTGAAAACATTCAACTGGATATGTTAATGAATGAATGGTGTAACATAACAATATACATATGAAACATAAAGGAGAAACATAGGCTAAAACTCATACCACATGAATCCCATAAATCAGAGCTGCATCACTTTATTTAATTCCCTGCCACACTATTCCCCTACTTCTGAGTTTTCAGACCTCAGACTTTCCCTCTTCGCAAATAATTAGAATTTACAATAAATAGACGAATTTTGCAGGAATACAAATCGATGGAAGGGGAGAAATCACAACTGAAGATAGAAGGCCAAAAGCCAACAGTCTCTTCGTAAAGGAAGAGTTGCATTACATCTGGCCAGTGAGAAGGAAAAAAATTGTAACGTAGATTTCTCTACAACGTAACTGAAGATGTGACTATTACAATTTGGGTCTCGGCTGTCACTTTGCTTTCCATTATTCCTTTTGAATAACTGGCTTTTAATAAGACGTCATTGCAGTAAACTGGAATAAACTGAAATAATGCCTTACGTGAAGGGAAATAGTGAATAAGAAGGAAGGGAGAGGAGGCAGGACCAGCATCTTAATCGCAATCAGGATCGGGGAGCGGGAAAATATATACAAAATAAAACTTTCGATGCGGTTGGATTAAACCATGGGAAGTCCTTTAATAAATGTAATAAAATGCGATTTTGGGAGTTACAAAGGGGAAAGGGCCTTTATATTATAATGGGGAGTAAGTGTTGTATGGTGGGCCCGGGGATAAAATCGCAATCACAATATTGGAATTTGCGATGGGAATTTTCGATGGGAATTTTGCAACGGGGATTTTGCGACGGGATTTTTGTGATGGGAATTTTGCGATGGGAATTTGCAATGGGAATTTTGCGACGGGAATTTTGCGACGAGAATTTTGTGACAGGAATTTTACGATGGGAATTTGCGATGGGAATTTTGCCATGGGAATTTTTCCATGGGAATTTTGCGACGGGGATTTTGCGACGGGAATTTTGTGACAGGGATTTTGCGACGGGAATTTTGCGACGATCGCACATCGCACATCGCAAATTCCACATCAACAAGACACTTGAATCTCTAAACTTGCGATCTTGCGATTGTGTGCTAAAGTGGTGGGGTTTATATATATGATATAACTTTGTTATAAATTTTGTGTGGTGTTGGTCGGAGAAGTGTTTAAGGGGAGGGATTTTGTAATATGAAGTTTTTTATTATAAAGTCCAAAGGCATGGAGGGGAAGTGGTTGGGTAATAAAATCGCGTATTTTATTAAATGATTTACAATGTGATATTATAATCGGAAGGTGGAGGGAAGGGGTTTTTAAAGGGATTTGAACATAAAGTTAAAGGGGAAACATGGGAAATAGGTGGGGCTTAGGGAATAGACGACTTTTACTTCACTTAAGCACAAAATTCAATCCAGAAGCCAGTTTTTAGAGTGTAGTATACCGTTGGAAAGCTCTTTTCGGGCTCTTTCTGATGGATCTGCTTTGAAGATGATTTGGTGCTGAGCATACTGCGGAAAAATTATCTAAAGGCAGAGACATCACTTTGTGGAGATAACAACTTCTGAATTGTGGCTGAAAGGAAAAGTAACATGTCTTCACCTCAAAACATGGTTTTGAGGTGAAGCTTGCATCAAACCAAACAAATGATATCTTTGATCTTCCTGGTGCTATGAATTTGTATTTATTGACTTCCTCATGACTTCGTTGATCTTTATTTGACACTTGACTCATTAATTTGACCATGGCGAGACCTTAGAGACTAATGAGACCCATCCTATGACCTACTAATATGATTTTGAGAATGAAAGTGACAAATGACTGAAGATCATAGGAAGGAAAATCAGCAAGTACCTCATGAGGGAAAACTGGTAACAAATTACTACCATAAATGAATCCATGACCTAACGGAATGGCGAAATTGATTATTATGGGACTCCTAATATGCAAATGCAAAAGAGCAATTTTGATCACTGATGGCAGTATGACTAGAGTGACACTAACATTGGCTCCAATGGGGATGGTAGCTCCTTGGAGGTGCCAAGAACACCGTAGACCAAGTAGCCTTATCCATTGGGCATGGAGTCAAAAATACTGAAAAATTGACACAATGCATACTGACACTGACTCAAGACTAAGACTGAAAAACTGAAATAAACCAAACCATACACATATCATTCAAGTTTTATAGCCTTCACTTCGGGCCCAAAAATTCAATGACTGTGTAATCTGAACTCTGATAAACATAACATGGTATATACAATGATTATGACATATATCTTGATCCTTTGTTTTCAATAATGGTAGTGCTTCAAAAGCCTACCATTTACTGCTCCTACAGAACAATTTTGGCCATCCATTTCTGAAAGCAAGAAGGCATTCTGTCCTCTGTAAGCTGAGATCCTATATGGTCCTTTACACAGATTATCGGACTTACCATGCTTCCCTTTGTCTTCATTTCTGGCATCCCATTTCAACACTATATCATCCAACTGAAACTTTTCTGCCTTTGTCTTCCTGTCATAGATCTTTTTAATTTTCTCGTGCAATTGAATAACGTTCTGTGACACTTCCTCTCTTGTTTGCTGAAGGTGGATCATTTGATTGATTCTTCGCTGATTGTCATTATCCTCGCTGCCAAATTCTTGCAATAATTTCATAACTGGGACTATAAGGGATGTAGGAAAGACAACGTCAGTACCATAAACCAGCTCAAATGGTGACATACCTATTGATCTTTTACTGCTAACTCTGTCTGCCCATAACACGTTGATGAGCTTTTGGTGCCAATTTATTTTGTTTGCCTCCAACATTTTTTTAATTATATTCACCAATGATTTATTAGATGACTCAGCGAGGCCGTTTCCTTGTGGATAATAAGCTGTCGAATGGCCCAGCACGAAGTTATATTTGTCACAAAAGTCGATCATTTTCTTGGATCTGAATGCTGCTGCATTGTCTGTTACGATTTTATAGGGGCAGCCAAAATGAGATAGAATATTCGATTCCAAGAATTGAATGATTACTGCGTCTGTTGCTTGCCTGGCTAGGACAGCCTCGATCCATTTAGTAAAGTAATTTGTCCCTTTCAAGATCCATCGGTGTTGTGCTGAGGACGCGGGATGAATCTCGCCTATAAAATTGAGCCCCCACTACTGAAAGGGTGCGTTCACTGAAACTGGTTTCAAAGGAAGTGGAAGAAATTTCTTCTTCCCTTGGAAGATTTGGCATTCGTGACATTTCATCACTGTCTTATATAAATCAGAAAATAATGTGGGCCAATAATATCCTGCTCTCAATATCTTGTTAGTTGTGGTCTTCCAAAACAAGTGACCACCGCAGTCGCCTTTATGAAACTCGTGCATTACCTTCTGCGGTTCTTCTTCAACCAAACAATTGAGCAGAACAACTCCTGGATCTTTCCAATACAGAGTGTTGTCTAAAATGCAGTATTTTGCAGATTTTAGCTTTAGAGATCTACCTTTTCTTTTGGACATGCCCGTAGGAGGAGACAAATGCTGAAGGATATAGATGATATCTGAAAACCATGGGGACTGTAGAAAAATGTTTGTAATTGGAACTAGCAAACCTTCATCTTCCTCTTCTTCCACTGCTGTTATAAGGTTTATATCTAAGGCGTGCATATTTGATTGGGCCATCAATTTCGCCAAGCCTTGGCCCTTGATCAATTTCGTGGGCTTGATCTCTAGATCATACTCCAACATGGCTGCTATCCACTTACCTCTTCGACTTTCTGGATTAGTTTGCATCAACACCTCCTTCACTGCTACGTTTGGGACATATGCTATGGTATGTGAATGCAGAATATAGACCCTGAAATCCTTCAATGCTTTGATAAGGTCCAATGCCTGTTTTTCAATGATATTATACCTCAAAGCAGCGTCTCTAATATTTCTACTGGAAAAGGCAATTGGATTTTCGATCTCATCTCTCTTTTTCGTTAAAACAACCGCTAAAGTATGCTCGGATGCAAACGAAAATATGATAAAGTCTTGAGTTTAGTCAGGACTGATCAAAACTGGGGCATTGGACAAAGCAAAATTTACCAGATTGAATGATTTGATAGCCTCCTCACTCCATTTAATAGTGCTATCTTTCTTTAACATATTAGTCATTTCCCTCAAATGCTCAGCCAGATTGGGTATAAATCGATGTAAGAATTTCATCTTACCATTGAATGCTTGGATCTCCTTCTTGTTTCGTGGCAGGTCTATGAGCTAGATTGCCTCCACTCTAGCTGGATCGATGTGAATACCATATTTGGAGATGATATGTCCCAGTAGCTTGCCTTCATCCATGGCGAAGAGGCACTTCTTGGGATTGAGAGAAATTCCAAACTTTCTGCATCGCTGAAAAAAAACTCTCAAATGGTACAAATGCTCATCATCTGATCCTGAAAACACTGTCAAATCATCCAAATAGAAAACCAAAAAAAACATATTTTTCATTTGAAAAGGCGATGTCCATTGCACGTTGGAAAGTAGCTCCTGCATTCTTCAGTCCGAAAGGCATTTTGGCATACTGGAAGGTTCCCCAGGGTGTTGTGAAGGCAGTTTTATCTTGTTCCTTCTCATGCACCAAGATTTGGTTGTAGCCTGAGTAGCCATCAAGTAATGACATCCTGGATGCTCCAACTACTCTCTGTAGAATATGGTCCATTTTCGGAAGTGGATAATTATCCTTTAAGGAAGCCTTATTCAAGTTCTGAAAACCTATGCACAACCTTATTTCTCCAGTCTTCTTACGTACCGAGACCAAATTTGAAATCCAATCAGAAAATCTAATGGGGACTATGATACTAGCTTTGTATAATTTGCTTACCTCTTTTTCAATGGATGGCAGCAGCGTCGGATTGATTCTTCTCAGCTTCTGTCTGAATGGCTTTTGATCTGGCTTGATAGGAATAGTATGCTGGATTATGTTCCTATCATACACTTTGAAATATGAATAATCCCATGCAAATACATCAGAAAATTTGAAAATCAACTTCACATACTTATCCTTTGCTTCAGGGGACAATGTCTTTGACAATTTCACAAACTTGGGCTGATCAGGTGTTCCAAGATTCACATCTTCAACTCCTTTCTCTGTGGGCACCAAGCTTGGCTTCTTTGCAACATCGTCCTGATCAAACAGCTCCTCTATAGGTATGAGACCTCTAGGAATTACGTTATCTTTCAGCTGCAATATGTCCATCTGGTTTGTTTCCATTTCTTGATCATCCACCACATACTCACCTTCTATGAGTGTGTCCTTGAATTTTCCATCACCTTGCAAAAATGCATTTATCTCATTATCATCCGAAAGTACTTGCCAATACCTCAAATTATCTGGAACAGCAGGCCTATGTTTGACATGGATTTTGAATTTGTTGCTAGAGTTCATCAGAATTTTCAGGTTACTTGCAGTATTTGCAAGAGAATTAGCAATAAGATTCTGCATCCTGGGCACTGCTGTCAAAGTGTACTCTGGGAATGTCTTCAGAATGTCCAGAAATGCATTTCTGTATGCCCTTAGTCTTGGATGTTTAGCTTGGTACTCTCCTTTCACCTGCTTGATTATTAAATCAGAGTCACCATACACAAAAATCCTTTTTGCCTTCAACTTCTTCAAAATTTTGAGGCCTGCAATCAGAGCTTCATACTCTGCTTCATTGTTAGAGCATTCAAAAGCCAACTTGTAAGCACATACTCTAACATTACTAGGGACCTTCTCAGGTTGAAAAATAGGACTCCTAATCCATATTCCAATGCCGGCTCCATCCTTACCAACAGCTCCATCAAAATCCATACTCCACAGACCTTCTTCTTCTTCTTGTAGATGCTGGAAATTTGTTTCTTTCTCTTCTTTTCCTTGGCTGATTTCTGGTTGTTCATTATCCATTTGCTGCTGGCAGGAAGAAGGCTTAGAAGTACTTGCTGCTTTGTCTTTTTCCTGTTTGAGGATTTCTCTGAAATTTTCTGAAATCTCAGGTATCTCCTCCACTTGTACCAACTGAACATCCTCATCATTTAAAACACCATCTAAATATATGACAAAAGACTCTAAATCTATGTGTACTGCATTGATGGGATGATTTACTGGCTTGTCTTTGCTAGTGATCATGTATTTCATTTTATTTTCCCTATATAACTTTCTCAACCGGCCAAACACAGTGATTGTGGAATAGGAGAAATCAAGCTGTATGGTCCCCTTAAGTTTGGCACCCCAAGACCTAGATAGGAGCATTCCAAACCTTGGTGGGACATCAGCAACAACTACATCCATCAAGACATTTTTGGCTGGGATTTGATCTAAAGACACTACTAAATCTTTGATGAGACCAATACAGTGGACCCTACTTGAATCAAAAGAGTACAAATCATGGTATTTTCTAGTAACATCAAGGCCTAACTTCTCCATGATAGCTTTGGGCATTAAATTATGGGAGGCCTCGGAGTCTAACATGGCATTATGTAAGATAAACTCATGTAACCTAAGACTGAGGTAAAAGGGGGAACTTCATTTTCTTCGGACTCTTGTGTGGCTGGACCAAAAATAAGTTCGGGGTAGTCATCCTCCACATTAACCATATCAGAAAGAGGGTCAATTTGCAAGACTTTAGACACCTGATTTTTATATACACTATTCTTTACCAACTCAGTCAAGGGCACAGACACTTTCAACTTGGAAATTTCATTTTCTAAATTAAAGGAGTGAGCTTTTTCTACCTCTTTAATAGGAGGGTCTTTCTTCTCCATTTGTTCTCTCGCTACGTTCTGCTGGTCTTTTTCTTTTGTGGCGTTCTCAGCTATGGGTGCTTTGCTGGATGAAGGATTGGCCGACTCTTTTCCTTTCTTCTGTGCCTCGTCCTTCATTTTTAGTTCTTTTATCCTTTGAATGGGGCTGATGGTGATGTTTCTGTTCCTTAGAGAATATTGCCCTTGCTGGGCTGACAGCACATTCATATAACCTCTTTGGTAGTCATCAGATTCCTTTTCTAACACCACGTCATTGGCCAAAATGAAATTTTCATCCCCTTGAATGTCTGGAGTCACCACTATGTATTCTTCGTCTTCTGTGAGGAAAATGGGTGCACCATCAGCTGTGAAAAAATAATTGGTTTCAAACAGAGGACCATCATCGTCTGAGTCAGTCCCTTGCACGTAGTTCTACTATAACGGTGTTTTAATTGGCTGTTGTGGTGCCGCTTGGTCCTGCGCCCTTTGTTCTCTCTGTTTAATTCTGAATTGCGTTTGCTGCTGTCCTCTAAAATTTGGATTTCTTATTTGAGTTTCGGGTCTGTCAGAAATCATCAAATGCTCAACCATATTTTCCATTGTACGAATTAGAGTGTCCATTCTACTGTCCGAAGTGGAGGCTTCCTCTTTCACCATGAATTTCTTTTCGGTTCTAGCTCGAGCTCTTCTGGTCAGCAGATTAGCTTCAATGCTTACTGCTATTTTTTGCATTTCTTCAAGAGACAGTGGATCTCCTTCAGGGAATTGATATGCCATATTGGCATCAAAACCATCCGAAAACTTTAGCATAGTTGAATCCACGAGTGGTTTGAGGTTGGACGGAATAGTATTGTATGCAACATTGAATCTTAAACAATAGTCTTGCACAGTTTCACCCACATTTCTTTTCATATTCTCATATTCAGAAATAATTTGGTGTGGGTTCTTTTTCACCTCCCACCGGTCTAGGAACTATGTGTGTAACTCTTGCAAAGTGTGAATAGAGCCTGCTATTAAAGCTCTGAACCACTTTCTCACTTCACCTCCGAATCTTTGAACAAATAACCTGGTTGCTACATTCTCTTCTTCCACTTCATGCAAGTCAAAAAAGTCATTCATCTTGTCAACATGCTGCTGGGCTGTAATGCCCTGAGTGGCATCAAAGATAGCAATTTTACTCTGATAATCAGCAGGCATATCATTGAGAACCTGAGGTAAAACCAAGAGTGCATACCGGGCAGCCATATTTCTGGGAGGATTTACCACAGCATTTGTAATGCTGGAATTTGAGGTAGGTGTTGATGGAGGAGATGAAAACTGGGAATTGATTGATGGGAATGCTGATGAATTAGGAGGATGGAATGCTGCGCCTGATGATTCTGAAGGCTCGGGAATATAAGTTGCAGTGATGGACTGAGGCGAATTCAAAATGTAGTCATCAATGGAAGAATTTGCTCTCTGAACTTCAATATCTACAAGAAACTTCGGATCTAAAATCGCGTCTTCAAGTGCAGTTTCAGACTTACTTCTAAACAAAGAAAGCTCAAAATTCTCATCAAAAGAAATCTCCTCTACAAAAAAACATTCACTCGGCCAAGTATGGGACCTGAAAATAGGTGTAGGACTTGGCGATCCCTCTTGTATTCTGACTATTCTTGGGATAAGATTTCGATTTTCGAACACAGGGGGAGGATTTGGATCAGGATTAGCCCTTGTATATCTTCTTGAAGCTAGTGTGGTCAACTTACTACTATACAATATTTATATCAGCCTAGAAAATTCTGAAATATCATCATCGAGACTTGGCAAGAAAAATATTACTGGGGTGATAAATCTTCTACGCAAAAGTTTGTAATTGCTTCCCCAGCGGAGTCGCCAAAGATGTTAGCACCCAATCTAAACCTCAGGCTGAAAAAGGAAAAATCTGGGTAACAACTAAACCACGCTCAGCCTTGTAGCTAGCCCTACAAGGACAGGAGAGGACTCTCTCCGTAGAATAGATATTCAATAAAATGGTAATGAACTGATTTTAGGCTAGGTATATAAATGGGAAAAAGAGTTTTGAAGAGTTACTGAAACTTCAGGGATGTATGGGACAAGAGGATAGTATGAACTGAGGAATTAAATCAGGATACAGAATATTTCATAGGGAAATATAGGCAGGAAGTTTAGCAATCAAGTCTAAATATGATGAAATGGAAAGACTCTTGAGAAGCTGAAAAGGGCATAATAAGTGAATCCTTTTCAAACAGAAGAAAATACACAGAGTATGAATGATTCCCCAAGGCAGAGCATATAGAATGGATTCTACCTTTCTAACTTGAAAACATTCAACTGGAGATGTTAATGAATGAATGGTGTAACATAACAATGTACATATGAAACATAAAGGAGAAACATATGCTAAAACTCATACCACATGAATCCCATAAATCAGAGATGCATCACTTTATTTAATTCCCTGCCAAACTGTACAATGGAGCGCAGAGCTTACTGCCACACTATTCCCCTACTTCTGATTTTTCAGACCTCAGACTTTCCCTCTTTGCAAATAATTAGAATTTACAATAAATAGACGAATTTTGCCAGAATACAAATCGATGGAAGGGGAGAAATCACAACTGAAGATAGAAGGCCAAAATCCAACAGTCTCTTCGTAAAGGAAGAACTGCATTACATCTGGCCAGTGAGAAGGCAAAAAATTGTAATGTAGATTTCTCTACAACATAACTGAAGATGTGACTGTTACAATTTGGGTCTCGGCCTCTGGCTGTCGCTTTGCTTTCCATTATTCCTTTTGAATAACTAGATTTTAATAAGATGTTGTTGCAGTAAACTAGAATAAACTGAAATAATGCCTTACGTGAAGGGAAATAGTGAATAAGAAGGAAGGGAGAGGAGGCGGGATCAGCATCTTAATCGCAATCGGGATCGGGGAGCAGGAAAATAAATACAAAATAAAACTTTCGATGCGGTTGGATTAAACCATGGGAAGTCCTTTAATAAATGTAATAAAATGCAATTTTGGGACTTACAAAGGGGAAAGGGCCTTTATATTATAATGGGGAGTAAGTGCTATATGGTGGGCCCGGGGATAAAATCGCAATCGCAATATTGGAATTTGCGATGGGAATTTTGCGACGGGGATTTTGCGACGGGAATTTTGCGACGGGAATTTTGCGATGGGAATTTGCAATGGGAATTTTGTGATGGGGATTTTGCGACGGGAATTTGCGATGGGAATTTTGCAACGGGGATTTTGTGACGGGAATTTTACGACGATCGCACATCGTACATCGCAAATTCCACATCAACAAGACACTTGAATCTCTAAACTTGCGATCTTGCGATTGTGCACTAAAGTGGTGGGGTTTATATATATGATATAACTTTGTTCTAAAGTTTGTGGGGTATTGGTCGGAGAAGTGTTTAAGGGGAGGGAATTTTTAATATGAATTTTTTTATTATAAAGTCCAAAGGCATGGAGGGGAAGTGGTTGGGTAATAAAATCGCATATTTTATTAAATGATTTACAATGCGATATTATAATCGGAAGGGGGACGGAAGGAGTTTTTAAAGGGATTTGAACCTAAATTTAAAGGGGAAACATGGGAAATAGGTGGGGCTTAGGGAATAGAGGGCTTTTACTTTACTTAAGCACAAAATTCAATCCAGAAGCCAGTTTTGAGAGTGTAGTATACCGTTGGAAAGCTCTTTCTGGGCTCTTTCTGATGGATCTGCTTTGAAGATGATTTGGTCCTGAGCATACTACGAAAAACTTCTCTGAAGGAAGAGCCATCACTTTGTGGAAATAACAACTTCTGAATTGTGGCTGAAAGACAAAGTATCATGTCTTCACCTCAAAACATGGTTTTGAGGTGAAGCTTGCATCAAACCAAACAAATGATATCTTTGATCTTCGTGGTGCTATGAATTTGTATTTATTGACTTCCTCATGACTTCGCTGATCTTTATTTGACACTTGACTCATTAATTTGATCATGGCGGGACCTTAGAGACTAATGAGACCCATCCTATGACCTACTAATATGATTTTGAGAATGAAAGTGACAAATCATTGAAGATCATAGGAAGGAAAGTCAGCAAGTACCTCATGAGGGAAAACTGGTAACAAATTACTACCATCAATGAATCCATGACCTAACGGAATGGCGAAATTGATTATTATGGGACTCCTAATATGCAAATGCAAAAGAGCAATTTTGATCGCTGATGGCAGTATGAATAGAGTGACACTAACATGTCCAACATAGGGTCTTTTATGGTACTCATCTAGATATATTTCTTTAAGGAGTCTACTTTAGGAATATATAATATATATTTATAACAAATTAATGATCTTTGGTTTTGTGTATACTCTTTCATCTCCTTTTTGAGCATTTGGGACTGAAATTTTTCATAATTTTGGTCTTTTATCACCACTTCTTTTATCAGTACCTCTATTTCAAAGTTGGCGCTACTCCCAACATTACTCACACTTTTCTGAACATTTTTGCTTAATGCATGTGCAATCTTGTTTTCCTTCCCCTTAATATGTTTAATCTCCATGTCAAACTCACTAAGGTAGGACATCCACCTGGATTGCCTACCATTCGAATCTCTTTGAGTGAAGAAATAATTTAGGCTAATGTGATCTGTCATCAACACAAACTTTTTCCCTAAAATGTAATGTCTCCACATCTTCAAAGCATGTATTATAACAGCTAGTTCTAAATGATAAACACTATAATTATGTTAATGTTTCTTGATTTTTTTGGATTGATAGGCTATAGAAAAAATTTCTTCTAGTAGCACGCCTCCTAACCCTTCTCTACAAGCATCTGTGAATACTACAAACTCTTGATCTGGATCAACAATTTTTAGAATAGGTGTCATTGAAAGTTTTAGTTTTAGCTGATCAAAGTTTTTTTTTACATTTTTGAGTCCATTCAAACTTAATTCATTTCCTTTGTAGGGATGTAATAGGGTATACTAAGGCTTAAAACCTCTCCACAAACCTCCTATAGTATCCTGCAATTCCCATGAAGGATCTTATAGAAGACACATCTGTATGTACATGCCACTCTTTTATTGATTTTGTCTTTTATGAGTCTACTGCCAACCCCTTTTGTAAAATTATATGACCCAGATATTGAATTTTATATTTGAAAAATTCACATTTGCTAAACTTAGCATACAATTTGTTTTCCCTCAGTTTTTGTAAAACAATTCTAAGGTGTTCCTTATGCTCAGCTTCATTATTACAATAAATAAAAATGTCATTAATAAATACTAATAAGAACTTTTCCAAGTATTTATTTAAGACACTATTCATCAAGCACATAAAAGTAGTAGGTGCATTAGTCAACCCAAGTAGTAGGACCACAAATTCATAGTGTCCATACCTGGTTATAAAAGCATTTTTGCTTATATCCTCATCCTTAATTCTTAACTGATGGTAACATGTCCTTAGATAAATTTTCAAAAAAGATTTTTCTCCTCTAACTTGGTCAAAGAGATCACCTATCCTAGGTAAAGGATATATGTTATTGATTATCAGCTTGTTTAATTGACGATAGTCTATACATATTCTGAAATTATAGTCTTTATTTTTCACAAAGAACATCAGTGCTCCCCATGGGGATACAGTTGGTCTAATGTAACTTCTATCCAGCAACTCTTGTAGCTGCATTTTCAACTCGATCAATTATAGAGTAATCATTCTGTATGGGGCTCTAGAAACTGGTGTTGTTCCTGGCACTAAGTCAATTGAGAAATCAATTTATTTTCTAGGGGGTAGATGATGAATTTCATCCGGAAACACATATTTAAATTCTCTGATAACAAGTAATGTTTCCAAAGGATTTTCTTCTTCTTACCGTCCCAATTCCTATACATGGATAGAATACACTTGGCAACCCTTCCTAAAAATTCCCTTCAACTGAAGTGCTAAAATTTGTCTCACTGATATAGCCTTGGGTTTTCCTTTTACTATGATAGGTTTTCCCTCGTTATTTATGCAATGTATTACCTACTCCAAACAGTTTAACGTGGCCTTTTGTTTTTCTAACCAATCCATTCCTACCAATCATCATAAGACCCTAAAGGTAGAATATTTAAATTCAGTTTGGTTTGATATCCATCCATATTTATGGCTGTTTGGGGTAACTTATAGGTCACTTTTCTTTTTGTACCAGTGGCCAACTAAACTAACCATGCCTGCTGAAATTTTTATGACTTTAAGTTACATATTTCTACCATTTGAGGACTGATATAACTTAAATATGCAATTGGATCTATTAAAATAGAAACAGATTGGTCAACAATCATACCTTCTACTTCAACCATAGTGGACTAGTGTTCTTCTTAACGATCTTCCAGAGCAGCATTGATTGTGGGGATGTTTCTTGCCACATCATTAACAGTCGTTGTTTCTCTTAGTACTTTTATGGTCTGAATATTTTTGTGCCGATAGTCCCTCAATAAATGAGGTACTCCACAACCCCAACACTTTAAAGGTTCTCTCATTCTAACAATCCCCTCTCTTTTATTGTTTCCATTCATCTGTTTGGACCCTGTTTGTGATTGAGAAATTTGATTTTCTCTTGTTTTTCTAAAACTTCTTTCCTTGGTGGTTTTTCCCAAAGCTCTTAAGATATGCTAGTTTTTTTTTCTTTCTTTTGGAGTCACCCCTCTCTTTTTTTTTACAATTATTTGCTTGTTCATTTTTTCCCTTGAATTGCTGGTAACACAAACTTGCTTTGCACACCACCTCATCCATGGTCTTGGGGTTATCAAACTCTATCTTTTCCTTGTATATAGTAGGTAGAAAATTTAAGAAACGTTGTACCTTTTCCTTCTTCTCTCTTATGTAGGGTACATAACATAATAGATTGGTGAATTTGGTTACAAAATCATCAATTGTAAGCTGTCCCAATCAGAGTTCTTGAAAATATTTGGATTTATCATCATAATAACATTCATTTAGTTATCGATTTTTGAACTTCACTTGGAAATCCCCCCAAGTAACAGTTTTCTCATCAATGACATGGACCATCTTGGTTTCTTCCCACCACAAGGTAGCTTTACGTTGAAACTGATAGATAGTCATCTTGGCTCTCAAGTTTCTTTCATATTTGTAGACCTGAAAGTACTTTATCATATTCAGAAGCCATGCTTCAGTATCTTCCTCCTTCTCTCCATCATAGGAGGAAGGTTTTAGTTTTTGGAATTCACCCTGCAATTCCTTGTTCCTCCTAGACTGTTTTCTGGAGGCATCATCTTGCTCAGAATCTTCTGAGTGATTTTCCCTTCCCTTTATCTTCCTTATGAAATCTTCACCTTGTTGACTATTCTAGGAAGTTAATTCTCTTCTTAATATTTCTTTCTCTTCATTGGCTAAAGATGCCCTTTCATTGTGGCTTTTCAGCTGCGCCATTTCTATTTGCATTTGATGCAACGTAGCCATAAATGGAGCTTTTGGATCTAATGTGTTTTCTCCACCACCCAGATCCAGATACATCTTGTCTCCTTCACTCATGGTTCACAACTGTATACTTCAGCGCTATTTCACTGTACATGAAAGTAAACATTAGCTAAATTTAAATTTAATAAAAATTTACAGCGACATAATCTTTCTAGTGTGAGCACACATTTTTGCCCAATGTTTAAAATTGGGCTCTCATACCATTTGTAACACCTTTGTCTCAACAAAAAAAAAATTCTACTCTTTCTAACTCATTATTATTGTTATACTACCATTCGTCGCACACCGACGTACTCATGTTTCCAATAATTTTCTTATCTCAATATTACTAAATTCACTCATAAATTGTGTATGACTGTATTCCACTTTTTTAGAGATAAATCTTACTTTACCTAGAATAGAATACTCTATATAAATCATTAAGTAGGTAGCATTACTACCCAAACCTTCTCTTTTCCACCTATAGCCCTCATGTTCATTTAGCATTTTAATACAAATACTAAAATAGTGGAACCATTTCTATACATTTTTCCACCCATGTTTTGTCTCATATTTAATCATTTATACTCCTATACCTTTGATAAGGCATACCTCCCCCATACTTTTAAATGCAAGATGGTTTCAAAACTTATAGAAAATTGTCAAACCAGGAGGTAACTCCACAAATCAGAATGTGTATTAAATGAAGAATGTGCATGAATTTATACATGGAGGTGAGGCTATTGGGATTAATCTCCCAATGAATCTTGGCCTTCCTTATTTCCTAATATTATTTATTATACAATATTAAATATCCTCACCCAACCCTTAGGATTAGGTGTCAACATTCCCCCCTTTAATCCGAAGGGATGTTGGTGAGCCCAAGCATCAATCTGAACTTTTCAAACTTTTCTCTGCCAAGTGCTTTGGTGAAGATATCAGCAGTTTGCTCATTTGTGGAACAATGATGTAGATGGATGGTTTTGGCCTGAACATGATGTCGAATTAGATGATATTTTGTATTGATGTGCTTTGTTCGATCATGGAACTTTGGGTTCTTGGCCAACTTTATCGTAGAAGTGTTGTCGATCATGAGTGGTGTTGAATACATTTGTTTCATTTGCAAATATTCTAGGATTTTTCTGAGCCACACAATTTCCTTTTTTGCTTCGTCTGTTGCCACATATTCTGCCTCGGTCGTGGAATTTGCTAGAATTGACTATTTGTGTGATCTCCATGAGGCAGCTCCTGATCCAAGACTCATGGTGTAACATGTAGTAGACACCCCTATTTCTTTGTCCCCATCAAATTCTGAATCAGATATCTGATTAAGCTGAAGTCGCCTACCTTTGTATATTTGAGTCCAAAATCTTGAGTCCCCTTCAAGTACCTTAACACTATTTTTGCAGAAGACCAATGTCCTTCACAAGGTTTTTGCATAAACCTTGAGAGGATTTCGACAGCAAATGAAATGTCAGGTCTGGTGGTGGTCATGTAGGTAAGACTTCCTATAAGCTGTCTATAATTAGTTGCATCCTTGAATTCCTTCCCTTCAATGGATGTGAGCTTCATGTTTTGTTCCATTGGAGTGGTTAAGGGATTGCATTTATCCATGCCAAACTTGTTTAGAGGATCTCTAATGTACTTATTTTGAGAAAGAAATATATATTTAGGATGTTGAATTACTTCAATACCTAGATAGTAATGAACATGACCCAAATCATTCATTTCAAAACCTTTCTTCAATTCTTTCTTCATGGATGCAATATAGCTCTCATTTTTCCCTATTATCAAAAGATCATCTAAATACACCACAAGATATACAACTGTTTTTCCAACTTTCTTAACAAAAAAAGTTGCATCATCAAGATCAAAATGTTTGAAGTCAAGTTTCAGAAGATGCTCGGTTAATTTCTCATACCAGGCTCATGGTGCTTGCTTGAGGCCATACAAGTATTTTATAAGCTTGAAAACTTTGTGTTCTTGGCCCTTTACAACAAATCCTTCTGGCTGGGACATAAAAAATTCCCCCTTTATATCTCCATTCAAAAAGGTGGTTTTTACATCCATCTGATGGAATTTCCATCCATTTTGAGCTGCTAGGGAAAAGAGAGTTTGAATGGTGGTCCATTTTGCTGTGCGAGAAAAAGTTTCTTCATAATCGATTCCTTCTTTTTGTGCAAAACCTTTTTCCACAAGCCTGGCCTTGTGCTTGTCAAGTGAGCCATCTACTTTATACTTGTTCTTGTAGACCCACTTACAGCCAATTGGTTTTGTTCCCAAAGGTGGATCAACCAGCTTCCAAGTGCCATTCTTTATCAAGGCATCATACTCTTTTTGCATCGCTTCTTTCCATTCATCATGAGAAGCATATTCTTTGAAGGAAGTTGGTTCATGATCTGTAGATAAACTCAATTCACAGTTATAAGCAATATCGATATCAACAAGAGAATCAGAATTATCTACATCACCTTCGTTTTTTTTAGTGGAACTTCTTGTTCCTGTTTTTCCAACCTCATCAGGATGAATATTCTCCATTGTCTTTGTCAGCCATTTGGGAGGACCTTTCTGAGATGGTCCAGGCTACTCATTTGATTGAGTTTGGATTGATTCAAGATTCAATCTCCCAATTCTGTCAATCACATCATTCAATGTGTCATCCGTGGTTGTTTCTTCATGTGGGGGAGAGAGTACTTCAGGAAATGATTCGACAGTTTGATTCAATATAGGAATCCCCCCTTCAAGATGTGGAATCTGATTATCAAATTATTGGAAAGACTTTGTGTGTGTGAATCTATCCAGACGATCAAGTTGCCACTCAACAACCTTGTCACTCTTGGAAGACTCAAGGAATATGAAAACTCTTTCTGTTACAAACTTCTTGTTTGCTTCATCATATAGACGATATCTTTTGGAGGTATTGGAGTATCCCAAGAAGATACATTTTCGACTTATAGCACCAATTTTATTCCTTTGACCCTTGGGTATCAAGGCATAACAGGTGGACCCAAGGACCCTGAAATGCTTTACCGAAGGAATGTGACCATGCCACATTTCAAAACGATTTTTGTTTATAATTGAACTTGAACGAAACATATTCTTTATGAAAACAGCACATAGAACTGCATCAGCCCAAAACATCAATTTTACATTCTTGAAAAATAACATGGAGCGAACCATATTTAAAATAGTTTTGTTCATTCTTTCAGCTACACCATTATCTTAGGGATTATATGGCACAATTATCTGATGTTTGATCCCATGCTGATGAAGACAATTTTCAAATTTGTTTGAAGTGTATTATTTTCCATTATCAGTACGTAGAGAGCCAATATGAGTTTGTGCATCATTTTCAATCCATGCATGAAAATTCTTGAATGTTTGAAAAGCATTAGACTTTTTCTTCAATAAGTAAATCCAACACATTCTAGTGTAGTCATCAGTAAATGTCATCATGTATTTATTTCCATTTACAAAAGCAACAAGGGTAGGGCCACATAAATATGAATGAATAATTTCAAGTTTTCTATGTGCTCTGGTGTGTGAATCATGAAATGGCTTTTTGTTATGCTTTCCTAGAATACAAGCATCACATTCCTTAGGTTTCCTAGGAATTGTAGGCAGTCCATTAACACCATTTTTCTTCAACAAACGAAGGCTTTCATATTTTAAGTGTCCAAATATAGCATGCCATAAGAGACTTGATGGGAATGTACCTTCATCATGATGTGAACTAAATGCAAAGTTTTGAGCATGAGCAGATGAACGTTTCAGCTTCAAGAGTCTCCCTTCTTCTATTCCCTCCATGAAAAGTGAGTGATCTGATGCTTTTCTTACCTCTGACTTGCCATCAAACAATTGAAAGAGTGTCCTTGTTGGCGGATTTGGACTAGGGACAACAATTTTCTCCTCAACTCAGGGAGGTATAGAACCTCATGTAGAATATGATCTGGAAGACCAGGCAAATTAAGCCGGACTGTGCCAAGCCATGATGGCTTGAGTTTGGATTTATTTGCGAAATATACTGCTCCATCAACTTTGTCAGTAAATTCTTCAAAAAAATATTTTCTAAATGTCATGTGACATGTTTCTCCTGAATCTAGCAACCAATCATCTCTCCATGAAGTAAATGAAACATCAAACAAGTCTTCAGTTACTCCATTGTTACAATGTGCTAGAACATAATGAGCAGATTTAGGTGCTTTACCTTTGTCTTTGTCATTAGTTTTACCTCTGTCTTGATTTCTTTGTTGCTCAATTTTATCCCAAGGTGTCCTACATTTGGATGCATCATGTCCATCTTTATTGCAATGTGTGCAATGAAGATCGGATTTGTCAGATTGTTTGCCCCCCCTTTCTCTGAATTTTCTTCCTCCTCTTCCTCTTCTGCCACCTCTTCCTCTCGATGAATCTAGAGCATGAATCTTTTCTCTATGTGCCAATTATGCAGCCTCTTCAGAAGATGAAGGAACTGTCATCTTCCCGAAAGCTTTCTCTCTTTCTGCAAACTTTTTCTTAAGGGTATCAAAGGTGATATGCTCAAGGTTTCCACTTTCTTGCAATGACTCAAGATAATGTGAGTAAGTCGAATATAATGCCTTAACATATGCTATGAGAGGTATGTCAATTTTTACACCAATGCTGTCAATATCATGCATGATAGATCTAACTTCTGAAACTAAAGCAAGGGGATCATCATTCTTCATTTCAAGACTGGACAACTTAATCATCAATTGAACAATTTCTAGTTTTGAATGTGATTCATAAAGTTATTTTAGCTTTCTAAAGGCTTCATAGGCATTTGAGAATGGTGAAATATGGCAACTCACCTCTTAATTTATGGAAGCTACAATCAAGGCATAGGCCTTGCAGTTCTTGTTTTCCCAAATGGCGAGCTCCTTTTCTGAAGTGGGCTTTGCTGGTGGATTTCCTTCTTGTCCTTCACAGATTCCTTTCCACAACTCATTAAAAATGAGAGCGTGCTTGATTTTCTGAGACCATTCAAGATAGTTCTCTTTGCCAGAGAGAACCACCCCAACAATAGATATGAGAGAATTCATTCTTCTGAAGGGAAAAAACAATTAATTTGCTGGAAAAAAATCTTTTGAGGGAGAGAAAACTAAAAACTCTTTGGTGAAAAATATACTTAATTGAAGGGGACAAAAACACTTTGCTAAAAATATTGAATTCTGCACCAAATATATATATATATATATATATATATTTTTTTTTTTGAAGAAAGAAAATTTATATGAATAACTATATTGAAAGTGTGGAGGGGGGGTGGTATTATGAATATGGGGATGTGGTATTAAATATGTGGAGGGGTCAGTCATAAAAATGTAATGGTATTAAAAATGGGAGGGGGCGATATATGTTAATGAGCGGTATGGTATATGAATGGTGTGGGCAGTATTGTTAACAATGGAGTGGTGTTAAAAGGGAGGCGGTGGTATTATATGAGTGATAGCGTATTGGATATGTGGTATTATATGAGTGACAACATATTGGATATGAGTGACAGCATATTAGATATGTGGTATTATATGAGTGACAATGTATTATAATTGTGACAGCGTATAACTAGAGGAGCCGGGCCATGAGGAGGGCCGACAAGCTGGAATGATAAGAGTCAAGGGGAGGCCAAGGTTTATGTGCAGGCGAGGTAGCGCAAGATAGACAGGATGTGAGGGGATTCGGGTTGCAAGCTTTGTAGGGGGTGGGGCAGATTGGGAAGGGAGTCGACAGAGTGTGGAGCGCAGGTCGAGAGTTTGAGCGATGGAGAGTGTATGCGCATGGGGTGTGCGGTGAGGCCGAGGGGAGGGCTGTGAGGTAATATAGAGGGGTGAGGGGCTATGGGGGAGTGAACAGGGAGGTGGGTGAGTGTGATGAGTCTAGTGAGGTATGGAGTGGAGAGAATTTCAAAGGGGAGGCCGAGCAGCCAAAAAAAAATTTAGGAAATGTAGAATTGCAGGTATTGTAGGTGCTGAATTGCAGGAAATACAGAGATTGCAAAATTTGTAGAATTTCAGAGTCTTCAGAAACTGCAAAAAAAATTTAGAACTGTGCAAATTGCAGATATAATTAAAAAAAATGTAGAATTTGAGTACAGCAATTTAATGGAGCAGCAAAAACTAGACATAAAAACTGACTGAGCAAAAGACTATTGGTAGGAATGAGGGAGTTACACCACAGGAAAAAATTCCAATAGTGGGACTGGCTCTGATACCATGTCAAACCAGGAGGTAACTCCACAAATCAGAATGTGTATTAAATGAAGAATGTGCATATATTTATACATGGAGGTGAGGCTATTGGGATTCATCTCCCAATGACTCTTGGCCTTCCATATTTCCTAATATTATTTATTATACAATATTAATTATCCTCACCCAACCCTTAGGATTATGTGTCAACAAAAATACCAAGCATTCCTATTCCAGATTTATGTATTTCTTTGACTAGTGAAAGTATTATGATCAAGCTAGTATCATTTTTACCCATGGTGATATTTTCACGTTTCTATCAATGTCTAATCCATTGTCCTATTGACTTAGGATTTTATTAATGCTAATTAGACTTTATCATATTATCATGGTTATGAAATTTTTCCATGATCACGTGACTAAGTGATAAGATAAATGTTAAATTCAAGGTTTGTATTTATATCTAAGTTGTTCGGGTCATAAATGAGTTTGTCAGCATTTCAATTTTATTTTTTGCTTTACGTTTTGAATTGTCACATCTTTATTGTTAACGGTCTGAATCATATCAACCCAGATACCAAATAGGTATACCACTACCACTCAATTTATGAGAGGATTTATTTTTAAAGTACTGACCCACATGGCTTGTACCTATTTCATTGATATGATGACTTTTGTTTTTCCCCAAGAAATTTATTTTTATTAACTCTATCATACTAATTCACCTGGAATTCATCGCTTAGTTACCAACACATCCATCCGAGGGTTCACGGTAATCTTTCGAAGCATGGATGGTTGGGATCAATGGTCATTTAGGGTCTCCATTTAACATAAATAACATCAATTTTTAGGTTTTCGTCAATTTTTATTTGGGTCCTCTGCTTAGACGTCAGATTCTACTTTTACAGTTATATTTTGCTCACGAAAAAAATTCTAAATGAGGATACAAAGAAGGAATGGTGTAAAGGCTGTAAGAATGCCTTCATTGCTTACAGATAAATGTGTTTTTCCATTCGGCTCTCTACATGTCTGGATTTTTAGCTCCATGGTTTACATTCTCCACATGCTGCAAGGAAATTAGACTCATCCTATCCTAATGTTGCTTACTGTGTTTATTATATTTAATTGGGGTGTGAAAATTTTGTTCAAATCCTTGATTCGTTTATAAATTTGAATTTTAATGGTTATTCCAGGTAACTTAAATTTTTTCTAGTTCAGGAAATACGTATTATACTCCATAACTTAGTGGTAGACATATGGCTTCTACTTCTCCTGAATTTCTTTCCATTTCCGAATTTAGGAGAATGATTTCCCCCGGCACTTAAAGATAATAATATTTCTTGTATGCTTATGATTGTGAAATGAGAATGTCATAATTTTTCTTGCATATTCATTACTACATTTTTATACTAGTTGCAGCTTTAGTATTTTATATATCGCAAACCCATTTACTCTCGAATTTTGTTTATGACTACGCAGGCTAACAGTGATGATGTCCTTAGTGTCACCCTTTCATAACATACCAATGCTTATCCTTGGCACCGGTACATTCCTAAACCCCCCCAATCCCAAATAATATCTTTGGCTTACCTGTTTTGATATTTTAGTAGAGTCTACAACTTTTATTTCATTTCTTGTTAAAATGTAATTTTTCTCTAATAGTGACTAATGGATTCCTCTATTCCTGATGAGTTCATTATTATTTCTAGAATCTATCATAACACATGAACACATATGTAGGTCCTTTATATATTCATTATATATATATATATATATATATATTAACGTTGTCTCAATCTTATGTGAAGCTAATACATAAAATTGGAATTTACCGAGGTACGTTATTTTTCATTTCCTCACTTTTAAAGCTTGTGATTTGATTCATATAATTTATCTCAGTTATTTGACCTCATAACTCACACCAATGTTTCATTTCAGGTATGGCTTCGATACCTGGTATATTTTTGGAAAAAGAGGTTGACCTCCCTTGTTCTCGCTGTTGGGTTTTAATATGGAAACTTGGGTTATGCTGGTTGGTCCAGTTCATTGCAATTAATTTACTACACATATCTTTCTTTCGCTTTTTAGATACCCTTTATGGTTTCTTACAGTGAAACAGAGTGTGCTCTATACCACTATTTTTAAAACTAATTTCTCATATTTGGTATTGTTACCCATAATATTTATGGATAGTAGCCTATGGACTAAACTTATATCATTATTTAATTTCTTAAATCAATAACTCTTTCTTCCACTTTAATTCTTATATGTATTTCCAATTAAAACTGCTTCTATATTTTCACATATAGTTACATGAACTGAAATTCATTCCTTTTATAGATAAAGTGAAAAAGTCAACAAAATTTATTTTATAACTATAAGAAATTTTTTGTATAGAAATATGACAATTTACAGTATCCACGTTACTGTGACGTTCATATATATGGTTAACATGATAGAAACTGTGTCACCTTATTATACCTGAACTAAAATATGTTAAAATAAGAGTGTCTACGTCCTAAATGGAATTTAGCTACTGTATTTGCACAATAGTATTCTACAATTCCTATATCAGGTTTTCCTCATAAATTTGTCTTAATTTTGGTACCATACTCTGCATGCATCTGAAGCTTGTACATATGTTCATACTTATTCAATATTTCGCATATAATAATTTATTTAAATTCATAAACATTATAGCATATAAATTAGTTGCACGATGCTGGGTATCGATATTTCTGTATACTTACAAGACGAGAATGACTTCTCTTTCCATAACTACTTTAAATTTATGTTTTTTTGTATAACTACACATTTCAGAACTATGCTAGTCTACATTAGATTCAGTTCGAAATTATTTTTCTATAGTTAATATAGAGATGTATACAATAACTAATTATTTCATATATGTACCTTAATTTCTATTGCAGAGTTTATTTCTCAATAAGCTACACAGTATGCTAGCATAATTCTAAACCAACTAAATTAGAGAAAACATAGTTTTCTGTAAGTTAATTAACCTTAGATCTAGACCCATCACTGGGTTTTAGACATTCTCAGAGTTGGTCCTCTACAGAATATGTCTGTACAACCATATAGATTTCAATATTTCTACTATAGTGAGTTTTGTTAAATGTACATACCAGCACAATATAACTGTAAAACATAAATCTTCCAACTTCTATACACAGAATTAAACACAATAATTCATATTCACATGGTTGCCTTATGATTATCAATATTTCTTCACAGTATTACAATTCAAGTAAAAACCATTTCCAATTGAGTGTGCATACCATTTAGGTCTAACTATTTTCCTCCCAACATTTGAGCTCTTTTTCCACAGCTCACCCCCGAACAAAGGCCTTTTCCCTCCCGTGATAGACAATCCTTTGTCTATTGTGAAACAACTTATTTAAGCTTGCTTTCTGCAGCTTGTTTCCCTTAAATGCATCCAGTTAATTCAGGATGTTGTATTCCTATTTGCCTAGGCTTTCCCTCTATTTTTTCCACAAAGGTAATTTTAAAGCTAGATTTTCCACTTTCCATCTTTATTCCACCTCTTCCCAATACTTTCCTCTTTATTGGGGTAATTATATATTTATCTCCAAATATAATTTTAGTATCTTACTTTATTCCTTCCAAGGATTTATAGAAGTCTGGGAAAGTCTTACAACCTTATCCATCCTCGTGGATTGTGTTTTCAGATCTCAAATCTCAATCTAGTCATTGCACATAATTTTCCATTTTATTTTAGTAATTTAAAATAATAAAATAAATCCACATAATTTTTTTCCATTGGGGCCCACTTTACCCTTTTGGACTTGTACAAATGTCTAGTAAAAACATAGAAAACTGGATATATTACATTGAATTAATGAGAGAAAGCCTTTATTTTGTGGGAGAAATGACATTACATGGTTTCAAAATTTATTTTATGCACTTACTAAAACAACTAGTGGTAATGGTCAATGAAGTTATGTCAAAAGTCACACCTTTATGAGTTTGTGGGAGAAATAAAAAATTGCCTTATATTTTATGGAAGAAATTAAATATAAATGACATGTATGCCTTAAGTTGGTACAGTGGTTTATGGATATTAACATGAATAACTTCTATTTATGTTCTAGAGATTGACTGTAGGGGCATTTACTAGATATGTCACCTTTGATAAAAGATGAGATCCAGAGGCTATTTGGCCCTTTACAGACTCTTCCTTTAGAATTTGTAGAATTTAACATTTAACAGAAAAACTAAAATTCTATGGAAGTTCAAAATCATGTGAGAGTTCAGCCACTTTACGTTAAATTTTACGGCCTTAAAGTTTGCCTTGAATTAATGGGAGAAATACTTTAGTTTCTAGGAGAAATGGCATGTGTGTGGTTTTCCTTAAAGTTTACCTTAAATTTTTGGGAGAAATCACATCTAGAAATGACATTCCTTAATGTTGCCCAAGTTCCTAGAGTTTAAAATAGAAATGACATAGAAAGAGAAATCACATCTAGAAATGACATGCCTTAAAGTTTTCCCATGTGCCTAGAGTTTAAAATAGAAATGACATAGAAATAGAACTCATGTGGGGGAAATGAGATATACATGGTTTTCCTTAAAGTTTTTTCCTAGAATATAAATGATGATTTTGTGGGGGAAATAACATGTACATGTTTTTCCTTAAAGTTTTTGCCTTGAATTTTATGGGAGAAATCACATCTAGAAACCTTTACTTTGACATCTATAAATAGGCTAAGAAGATTAAAAAATAATTTTCAACTTGCAATAGTTATTTCCTTAATAAGAAGTATGATTTAACACCTAACAAATTGTTTAATAATTTATAATAATGTCATTTTTTACTTGTACTATCATTCATCCTTGATAGATGTACAAGAATTTTACAACTTGAACATCAACCTACACTATCATAATATCACTGTACATAATCTATATTATTAATATCCATTACATCATAAAATACTGCACTTTTAACATTTTAAAGATTACAAGCACTATGGAAGGTGTAGATTTAGGTACATTAATGAAATACATTGGGCTGATTTAAATATTACAAGAAGTTTGAGTTGCTGAATTCTTTGTGTGAATCTATTTGTGGTGTTTAATTCTATTCATTCTATGTGAATTTGTGTTCATTGTGTTGCAATTAACTCAAATAAAATGTGTTCTAGAAATACATTGCACAAAATACCAGAATCAATTTAAGTTTAATAATTGACATGTACATAGAAATATTTGTAATGTAATTATATAAATATATACAGTACATGTGTGGAGGGAAAACACAAAATATAAGAGACTAAGGATATTTGTACAAGAGGGTTTTTCCTGAATTATAAAAGAATAGATTTGTGTAAGAAAATATAAATCTCATTATACTTTGAATTGAGTTATGTAAGTAAAAGTAGTGATTCTAAAAAGCCTAGAATTTTAGGATGTAAATATATATAAGAATCAAAGGCAAATGGAATGGAATAAATGAAATTATATACCTTTATTATCAAATATGGAGTTGGATAGAAATTATCAATTTCTACAACAAAGATTGAAAATAAATAAATTCTAGATCTTTTTTATAGTTTCCAAGAGTGACATGAAGGATCAAAACAAGGGAAACAAAAAATCAACAAAAAAAATAAAGAAATAAAAAATAAAAAACTTGAAAATACATAAGAGTGAAATTGAAATCAAATTTCTTTAAGCCAAAAAAGTATCTATCTATCTCTAGGTGGGTAAATCTCAAAGTTAAGGTACTAACATGAAAGCATATCCTAGCAATGTTGGTTGTCTAAATAAATCAATTGTATCTGTAACTACCATCTTATGCATAATACAAGTACTAATATAATCGTGTTTCCATGAATATAAAGTGTTACTATATACATCACTACTAGTAATTATGTAGAGATGTATATGCTCATATGTGAACATAAGGGTTAAATTGAAATCAAATTTCTTTAACGGAGGCAAGTATCTATCTATCTATAGGTGGGTAAATATCAAAGTTAAGGCACTAACATGAAAGCATATCCTAGCAATGTTGGTTGTCTAAATAAATCAATTGTATCTATAACTACCAGCTTATGCATAATATAAGTACTACTATAATCATGTTTACATGAATATAAAGTGTTACTATATACATCACTACTAGTAATTATGTAGAGACGTATATGCTTATATGTGAACAATGTAAGTACCAGATGTATTCATACTAGTAAGATTTCCATGAGAAGGTGATATAAATCTCTTTGTAACTAGAAGCTATAACACCAACCATCAATATTATTATGGAAAGATAGTAGATAAGCTTATATAAACCAACGTAGAAGAGTACTATAGCTTGTAATGGTAATGAAAGAACAGAGAAACATGGAAGCTGCTTATACCTGTAATTATCTTATACTGATACAATGTGATTAGCACTTGTAGTATATAGATGTACAAGATATGAGTGAGTATAAGTATTAGAAAGTCCTGCTGTGTTGAAGGTGTCTAGTTGAGTGAGCTCCTATGGTTTAGATGTTATGCTCTTATTTACGTGATGTTCTGGTTAGTGATGTGACTGTGTAGTATATGTGATTTGTTGGTTACTATTGTGTGTCTAATGGACAATGGCTAGGTAGTGAAAATGAAAGGAACTAAATACAAACTAAACAAAAAATCTTCTAAACACAAACCAAACCAACATAATTAATCTCTGTTGTTATACTAAATAATTTACTTCATATTCTACTCTACCAAATGTGTGTTCAACCCTTTTCTTGAACAAAATGCCACACCTTGAAACTTTTGACTTAGCCTTTCCAGTTGGACATTGAATTTTTCCACATTCCAAAATGATACAGCTACAGACTTCCTCAACTGCTTTTTCATTGAAGTAATATAAACTCAATAGGTGAGAAGCATCTCGTAAATTAACCTAAGCTAGACTTCTATTCATCATGAGACCTACATCTTCTAAGAAAGCGATTCTCCTTAATGAGCAACAAGACTTTATTGTTTATGTCAAAGTGTTGTGACTGAAGTTTATTCATGGCATCGCATATAAACTTTGGAGAATGAAAATTGATACAAAAATTGTTATAGTTACAAGAATTTAATACATGAAACAATTCTTCTAAGATCATAAGAATATCAAATACAAATTACAAGTTATTTTTCACCTCCAGGTTGTGGTTTTAATATGTGTACTGTGGCCTATTGAGCTTTATGGGTATTTTATTTATAATTTTTTTCAATTTTAATTATACTTAGTAATTGAAAGATCACAGAGGATTAGGATAGCATACCTCGAAATATTCGTAGCCGACAAGAGGACGAAGCTGCACTGACAAGATGAGAATTAGTCAGGAGATCGCTGAAGACAAATGGAGCACAAAGAAAAAATTCCCTGCGCCAAAAAAAAATTAAAATTAAAATCAAACAAAAAAAATAAACAAAAAAATTTCAAAAATAACAGATTAATAGAGAAACAGGAGAAACACCTCACCTTGCCTCGTCACTGTGACGCAACATAGCAACATGAGAAACATGAGAAAAAAATCAAAAGGAGCAACACCTCACCTCACCTTGTCGCCGCGATGGAACAAAGCAACGCCTCACCTCACCTCAAGTCATCACCCCTGTAAACATAGACACAAGATAGAAAAATGGATAGACGCGAGACAAACATCAAAAAGGCATTAGACAAAAATGGTAATATGCTTGAAAACCACTATGGTTTGTGGGCCGATATATTTATTAAAACCAGTTCGGAAAACTATTGTAAAAGTTCGGTCGAACTAATAGTTCGGCCAAACTATTAGTTTGGCCAAAATTTTGTTACTAGTTTTCCCATATATGGCCAAAAATACGTTTTCCCATGTTGTCAATACATGGTCAATGTAAACGGAAACATTAGTTCGGCTGAAATAATTTCCAAAGTTTGGCCGAAATATATAACAGCTTGGCCTAAATTTTAAAAATGTTCGGCCGAACTGTTGCTAAAATTACTTTTCCACCCCCGATTCTCATAAAAGTGTAACCCACCTTTGTGGGTTTACCCAAATAATAATATCTACTCAAAAAAGTATTTCGTTGGTACCATTCACATGCATCTAGCCATCTTAGAGAAAGGTGAACACTCGATATAGTCAGTGCCACACTCGCTTGAGATGGAAGCAAGTTCTGGTGGTTCCTCTATGTTGATGTGTTGTGGGTGGATCGTCACACCTCTCTATGTTCCATTCAAGGGTCGTTATCCTTGTTGCTAATTTGTTTCCACCATGTTGGTTGTTGTCTTTATGGGTGATGTGGGTGGTGATATGTTGAATCTTTAACTGATGGAATATATTTCATTAATTCCTCCACTATTGGTGATGGAGTGGTGTGTGGTGCTTTTGTTGGAACCTTCTTTGATGTATGTGTTTGATTATCTACCTTCAAATGCTCATCATCTGATGTGTCTGTGTCATTATAGATTTCTGCTTCTTCCTCCCTAGTCTCTGCATGTTTCCTAATTAAAATATCCTGCAATGTAATTTTCTTCTTTCTATACCAGAGATTCATTAATTTATTTTACACATTAAAATTGACAGTACCAACAGATTCCATCTAAGGTTGTCACAAAACAATTTCCACAGCATCCATATCTGAAGCATAAAATCTGAATGAAACACATATTTATCCATAGAAATATTCAAATATTTATAAATTTGAAAATCTTTATTATCAACCTGTGTGTTTTCAATATGTTTTGCTAGAACTTGCAATTTTTTAGCCAGATTAACATTGATACAATGATGCTTGCAACTAGGAATGATAGACACAATGATGTTCTCTTTCTAAATACTTCCATGAACCTGCAATATGGAAATATTAGCAGAAAATAAGTCTTTATGGCTCTTAGTGTCCTTTCTAGCTTGAGGCCACTTGTCCAATAAGACTTTTTCATTTTTTTTCTCGAGAATTTTTCTCACAAAGCTATCAAGTAAGGTCCACCATTTATTTTCCTCCTCTTTCATATAAACCCTATGGAATATATCCAAAAATAAGGGGATTGGGACTTGCAATATTGTAAAAATTATTTAATAATAGGGCCATCATTTTTTCCTGTAAACTTCATCTTGTGAGAACCCCTAAAATGGAGTAAGGTTTTTGAACAAAATCAATAACTTTGGAAAATTTTAAAATGGGCATAACTCTGTCAAAATAACTAAGAATACTTATTATAGCCTTTTTTTTGGAAATGCAACAGTCATTCTGCATCTATCACTGTGACTAAAATCCTGGTCTAGGTACTCTAGAAAGTAAGATCTACGCTGCGACTGTCTCGTCATCATAAAATTTTTGGAAAAAAAAATGACTGATTTTAAATCAGTGATAACTCCCTCATCCAGACTCCGATTTGACCGATTTTTTTTATAGATATGTTGATTTTTCAAGGGGAGCAAGGATCTATAATTATTTTTCTAAAATTCTTCACCAAAATCTAAAAAATTAAAAATGTGAGGAGAGCCACCACCCACAAATTGCCATCAGAAAATTTATGCAAAACAACATAATTTAAATCAGCGATATCTCCCTCATCCAGACTCTGATTTGACTGATTTTTTTTTTAAATTGGGTATTATTTAGTAAAGGATCCAAATATTCTATTTTTTTATGAAAATTTTGCACCAAAATGTTCATATCTGCTCTACAAACTCGCTGCCCAGAAAATTCCTGCAAAAAATGAAAAAACAAATCTCCCCAACTTTGCCCAAGAAAGTGCTCTAATTCCACTTGCAGTATATCTGACAAGAAAATGTATAAAAATGGAAAATTTTCCCAAAAAATAACACCATAGAAGATAAAAATTAAGATCTTCATTAATATGAAAACCCTTGAGGTAGGGAAACACCATACATTCACTCCTTAAGGAAGGAGATCACTCCCAAGCCATATGCTTGCCAATACAATAATCATTGACATCTCTTGGAGAGCTTCTAGCCTCTATATAGTTTTTATAAATGCAATACCATGGGTATTTAATGTGGGTCTCTCAATACCATACTCCAATGCAATGGGCTTATCACTTTATTCCCTAGCTACATGTGGTCCCTTGCGTAATGCAGATTAACCACTTTATTTATTAACTATGACTCATTTATTTATCATTCTTACATTATTACATAATATTATTCCATTGGGTATGTCCCTCTGTACCCTATATTATCCCACTTAGGTATACTATAGATTGGACGATCTTCAAAATAAATGGGACTTCCTTCTTGCATTAAAAAAAAAACAATTCCATTTCCTGAGGCATCACATTCCACAATAAAGGTTTTTGTGAAGTCAGGTGTAGCTAAGAGTAGTGTTAGGGACATTTCTTATTTTAGACATTCAAAGGCCTTAGTTGCTTCACGATTCCATGAAAATGCATCTTTCTTCAATAATATTGTTAGAGGTTCTCCTATTCTCCCATAATTCTTAACAACATGCAATAATACCCTGTTAACCCAAGAAATCCTTGCAACTTATTTATGGTTGTGGGCACTTTCCATTCCTTAATGGCTTTGATTTTGTTAGCGTCTACCTTAACACCCTCGTGAGATACAATATGACCCAGATATTCCACCTCTTGTACTCCAAATAAAACTTCGATGTTTTTTCATATATTTGTTTCTCCTCCAATAGTCTGAGCACCCTGTCAACATGTTGAACGTGATTCTTCCAAGACCTGCCATAGATTAGTATATCATCAAAAAGAACTAGCACAAATTTTCTAAGGAAGGGTTTCAAAATGGAATTCACCAACCATTTAAATGTAGAAGGTGCATTGGTAAGGCCAAAAGGCATGAACAAAAATTCACAATGACCCGCATGAGTTCGAAATGCTTTTTTTCGGAATATCTTCAGTCCTCATTCTAATGTGATGATATCCTGAACAGAGATCCAACTTGGTAAAATAAATTTCTCCATGTAATTTATCCTATAATTCATCAATCACAAGAATGGGAAATTGATCTTTAATACTGAGCTTATTGAGCTCCTTATAATCTGGACACATGTGTCATGATCCATCCTTCTTGTGCACCAATAATACTGGATAAGAGAAAGAACTTTGACTAGGTTGAATTATACCACCCTCTAACATTTCTATAATCATACATTCAACTTCACTCTTTTCGACATAAGGATATCTGTAAGGCCTGATTTTTGGAGGAACACTTCTTGGAATCAAATGAATAACATGATCATGCACGAATAGGTGGGAGTCCTTTAGGATTTTCAAACACCTTGGAATAATTGTCCAATACTTTTTGGAGATATGGAGAAATAGATGATTTTGATGTTGAAACTTCTAGTGATCATAATTGTGAAATTACGCCTGGTTTTTATTTCTTCAGAAGCTTTGTCATGAAATTAGAGCTTATTATCTTCCCTATCTTCCTTTCAATACCCCGTAATTCGACTTCCTTTCCTTCCAAAAGAAAATTCAAGAAATTTTCTTGAAAATTAAAAGCTACGGTCCCCAAATATAGTAATCATTGTACTCCTAATACCACATGAGCACCTCCCATTGGAATGGAAAGAATTGTACTATTCAATACATATTCCCCCATGGTTAGCTTGATATTATGGCTTTTTCCAGAGCAATTTACAGTTACTCCATTTGCATCCATCACTTGACATTCTGGTGTTGGGTATAGGAAACAATTCAATTCCTTGGCTACCTTAAAATGAATAAAATTATGGGTACTACCCGAAAAAATCAATGTTATTACCTTTTTCTTCTTCATATTTCCTTCTATATTGAGAGTTTGAGAAGTGGTAATTCATGCTAATGCATTAGATGATATGGCCAAACTCATTTATTCTTCATATATGGTTGGTTCCTAGTGTATATCCTCCTATTTTGAAGTTTATTGTTCATTTTCTTCCTCCTCTTCACAAAGTATGTAAAATAATTTATTCTCAACACACTTATGACCTTTAGTGTATTTGCTATCACAGTTATAGCAAAGCCCCTTTTCTCTTTTTTCTTTGAATTATTGTGGTGTCAACCTTGTAGGTTATGGAAGTCCAGAAGTAGCAACACTTCCATCTTTATAATTATGAGTGCTAGGCTTTCTTGTCACCATAATTTTACATTCAATTTTTCTTTCCAACCTGAATGCCTTCTCGAATGAATCAGGTTCCCAAAGGCAAACTTCATGTTGGATTTTATCCTTTAAATTCCCTATGAAGACATAAATCGTGTGCTCCTCTCGAATATCAGTTACCCTTATATTGAATTTTTGGAAGTCCTCAATAACAATGTTACCGATGAAATAGGTAACCGCCCTATTACCTACTTTTTTTTGGTAGCATAAAAAGCACCCGATTTTGAAAAGTGGTCATGCAGAATCACCTCTCTTTTTTTTTAGCACATTTTTGACACTCTAATATTTTTAGTTATGAAGTATGAATATTTGTTTTAAAATGTTAGTGATTTTCATGCTAATTTTGAAACGTATTGATGCAGCATCAACTTTTTTTTTTAGAGCGGTGATTTTCATGCTAATTTTGAAACGTATTGATGCAGCATCAACTTTTTTTTTTTAGAGTGGTGATTTTCATGTTGGTAATAAAACACAAAACTTAGATAAAAAATATATATATAAAAACAATATAAAAAGCCAATAAAAATGTAAAAAAAAAACAAAATTAGCTCGTAAAATAAAAAATTTAAACAAAAATAAATAAATAAAACAAAAATATTCGAAAATTATATCAAAAGAAATGACAAAATTTGAAAAAAAAACACATAATTTAATGAAAAAAAAAACATCAAAAACATTCTTTTCTAAGTTATTAAAAAAATCCATATAATTAAAAAAAAAGTTTTAAATAGAAAATTTAAAAATAATTTAAATTACAAAATTAAAATTTAGATAAAAAAATAAAATACAAAAAAAAAAAAATTTAATTTAAAAATTTAAATTAAAAAAAATAATAATAAGAAAATAAAAATACAAATTTTAAAATTAACAAAAAAAACAAATTAAAAAAAAAAAAAAAATTAAAATTGAAAAAGAAAATTAAAATAAAAGAATTATAATAAAAAATACTATCATTAAAAAACAAAAAAAATGAAAAAAACCACGTGCAAATAATTAAAAATCAAATATCCATAATTTTTTTTAAGTGAAACAATTCATAAATTTTAAAAATGAAAAACCAAATAAACTAAAAGATTTTAAAAAAATATATATTGAATTAAAATTTAATAAATTTAATGAATAAATTTTAAATTTTAAAAAATAATTAATCTAAAATATTAAATTTAAAAACAAAATTTGAAAAAAAACAAAAAAAAACTTAAAACAAATTAAATTTAAAATAAAAAATTTGAATTAAAAAAAAATAATTTTAAATTTTTTGAATTTAAAAATAAAAATAAATAAATAAAAATCAATGATGGATTGTAGATTTCTGAGGTGTAGATTTTTAGAATCACAGCTCGGAATCTCTACAGTTCTCATTTTTAAGTCTATGTTTCGGATCTAAAACAAGACCCATCATCAGGACAATTTTGCAAAAAAGAGAGACAATGAGTGATGAATAAATAGTGGAAAATGACAAGAAGGAGAGCCGACAAGCAAAAAACTAAATGTTTTAATTTCTAAAAATTTTCAATTATTATTAATTTATTTATTTTTTAATTTATGATGAGTATTAGTTTATTTTTTTTTATAAGCATATCATAATTATTTTAATGATGTTTTGAGTTTACATGTTAAAAATGTTTAATATATCTCAATACTAATTTTATCCCCTTTTTATAAAGTCTTATGCTAATTTAATTTTGGTTAATTATTTTATTGTGTTTTTATTTTTAGTTTTTCTAAAGCATTGATTTTAATCAAGTCAAAGTGTTGTAATTTCATTCTAACCCTAAAATTATGTAGAGAGGTCCTAGCATATTGTATTACATGATTAAAAGGTTGATTATTATTATTAATTTTATAAGACCCTATGTGGATTAAAGTGTCTACTTTTTGATTAATTATTAATCCTAAATGGTACTAAGTTATTATCGAAATTTAGTCTTAAGAATTACATTAAAAGATTATTTGTCTTTTACTAAATTGAAGATAGTATTTTTATTTTTATCCTAATATTATGTAGAAGGGGGTAGTAGATTATATTAGTGGAATTAAGGAGTTGATATCCTTAAGAACCTATGAAGATTATAATGTCCATTAGTTCATTAATTAAGAATCATTGTTTAAAAAGTCCTAAGTTTTTATCTTATCTTATCTTATGATTGGATTATTTGCTTGAGATATTTAAGAGTATTTAGTATATTCCTTATGCTAAAGTATTCTTTATCTATGTTAACTTAAAGACTAAATGTTCCTATTATATTACAATACTAAGGACGAAGAAGTTATGTAGAAAGTTTTGGAATAGGTCAATTAATTATAACCCATAGATAGGGTTTGTAAACAATTGATCCTATAGACTAAGGTTTGCAGAAGGTAGGGTTAATTGAAGTTAAAGAAAGGAGATTTATGAGGGTATATTTATTTATTTATTTATTTTATTTTATTTATTTATTTATTTATTTTTTATTTTTTATTTATTTTTTTACTTCTACCTTTTATAGATTAAATAAGGGAAGCACAATAAGGTCAAGGATTAGGGTAAGGGTTTGATGTGAACAGGTGGGTAGAGGAAAGGGGAAAGGGTACGAGGGAGAGACGGTGAAAGTCAAATTAAGGATCAAAAAGGGAAGCAAAGAAGGAGAAGGGTGAAACTAGGAGACCAATGACTCAAGGGTGTGGGATCCTCATTCTAAAGGCAATGACAAGATCATCATTCTAAAGGTAGACAAAGGAGGAGCTACAGTAGTTATGGACAGAGAAGAGTACAACAATAAGATGAGGGATCACCTATACAACATCGGTAGTTATAAAAAACTGAATGAAAACCCTATCTCCAAGGTCGTAAAAAAGGTTAAAAAAGCCATCAAAGAGTCCAATCTAGATGATAATTTGAAGAGGCGCTTATACCTGGAAGGAAAAATCATACCACGTATTTATGGTGCCCCTAAAATCCATAAGGCCGGTGTTCCCTTAAGACCTATCGTCAACACTATAGGTGCACCAACTTATGAATTAGCCAAATATGTGGCTTGCACCCTTGCCCCTATGGTGAGTAATACTAGCTCTTTCATCAAAGACTCCAAACAATACGTGGATTTCATTAAAAAGGCTAAATCGGAGCCGGGTGACCAAATTGTTAGCTTTGATGTTGTCCAAATTTTCACCAAAATCCCTCTGGATGAAGCTGTGCAAGTGGTAAAAGAAGTAGCAGACTCGCAAACTGCAAAACTTGTTGAAATATGTCTTCGCTCTACCTTTTTCACCTTCCAAGGAGAAATATTTGAACAAACATCTGCAGTGGCTATGGGATCCCCGTTATCCCCTATAGTGGCAAACCTCTTCATGGAGAAATTTGAAAAGAAGGCCTTGGACTCTTACCCATTAAAGCCCAAATTTTGGATAAGGTTCATAGACGACACCAATGTCAATTGGCCTCATGGAGATGAGGAATTAAATAACTCCCTAGACCACCTCAACAGCATATCCAAAGATATCCAATTTACAATGGAAGGTGAAGTAAACAACTGCATCCCTTTCCTTGACGTACTCCTCTCAAGAAATGAAGATGGATCCCTTGGACACAAAGTGTTTAGAAAGAAATCACACACAGATAATTATCTGCACGCCAACTCACACCACTACCCAACCCAGAAGACAGGGGTGCTACTAACTATCTTTACTCGAGATTTTAGAATATCAAACAAAACCCATGTAGAGGAAGAAATTGAATATCTAAGAAAATTCTTCATTAACTTGGGATATAACAATAAGGACATTAACAAAGCTATTCAAAGAGCTAGATACAGAAACAAAAGAATGATTACTGACAAACCCTCCACTACAAAAGCATACCTCCCTTATATTCAAGGGGTCACTAACAAAATAGCCAAATTTCTAGCCAAAAAGGACATCAGAGCAACCTTCAAACCTCTAGTAACCATCAGGCAAAGAATGAAATCTGTTAAGGATGACCCTGACCACCTCCAACAAAAAGGGGTTTACAACGTCAATTCTTCATGCGGAGAGTTCTATATAGGGGAAACAGGTAGGACCTTTAAAATAAGGTTTAAAGAACATGGGGCAGACATTAGGCTTCGAAGAATTAAAACCTCAGCCCTGGTGGAACATTCAAGCAAAACATGTCACCACATATGCCTTGAAAAAGCAGAGGTCATTGCCAAAGAAAAGCATCATTTAAAACGCAAAATACGTGAAGCCTTGGAAATCATAAAACACCCTCACAACCTAAATAGAGATGGAGGCTTAGAAGTTAGCAGAAACTGGGTCCATGTGCTGTCCAGTTAAATCATCCCACACCCTTGAGTCATTGGTCTCCTAGTTTCACCCTTCTCCTTCTTTGTTTCCCTTTTTGATCCTTAATTTGACTTTCACCGTCTCTCCCTCGTACCCTTTCCCCTTCCCTCTACCCACCTGTTCACATCAAACCCTTACCCTACTCCTTGACCTTATTGTGCTGCCCTTCTTTAATCTATAAAAGGTAGAAGTAAAAAAATAAAAAATAAAAAATAAAAAAATAAAAATAAAAAATAAAATAAAAAATAAAATAAAATAAAATAAATAAATAAATAAATATACCCTCATAAATCTCCTTTCATTAACTTAAATTAACCCTACCTTCTGCAAACCTTAGTCTATAGGATCAATTGTTTACAAACCCTATATATGGGTTATAATTAATTGACCTATTCCAAAACTTTCTAAATTACTTCTCCGTCCTTAGTATTGTAATATAATAGGACCGTTTAGTCTTTAAGTTAATATAGATAAAGAATACTTTAGCATAAGGAATATACTAAATACTCTTAAATATCTCAAGCAACTAATCCAATCATAAGATAAGATAAGATAAAAAATTAGGACTTTTTAAACAATGATTCTTAATTAATGAACTAATGGATATTATAATCTTCATAGGTTCTTAAGGATATCAACTCCTTAATTCCATTAATATAATCTACTACCCCCTTCTACCTAATATTAGGATAAAAATAAAAATACTATCTTCAATTTAGTAAAAAACAAATAATCTTTTAATGTAATTCTTAAGACTAAATTTGAATAATAACTTAGTACCATTTAGGATTAATAATTAATAAAAAAGTAGACACTTTAATCCACATAGGGTCTTATAAAATTAATAATAATAATCAACCTTTTAATCATCTATTACAATCTGCTAGGACCTCTCTACATAATTTTAGGATTAGAATGAAATTACAATACTTTGACTTGATTAAAATCAATGCTTTAGAAAAACTAAAAATAAAAACACAATAAAATAATTAACCAAAATTAAATTAGCATAAGACTTTATAAAAAAGGGATAAAATTAGTATTGAGATATATTAAACATTTTTAACATGTAAACTCAAAACATCATTAAAATAATTATGATACGCTTATAAAACAAAATAAACTAATACTCATCATAAATTAAAAAATAAATAAATTAATAATAATTGAAATTTTTTAGAAATTAAAACATTTAGTTTTTTGCTTGTCGGCTCTCCTTCCTGTCATTTTCCACTATTTATTCATCATTCATTGTCTCTCTTTTTTGCAAAATTGTCCTAATGATGGGTCTTGTTTTAGACCCGAAACATAGACTTAAAAATGAGAACTCTGGAGATTTCGAGCTGTGATTCTAAAAATAAAATCAAATTAAAAAAAAAAATATTAAAAAAAATTAAAAAATTAAAAAATTAAAAAAAAAAAGAATTTTTTGATCGTGGTGGTGCCGCCAGTCGGCCTCTCGCCCAGGTGGCGGTGGAGGCCAGCCGCTAGGTGGGTGGGGGGCTGCATCCCTCTGCCTGCCCAACGGTCGGCCTCCGCCGCCATGTGGCCGGGAGGCTGATTCCAGGAATCGCCCTCAGGCCGATTCCGGGAATCACCCTGTCGCGGTGAGAGGCTGATTCCGAGAATCACCCTCAGGCCGATTCCGGGAATCACCCTCAGGCCGATTCCGAGAATCGCCTTGAGGTTGATTCCGGGAATCGCTTTCCTGCCACGGGAGGCCGATTCTGGGAATCGCCTTGAGGTTGATTCTGGGAATCGCCCTCCCGTGTCCTCATGCCGATTCTGGGAATCGCCCTCCCACGTCGGGAGGCCGATTCCGGAAATCGCCTTCCCACGCTGGAATCGCCCTCCTTCGTCGAGGGAGGGCGATTCCCAGATTCGGCCTTAGGGCGATTCCCGAAATCGGCCCCCCGTCGTGGGAGGGCGATTCCCGGAATCAGCCTCCTGCAGCGGGAGGGTGATTCTCGGAATTGGCCTCCCGCCTAGCGGGTAGCCTCCGATGTCACGTGGGCGGGAAGTCGATTGGCGGCGCCACCACAATCAAAAAATTCTTTTTTATTTTTAATTTTTTTAATTTTTGATATATTTTTTTTAATTTCATTTTTTTATTTCCTTTTTTTAATTCAAAAAAATTAAAATTATTATTTTTTAATTTAACTTTTATATTTGAAATTTAATTTGTTTTAATTTGTTTTTGTTTTTTTCTTTTTTCTTTTTTAATTTTTTTTTTAATTTTATTCACTTTTTGGTTTTTAATTTTTTTTTTTCTAAATTTTGTTAATAATTTTTATTAAATTTTATATTTTTTTTATTTATTTAATTGATATATATATATATATATATATATATATATATATATATATATATATATATATATATATATATATATATATATAATTAAATTTGATGTTTAGTTTTTTCATTTAATTTTTTAAAATTTAGTAAATTTTGTATTTTATTTATTTATTTATTTGAATTTAATATTTTTTTTTTAATTTTTAATTTTTTTATTATTATTTTTTTAATTACATAGAATTTTATATTTTTTTTATTTCAATTAAAATTGTGTATTTAAAATTAGATTTTTTTTTTAAGTTGAACTTAATAATTTCAAATTAATTTGTTTTTTATTTTAATTTTTATTTAATATAATTTTTTTAATTTATTTTTTTCAATTTTTCTATTTTAATGGATTTTTAAAGTTTTTTAACTTTTTATTTTAACAATGTTTTTTTTTTTTTCTTTATATTTAAAATTTAATTTTTATTTCAAAATTTATTTGTTTATTAAAATTTAATTTTTTATTTATTTAATTTTTTATTTTAATATTAACCTTTTTTTTAATTTAATAAAATCTAATATATATATTTTTAATTTAAGTTCATATATATATATATATATAATTTAAATTTAATATATTTTTTAAAATCTATTTGTTTTTTTAATATATATTTCTTTAAATTTAATTTTTTATTTTTTAAATTTAATAAAAAATTTCTTTTTCTTTTTTAAATTTAATTTCTATATTTTATTTTTTATAATTTCTTTCTTTTTAACTTGTTTTTCTTTTTAATTTAATATTTTTATTTTGTTTTTTTTTTTTTTTATTTTTTTTTTTTTATATATTTTGAAATTTTAATCTTTATTTTTTTTTTAATTTTTAATTTTTAATTTTTTTCTTAAATTTTAGGTTTTTTTTAATGTTTGAATTTTTATTTTTATTTTTTTTATTCCTATATATTTTTAAATTTTAAGCTTTAAAATGTTTTTATTTTTTAAATTTATTTTTTTCTTAAATTTTAGGTTTTTTTTTAATGTTTGAATTTTAAAAATTAAAAAATGTTATTTCTATTTTTAAAAATGCCAAAAGTATGACACAATTTTTTTTCTTTTGTTATTCCAACGTCAACTGGTTTTGTTTTGAGGGTGTTTTTTCAATCCTTTTTTCAAGAAACAATTCTATTTTTAGCATAATTTTATATAATTTGAAATTTGACCTTCAAAAAAAACCAAGTGCGTTCTGGAATACACTTTTTTTGTTTTTGGGGTGTTTTTTCATGTTTTTTGAGTCTTTTTGGGCTAGAGTTCCTGTTTTGAGGTCAGGTTACCTATTTCATCGGTAACAGTGTTCAATGTGCTCCACCACTGAATCCATTTGTTTGAAATTTATCAATTGGCTAAAGAAGGTGTTTCTCTTTGTGTCCTCATAATGTGCTATCATTTCCTCCATAAAAATTTACCAAGTGACAATTTTTTTATGGGAGCAAAGCCATCGATACCATACAAACTTTTTTTGTTAAAAATTTAAAGTTGTAATGTGTACCTTTTGTGTGTTTTCCAAATTATTGAGATCAAAATACTACTCCATCTGTGGTATCCATGTTACTCGATCCTTGCCATCAAACTTCCTAATATCCATATTTGGAATATGGTGTTTCTTCCATCCAAAATTACTATTTATGAAATCACAATTAACATTTATTTTGTTCTCATCATGAGTTTCCTCTACTATCTTTTCTCAATTAGGAAACATTTCTTCTATCCACTTTTTAGAACATTCCATGTCTGCTTTTAGATAATTCTTCATGTTTTCCATGTTGTCTTTCATTTTTTCTTCCATGTCATCCATCTCAGCTTCAATGTCAGCTTCCTCGCCATCAATATTAGCTTCCGTGACTTTCTTCAAACCATCCATTTTAGCTCCCACACCTTTCTTCAAAAATTCCATTTCATTTTTTGTTTCTCTTTGCGAGAGCGGAATTTGGTTCACTTGGTCTTGTAATTTTGATATGTCATATTGCACTTCTTTGTCTTCATGAGTCATAGTAGAGCCTTCTAAAGGCCTAATGGGTGTTGAATTATTTTTAGGGGGCATTTAGAACCCAATACTGATATCTCTTCTACAATATGCCCTTGAAATCAATTAAAACTCTTCTTTCACACAAGGCTTATGCAATTAAAAAAATAAAAAATATACACATTGTTGTTGCTTTTGAGGAGCTTGATATTGAAATTCAATGATCTCTATGATTTCGAATCTTCAATATCTAAAATGTGGCCCTGTACAAGCCCTCCAAAGCTTCTTTCGAATGCCACAAATCCGACTTGATTTGGATTTTTCAAGGAAAATTTATTCCCAATTTCCCACAATGACCTAATTCTAGATTGATCAGCAGGGTGAAATTGTATGGTGTGCAACGTTTTACTATTTCTTGCTTCGGCTCTGAAATTGATACAAAATAAGATAAATTCTCGATACTTACGGGAAATTTTTACAAAATTCCAATTTGATGCTCAGAGAGAAAGTTATGATGGTTTTCCCATGGTCACCTCTTTGAGATGAAATTAGGGAGCCTGAAAAAAAAAACCTAACTTCCATAGATCATATCTCTGAAAATATTACAAACCAATATCTAAAATTTTTACACATATTTCCTTAGGATTGCACCTTCGGGTGATCAAAATTTCCACTTTTGAAACTTCGTAGAAAAAAAGTTATATTGAAAATTCCACGATGACCTGTTTGGAGCAACGAAACCCTAGAATCCAAAGCTCTAATACCAAATGTTATGAAGCCAGCTCCCAAAATAGAATAAATGAGAGAAAAATTCCTTAGAAATAAGCCACTTCAAGGGGGAAACCTCATTTACAGTACATAAATGAAAAATTATTTGAGGATACAAATGACAAAACCTCCTATATAGGAGTTCATAGGGTCATATATAATCCTAGCCTACCTAAAAATAATAATGTAAGGGCACACTAATAACAATATTGGGGCTACAGGGGTACAAAAATATAAATAAGGGCATTACACTAACAAAAATAAGGGACCATACTACTAATATAGGGACCTAATAGGATGAGTTGACGGTTTCCACCGCCTTCCCTTACATGAGTTGTAGAAGATATTTCCACCAATATCCCAGAGAGTTGCTCAACTCTTGTATTTTCACTTCTCCCCTCACTACTACTCAACATGCAACACGTGTTAGAGATTTACATTCTTGAATACAAACCTTTAGGAATTACAATGCATTCCAAGCCTTTCCAATATAAATATGTCGTCCTCCACACCAGAGTGGTGGCAGATAACTTCTCGCATAACACTGAATTGTGATAGTCAATTTTTAGCCCCACACACCTTGTCTAATGGGGGAACTATCCCACATACAATTGAGAGATGTCACAGGTGCACTAGTTAAAAACAAAACCAAGGTATCCCAAACAGGCGAGATTAGAAAAAGAGTAGTTTTATATGTTATTATGAAAGGATGTAATAGTTGTTTGCATCTGTAAATGCATGGGATAGGTTTTTCCCACCATAACATCATGTAGGAGGATCATGGGTGAATTTGAAATCCTCATCACTTGATCATATTTATTTTCTATTTGGTTGAAATCGTCGTTTAGTTTGGTTTTGGTTTGGTTAGAATGTTTTCTTTGAAAAAATAAGTTTCATCCTTCTTTATTTTGGGCCAGGTTGAGATTTGACACTAGTTCCAAACCCAATGATGAAATATGACAAATCTCCCTAGCCTAGCTTGATTTCCAACACATATAATTTTTTGCACTAAATTGGTGGGTTGGTAGAACATAAAAGAGCTTTTACTGATGTAATATGATTTGAAATCTTGCAACTGTTCATGACATTTCATGTCATGATTGGAACAAATATTGAACTTCCAACACAAGAATGAAAAAATGAATAGTTGGAACAGTTGGTATAGAGAAATAGTAGTTAAGAGGTGATGAATAGAGGAATTAATTAAAAAAAGGGTTGAAGTGATGACCATTAAAGGGGAATCATGAAAAGAAGGCTTCAATTAGTTTTCATTGGATGGAAACCAAGAGGAGAATGTTGAATTCATTTACATTCAAGGGGAAAGAGAAATGTAAGAGAACATGTTATGAACTCGGGTCATAATATTGTAATCTTGGAAGAGATTGTAACTATAAATTACTCATTGAATTATGTTTAATAAAATACTTTATTTTTTCCTATGTATATTGTGTTTTTCATTGTGTGAACTCTGCTACATGTTCTGCCTTACCCCCAAGCACGACTACTCCAACTAGTATTAGAGTTGGTATAAGAACTAAGGGTATCAAAATATACAAAGTTATGAGGATATTTGTGGTGGGTAAGAAGAAAATAGAGAAGACATACAATAGTAGAGAACTTGTGTATAATTTCACATCGTGGATGTGGTAGAATGAGGTGCGCATAGAGAGAAGAAAATATTTCTATAGTGGAAATGTTGAGCATAATAACATCTAAACACACCATAGTGGTGTCCACGTTTTCATGGATTAATGATTTTACTGACTTCAAACATATTCCTTGCTAATGGAAAATAAAAAATGACCCTTACCTTCTTGGGGTCAATTTTCAACCCCTCTTCTAAAACCACATATCATAAAGAATCTGACTCCTTCAGAAGGTGAAATTTTAAAAAATTACCATTAGCTTGTTTCAACCTTTGAAATACAGCCCTAATATGTTATAAATTTTCTTCCTTTGTTTTACTGGAAATGAAAATGCCATCAAGATATAGTATGAAAACCTTACAAAGATATTTCTTTAGTGCGTGGTTCATTAATATCATGAATGTACTCGGAATTTGTTACTCTAAATGACAAAACTAGCAACTCATATAATTCATCCTTAATTTTAAATGTTGCTTTCCACTTTTCCCCTTCATGAATTATGATTTCATGGTGCCCACTCTTTAAGTAAATATTTTTTAAATACCTGGCTCCACTCAAAAAAATCCATTAAATAATCCATATGGTGAAATGGAAACCTATATTTGATGGGAATCTAGTTAATTGGTCAAGAATATATAAACATTCTCCAGGCACATCCTTTCTTTGGTTTCAATATGACAGGTACAGAAAAAGGGGTGAGACCCTACATAATCATCCATTCATCCAAAGACTCCTATAATTGTTAATCTATTTCCTCATTATCTTGGAGCGTAATCCTATATGTTTCCTTATTCAACGGGCTTGATCCTAGAGTAAAATTGTTGCAACGATTGATTTCCCTTATTCGTTGGAGTCCATCTGACAACTCCTTCACCATTATATCTGCATATTCATATATCAATGCTTTAATTTCTATGGGAATATTTTCCTCCTTTTCTACTATCATAGTTTTTGTTGGCTAGGAAAAAATAAAATAAAATAAAATAATCTTTGTTTAGATTGTTCAAGAATACCTTCCATGAAATCAAACACACTCTTGGAGTAGCTTCTATCCTCTTCTTTATCTTTCATTGGATTCAAAACAAACTCCCGACCATACTTTTTGAAGATTTAGGTGTTATTTTTTCCATCACGTACAACATGTCTATAATATTTCCACAACCTACTTATTAATATGTAACAAGCATCCATTGAAATTATACCACAAAGTATTTCCTCTTTATAATTACCAATTTAGAAATTGACCAAACATTGTTCTCTTACAACGATTTGATGATCCTTTTGAAACCATGATACTTTTTATGGGTTGGGGTGTTTTAATATTCTAAGTTTCAGTTTCTTCACCATTTCTTCAAACACAATACATTTTGTGCTACCACTACCTACAATCACCTTGCAACACTTACCACCATATTTACATCTAGTTCTAAATGTATTTATTCTCTGACTTCATTTAGATTCAAGCTTCTCTATATTTAATAAAATCCTTCTTAACATCAAGGATTTTTTGTCCTATGGATCCTCTCCATGTTAATATGATTCTAAAAATTAATCCTCGGCTTGGGTCTTATTAATTTTGGCGTACTTTACTTTACATCCACATTGAATCAGTAGAAATTCAAAAGCTTTATGCCTAGTTTCTCCACATTGATAATATGTAACAATGAAACCTATGCCTCATCCTCTCCCAAAATTGTCTCTTCCTCTGAAGAAATCACATCTCCCAGGAGAATTTCCTCTACCTCACACTTCATGAGTGGAAGAACTTGTCTTAGAGGTATCAACTTAATATTATTTGGTAGAAATTCCTCTTCCACCACTACTTTCTTCATATTCAATTTCTATTCAACCTTTAAAGCCCATTGATAGTCCTTCTCTATGATAGATAACTTGAGAAAACTTATTTCTTCTTAGATTGGTATACATAATCCATTTAAATACCTTGATACTTTCTCTTCCCCGTCTTCAATGTGGTTTTCTCTTATAGTCAATTTTTAGAATTCCTCTATGTATTCCTTAAAACTTGTTTCTCTTTGCTTCAAATTCTGTGATTTTTAGAACAAGCTTATGTGATGGTCAAGTGGAAAAATGTTTCTTTCAATTTTGTGAAAATTTTATCTTGCACTTTTATATTCTCTTTTCATCTTCATTATATATTAATTTTCACATTATTCCACCACATAAATAGACTACCTTTCATCTTTGCATATGAAAATTTCACTTTTTTGTCTTCTTCATCTATGTAAATACAAAATTTTCTCCATCTCAAATATCTAACCCCAAAATTCATCTAGATTCAAGTTACCATTAATCGAACCTTTCTTCCCACTAATCGATTTCAGGATCATTTCGTTCTTTTGTTACTCCAACTTTTTCTTCTTCTTCATCACTAGCATTTTCAATGTGGATACCACTATGATGTGTCATCTTAATAACTTCAACCATATTTTTTATTCCTCTCAAAATTTTCATCATAAGAAGGATTTCTTCTCTTTGTTCCCCTCCTCTTCTACCACATCCACGATGTGCCATTATATGAAAATTCTATACAGTTGTAAGTATTCTCTCTTTTTCCACTTACTCACCACAAATATCCTCATAACTTTATATATTTCAACATCATCAATTCTCAAACCTCCTCTAATACCAATTGGAGCAGTCACAATTGGGGGTAATCTCAAACACATACTAAAGTTCACAAAAATACAAAAACAATATACAAAGAAAAGACTAAGTTTTTTTTGTTAAAAAAAATTCAATGTGATTTACAGTTGCAATCTGTTCGAAGACTACAATATTATGACCTTAAATCATAACACTTTCTTTGAAATTTTTCTTTCTCCTCAAATGTAAATTTCTTCAACATTCTCCTCTTTATTTCCCTCTAGTGGAAACCACTTCAGCCTTTTTCGTATTGATTCCCCCCTATTTTCCACCACTTCAACCATTCTTTTAAATGAATTCCCATATTCATTTCCTCTTAACTACTCTATCTCTATAACAATTGTTCTGATTGTTCATTTCTGCATTCTTCTGTTAGAATTTCAATATTTTTCTTCAATCATGACGTGACATGCTATAAACAAGCGTAGGAGTTAAAATTAGATTACATCAATCAGATCTCTTTTATGTTCCACCAAACCACTTAGCTACTGCCAAAATTTGTATGTTTTCTGAATCACGCTAGGTTTGGGAGCCTTGTTAGATTTCATCATTAGGTTGGGAATGAGTGTCATATATTAAATTTGCCAAAAATAAATAAGGATGCAACTTATTCCTGCAAACATGAAGTTCTAACCAAACCAAAACTGAACTAAACAACAACTGCAACGAACTCGCAAAGAAATATGTTTGGGTGATGAGGATTGTACATTCACCCAAGATGATATTGAATGAAGGTGTAGCACACCCAACCCACCCCATACCTTTACACATGGAAATATAATCTTTTTCTAATATTTCTTGGTTGGGCGATCTTGGTTCTATGTTAAACTCGTGCACCAACAATATACCTCAGTTGTAGGTGAGACAATTCCCCTATTAAAGAAGGCATGTGATGCTCAAACTCAACTACCAGGATTTAATGTTATGCAGCAAGTTGTGTGTTTCCACTCCATTGTTGAGGAAGTCATATTTCCATGGGCAAGGCTTGGAATGGATGGTAATTCTTGGAGGTTTAGTCTTTGCGGATTTCAATCTCCAACGCATGTGTTGGATGCTGAGCAATAGCAAGGGGAGAAGGCTAAAGAAAATATTTGAGAAACTCTTAGGGATGTTGATGGAAATCATGATGACAACTCATGTGAGGGAGGGTGGTGACAACCAGAAAATCATCCTCATGATGACACACGTTAAATATTGATAGGCCAACCAACACTCTGTAATTCATCCTATTTTAATTCCCTATTATTTTTAAACTTTTCTAATGGTTTTCCTTCTATTTTGAGATTAATAGTATGCAGATCTTAAAGAATAATGGGGGTCAGCATTAGTTTTTTGTATTCATATTTACTTGCGCTTTTTGGACCCTACTTGGAGTCCTTTATTTTCCTCCCCTCACTTGCTCCATATCACAATAAGTCGATAAAAAATCACCCAGAAATTTGATTTTCTTTGGATTTATTTCTATTTAGTTCTCTATTTTACATCCCCCCTAGTTTCTGGTAATTTTGGGTAATATTTTTGTACTGGTTCCTAGTAACCCAATGTAGCATGCCATGAAAGACGATGCATTACATTTTTGGGTCTACTAGAATATGCCCTTAGGGACAACCATGATCCCAAACCCAAGCTCAAGTTGCAACATTCATTCTTGACTCTTCAACTCTATAAATCAAAGAAGAAATTTATGAATTTAAATCCCTGACCATTAATGACAACCAATCCTACTGATAATATACAATTTTTTGTGTAACTAGCTCCAAAAATAGAAGAAAAGAGATATCAACACCTTAGAAATGAGCCACTTCGAGGGGGCAACCTCCAATACATTACATAAATGAACAATTATTGGATGATACAATTTACAAAACCTCCTTTCTATATATAGGAGTCCATGTGGTCATAATGTAATTCTAGTGGGCCACAATGTAATCCTAGCCGACCTAACAATAATAATTTAAGGGCACAATAATAACAAAATGGGGGTTACAAGGGTACAATAATAACAATAACGGGGTTACACTAACAACAATAAGGGACTATACTAGTAATATAGGGACATAACATGCCCCTCTCCTTCAAAAAAGTGTTGTCCTCAACGCTTGAGTAGCTCTGGGTGCTTCTGTATAAAATTCTCATCCTCCCATGTAGAATCTTCAGTGGGTAAGTTCTTCCACTTGATGAGATAATCTGAAATTGATCGATTTCGTAGCTGTCGAGTTCTTGTTTCCATGACCGCTTCAGGTTCCAATATGATTTTTCCTTCCTCATCAAGTTCTGGCAATATTGTTTGAACTGGAAGATTTTCACCTATAAGCTTTTTTAAGCATGAAACATGGAAAACTTGATGTACTCGCGAAGAAGCAGGAAGCTCCAATTTGTATGCCATAGAACCAATCTTTTGCAACACCTTGTAAGGACCATAGTACTTTGGTGATAATTTATTATCCTTCTTAGCTTGCTTAAGGGACATTTGTTTGTATGGTTGTAGCCGTAAAAATACCCAATCTCCTACATCAAAACTTCTCTCACTGCGATGTTGATCTGCCTGTTGTTTCATTCGATTTTGTGCCAAATTCAGGTTATCCTTTAAGAGTTGGAGAATTTCTTGCTGATGCTCGATGTGATCTTCCACTGCTTGAACCTTTGAATTTTCCCTTAAATATGATGTGATGGATGGTGGATGATATCCATAAAGTGCCATAAATGGGGTCATTTTTGTTGCAGTATGGAAGGAAGTGTTATACCACCATTCAGCAAGAGGTGACCACTTGACCCATTGTGTTTGTTTATCAAATACAAAACAACGAAGATATCCTTCCAAACATTTATTTACGATCTCAGTTTGACCATCAGATTGAGGATGATAAGATGAGCTATGAGCTAATTGAGTACCCAAACAAGAAAATAACTCCGTCCAAAAATTTCCAGTAAAAATGGGATCTCTGTCGCTCACAATAACCCTTGGGCTTCCATGTAGCTTTTGAATTCTGTCCATAAATGTAGTAGCAACTGTACTTGCTTTAAATGGATGAGATAATGCACAAAAGTGTGCATACTTGGTAAGTCTATCAACTACCACCATTATGGCACTCTTTCCTTCGGACTTAGGTAAACCTGTGATAAAATCCATTGAAATATCCTCCCAACGTTGACTTGGAATGGGTAAAGTTTTTAGAAGTCCCGAGGTCTTAATTGTCTCAACTTTATTCTGCTCGCAAACCAAACATTCCGCCACAAACTTTTGAATATCATATTTAAGGCCATCCCAAAAAAATTCGTACTTCACCCTGTGGTAAGTTTTTAAAAATCCTTAGTGTCCTTCTAAAGGAGAAGTGTGCAATTCCAGAACAATCTTTTGTTTTAGTTGGAAATTATTACAAAGATATAAGCAATCTTTGTACCATAAGGAATCATTTTTCCAACTAAATGTATTAGATGTACTAGGATCTTGCTGCAACTTTTGAATGAGTGCCCATACATCTTTGTCCTCCTTCCATTCATCTCTTGCTTTGGTTATCCAATCTGGTTGGATAATAGAAATGGCACAAAGCAATGCTTCCACCTCTTCATTCTTTCTTAAGAGTGCATATGCAACAACATTAAGCTTTCCTTTTCTGTAGATTATTTCAAAGTCATAACCCAACATATTTGTGACCCACTTTTGTTGCTCTTCTGAAGATAGTCTTTGTTCCAAAAAGTGTTTAAGACTATCATGATCAGTTTTTACCTTGAAGTGTCTTCCCATTAGGTAAGTTCTCCATTTCTTTAGTGCATGCAGTATTGCTAACATTTTGTTCTCATAAATAGGTTTTTGTAAATACTTTCCTTTGATTGGACGACTTTCAAAAGCAATGGGTCTTCCTTCCTGCATTAAAACAACACCAATTCCATTTCCTGAGGTATCACATTACACAATAAAGGTTTTTGTGAAGTTTGGTGTAGCTAAGACCGGTGGTAGGCACATTTCCTCTTTAAGATGTTCAAAGGCCTTAGTTGCTTCAGGAGTCCATGAAAATGCATCTTTCTTCAATAATGTTGTTAGAGGTGCTTCTATTCTCACATAATTCTTAACAAACTTGCGATAATACCCTGTTAACCCGAGAAATCCTCGTAGCTACTTTATGGTTGTGGGGACTTTCCATTCCTTAATGGATTTAATTTTGTTAGGGTCTACTTTAACACCCTCGTGAGATACAATATGACCTAGATATTCCACCTCTTGTACTCCAAAGAAACATTTGGATATTTTTTCATATAATTGTTTCTCCAGCAATAGTTTGAGCACCCTATCAACATGTTCAACATGATCCTTCCAAGACCTGCTATAGATTAGTATATCATAAAAAAATACTAGCACAAATTTTCTAAGGAAGGGTTTGAAAATGGAATTCATCAACCCTTGAGATGTAGAAGGTGCATTGGTAAGGCCAAAAGGCATGACCAAAAATTCATAATGACCCTCATGAGTTCAAAATGTTGTCTTTGGAATATCTTTGGTCTTAATTCTAATTTGATGATATCCTAAACGAAGATCCAACTTGGTAAAATAAATAGCTCCATGTAATTCATCCAATAATTCGTCAATCACAGGAATGGGAAATTTAGCTTTAATGGTGAGCTTATTGAGCTCCCTATAATCTGGAAACATTCACCAAGATCCATCCTTCTTATGTACCAATACTATAATAACAGAGAAAAAGCTTTGACTAGGTTGAATTATACCCGCCTCTAACATTTCTGCAATCATACATTCAATTTTTCTCTTTTGGACGTAAGGATATCTATAAGGCCTGATGTTTGGAGGAACACTTCCTAGAATCAAATTAATAGCATGATCATGATCACGAATAGGTGGGAGTCCTTTGGGAGTTTCAAACACCTTGGAATGATTGTCCAAGACTTGTTGGAGATCTGCAGAAATAGATGATTTTGATGTTGGAACTTCTAGTGAACATAATTGTGCAATTACACCTCGTTGTTCTTTCTTTAGAAGATTTTCATGAAATTAGAGCTTATTGTCTTTCCTGGCTTCCCTACAATACCTTGTAATTCGACTTCCTTTCCTTCTGAAAAAAATTTCAAGAAAAGTTCTTGAAAATTAAAAGCTACCGTCCCCAAAGATTGTAACCATTGTACTCCTAGTACAACATCAGCACCTCCCATAAGAATGGAAAGCATTGGAATAGTCAATACATATTCCCCCATGGTTAGCTTGATATTATGGCATTTTCGAGAGAAATTTATAGTTCCTCCATTTGCAACCATCACTTGACATTCTGGTGCTGGGTATAGGAAACAATTTAATTCCTTGGCTACCTTACAATGAATAAAATTATGGGTGCTACCTGAATCAATCAACACTATTACATTTTCTTCTTGATTTTTCCTTTTATCTTGAGAGTTTGAGGAGTGGTAATTCCTGCCAGTGCATTACACGATATGGTCGGATTCATTTCTTCCTCTTCTGGGGCTGGTTTCTGGTGTATATCCTCTTCTTGTTCATTTTCTTCTTCCTCTTCACAATCTATGTAAAATAATTTCTTCTCAGCACACTTATGACCTTTAGTGTATTTTCTATCACAACTGTAGCAAAGCCCTTTTGCTCTTTTTTCTTCCAATTGTTGTGGTGTCAACCTTGTAGGTTGTGGAAATCTAGGAGTAGCAACACTTCCCTCTTTATAGAAGTGAGCGGTAGGCTTCCTTGTCGCCATAATTTTTCCAACCTGAATGCCTTCTCCAATGAATCAGGTTCCAAAACTCGAACTTCATGTTGGATGTTATCCTTTAAAGTACCTATGAAGAGATCAATCCTGTGTTCCTCTGGAATATCGGTTACCCTTATATTCAATTTTTGGAAGTCCTCAATGTGCTCCCCCACTAAACCCTTTTGTTTGAGATTTATCAATTGGCTAAAGAAGGTGTTGCTCTTTGTATCCTCATAATGTGCTATAATTTCCTTCGTAAAAATTGACCAAGTGACAATTTTTTTACGGGATCAAAGCCATCGATACCATACAAATGAATTTTGTGTGTACCTTTTGTGTGTTTTGCACATTATGGAGATCAAAATATTGCTCCATCTGTAGTATCCATGTTACAGGATCCTTTCCATCAAACTTCCTCATATCCATTTTTGGAATATGGTGGTTCTTCCCATCAACATTAGAGTTTATGAAATCACGATTAACATTTATTTTGTTCTCATCATGAGTTTCCGCTACTATATTTTCACCATTATGAAACATTTCTTCTATCAATTTTTCAGAAATCGTATGTTTCTTTTAGATCATTCTTCATGTTTTCCATTTTAGATTCCATGCCGAAACTTCCATTCCATCTATATTAGATTCCACGCCTTTCTTCAAACCATCCATATCATTCTTCACACCATCCATCTATGCTTCCACGCCTTTCTTCAAAACATCCATTTGATTTTTTGTTTCTCTTTGCGAGAGCAAAATTTGGTGCACTTTCTCTAGTAATTTTGATAGATCATGTTGCAATTCTTCATCTTCATGAGTCATAGTAGAGCCTTCTGAAGGCTTAATGGGTGTTGAATTATTTTTACGGGGCATATTTTAGAACCCAATACTTATATCTATTCTACAATATGCCCTTGGAATCAATTCAAATTGATTCTTCAAACAAGACTTATGCAATTCGGAAAACAAAATACACACCTTTTTCTTTCTTTTGAGGAGCTCGATATTGGAATTGGATTATCTATGTGATTGTGGCCCTTAAATATTTTAAATTCAGCACTACAGTATCCCTATGAATTCTCTTTTGAATGCCATAGGTCTGACCTGATTTGGATTCTCCAAGAAAAAGTTGTGTCCAATCTCCCACAATGACCTAATTCTGGACTGGTTCGGTAGAGCGAACTTGTAGGACTTGCCATGTGTCACTGTTTCATCCTTTGTCTCTGAAATTGATAGCCACAAAACTAAGAGAATAGTATTCTTGCGAACGCTTTACAACACTCGAATCGATTCTCGAGAGAGATAGTTATTGAACTTTTCCCACGATCACCTCTTTGATCTGAAATTCGAGAACTGAAAATGCACCACCTTCCCACCAGGATCATATCCCCAAAAAAATTGTGAATACAAGATGCGAAATTTTTGACACATTTCCTCGGGATTTAAACCCGCGACATAAAAATTTGAGATACTCACCCTTCGTAGAAAAAACGTTATAGTGCGAATTCCACAATGACCTGTTTAGGAGCCTGAAAAAAGACCTAACTTCCGAAGATCATATCTCCAAAAATATTGCGAACCAAGCTTTGAAATTTTTAGACAGTCTTCCTCAGGAGTTTGGCTTCGCACCCTAACAATTTTAGCTTCTGAAACTTCGTAGAAAAAACGTTATAGCAAAAATTCCACGATGACCTGTTTGGAGCAGCGAAACCCTAGAATCCAAAGCTCTGATACCAAATGTTGTGTAACCAGCTCCAAAAAGAGAAGAAAAGAGATATCAACGCCTTAGAAATGAGCCACTTTGAGGGGGCAACCTCCAATACATTACATAAATGAACAATTCTTCGATGATACAATTTACAAAACCTCCTTTCTATATATAGGAGTCCATGTGGCCATAATGTAATCCTAGTGGGCCACAATGTAATCCTAGCCGACCTAAAAATAATAATTTAAGGACACAATAATAAAAAAGTGGGGGTTACAAGGGTACAATAATAACAATAAAGGGGTTACACTAATAACAATAAGGGACTATACTGGTAAAATAGGGACCTAACACAATTCAAGCTGAAGTGGCCAATTTGGTTCCTAAACATACACATACCATCAGAATATAGATCTAATAGTTGGGCTCCATCACCCTCCACTAAAAAATAATGGAACTCTTAGATATGGTCTTGAAGGAAAATCTTCAAGTTCACAATGATATAATATCTATCATGAATGGAATCCAACATGTTCAATGACATCACTGCTCCTCTCTTGGAAGTTTGGATGCTCATTTTTGTCACATAGAAGGAAATACCTAATGTGGTTTTGATGCTCAGCTTGGTCACATAGAAGGAAGTCTCTAATGTGGTCTGAAACACTAGCTAAACCAATTAATTTTTCCCCAGTTACTTCATTTTACTCTTGATGTTATATTTAGCCACTTGGTACATGTCTTTCACTTTTAGTAGTTTAGTTGATTTTAATTGGCATAGACTTAGTATTGCTAGTTGTTGACATTTTTATAAGTCTATAGTATTGTCCAACATCAATAGTATTGGTTGCCCATATCGCCATAGAATAAACCACATTATGAGCTTTTGTATTAAGGCATTTTGAGACAATAGAATTTCACATTAACCAAAAAAAAACTAACTAAAAAGCCAAAAAACAATAAAGTTATAAAATAAGGTACTTGTAATTACGTTTCTCTTAACATAGAGCTCACCTATATTAGAAATAATATTTTGTTTTTTTACCATAATTAAAATATTTAGAGATATATATTCAATAATATAATTTTATATCAATTTTATATAAAAAAAATCTTTAAATAAAAATTAAAAAAAGTATTTTATATTTTCATTTATAAATTTGAGAAGCTTTTAACAATATTATCATGTAGACCTTAAATAATATACTTGAATATTCATATTACCTCATATAAATAAAATGAAAAAAAAATACTTTTTTTTCTATAAATAAAAGATTTCAATATCAAATTTATACAAAATGATTTATATAACCTTAAAATATATAAAGATATAAAGTAGTTAAAAGTGAAAAAAGAACAATTACTACCTAATATGAAGGAGATTGGTATTCATTCAATTCTTAATATGGACTTGATAAGAATAAAAATTAAAAAAATATGAATAAATTATAATACAAATATTTGTATGTGGGATATTAGGAAAAAAAAAGGATAATATGAAATATAGATAAACTGTTTCATTTTGCTTAAATAATAATGATGATTCAATCTACCTAAGAATAATAATAATAGTAGTATTTAATGATGACTATTTGATTTTGGTTTGAAAAATAAGTTATAAAATATTTAACTAGGCACCTAGTTTGATCTAATTATTATAATATTTGACAAAAATATAAAATTTGCTGCAAGATTTTTTGGAGCTATAAGTTTACTCTATGTAATTTACATAGTTAAAATTTAGAAGGAGAGTTTAAATTATTAAATCCATTTATGCACTTAAAAATGCAATTTAAATAATGAAAAATTACAATGTCATGAAGAATTTTACCAATGAAAAATTTTATTGGCATGTTGCAAAGGGAATGTGAAATCTCTTCCATGCTTAGTGTGAAATCTCTTCCATGCTTATTAATATTTTATAATGATTTCACTTAAAATAAATATTTATTTTTAATGTTTATTTTAGTCAATATTGTTTATTTTATTTAGGGAATATTTTTATTTTATTTAATAAAATATAAATATTTATTACTAAAATAATTACTTATCTCCCTTGTATTAAACTATAAAGTTGGTGAATAGTTTTAATGTGAAACATGCAACTTCAGCAGTGGTCAAACTTCTTTTATAGTTTTTTGCACTTGAATTTAATTGATGACAATTATGGACATGGATTGCAATGACTTCATTTTTCATGTGTGATCAGGATTGAATTTGATGTGATGCAATGGATGGGAATTTGTTTTTGTGGATCCATGTGCTTTAATCTATTTTAATGGGAAATAGAATATGTTGAATGTAATTTATTAAAATTATTAGGTGGGTGCCCTTTATTGTACACAGTGGGTTTAAATGTTGTTATTGGGTGCATACATTAACTTTTATTATGTGAACGTATGGATATGAAGTTGCGATATACCATCAGTTATAATGAGTGGAGTTGAAGTGACTACTAGTTTGTACTTATGGAATAAACTATCTTGGAAGGATTAATGGTTTTATGAGTTTTCTAGTTGAGACAATAGGATTTGTATTCTTAATACTTATTAAACTATTTATGGACAATTGTAGGCCGAGTCAATATTTTGGAAAATTAGATATAATTTAAAAGATATTTGGATTTAAAGTTTTTTCTTTTGTTTAATTATTGGTTGCACATATGTCAATTTCTAGTGGATTGGTGGGACTAGTACTATAACTTACTGGTCCCTACAGAACATTAGACATCTCTGGCGTAGCACTTGTTGTAAAAAATGGTACGGAGAAAACGGACCACGTGACAACCTGAAACATCCTCCAAGTTATTGAACTCATTCTGGAATAAATGAGAATTAAGATTAGGATTGATAATTGAGATCTTCATTGATTTTCAAGGGCGGGTATAAAATTATTCTTATTAAATGAAAATTAAAATGACAGCTTTTTTTTTCCTTTTAATTAAAAATTTAAAAAAAATCATTATATATTTTAATTTTTTATTATTTTAATCATTTTAATATTTATTATTATTCATTTTTATGTATACTATTACAATGAAAAAAATAATAATACCAACAATTTTCCTTATAATATAATAGTTGAAAAAAGTCATAGAAGAGATGTTGTAAGATTTTGTTATATTGAATATTTTGCCTTAGTCAAATTACATTAAAAAACAATAAAAAATAAAATAAAATTATTAATTATAATTGCTAATTATTAATAATTTTTTATAATTAAATTAGCCTCGGTCTATCTTCATTCCATGTTTTTTACTAGGATCAAATCTTTAGAGCTTCAAATATTCAAGTTTTACACTAGAAAAAAAGATTTCCACTTTAGAATATAGATCTAAATGGGTTATACAATATAATCATATATTTTATAAATCTCATGCACACATGCATCACCTATTTATTGAAAGTACATCTTAATAGTGAAGATTGAAGATCAATCATTGGTTGCGGTGAATCTTCTTCTAGAGGAGACAATAGATCCAATCTAAATCAACTCTGTTATCACTCCAGTAAATTCTTAAGTTGTGGGATTTTGGTTTTTAGTAAAAGAATACTAGAGGTAACCATAAACCTACATAAAACTCTAGGATCTAGCCTTCCTAGGGTTCAGAGAGGGCTCTCGCTCTCAAGTTTATCTTTGTTTTAATATTGTGAATATTAGGCTAGCTATCAAAGTGCAAATTTTGGTTTGGTTTTGTTGCATTTGATGGGAAAATTTCACTTGGAGGGTAGATAGAGGGAAATATACTTGTCCATTGGGCTATGGAATCTAAGTCAAGCTAACAGAACTGGGATCATGGCCTAAAAGGTCAAATTTCTACAAGGTAAGATAGATAACCCTTGGAGATCTTGGAAAATTGATTTTGAGATGGTATGATCGGGATAAAGGGCACTTAAGGATCCTTTGATTTGGAAAAGAGAAGTAGTACATAGAGGTAAAATGGGAGAGGGAGAAATTAAGGGTTCCCTACACCAAAAATCAGAAGAAAACAAAGAAATGATAACTAGTTAAAAACAGGGTGCTATTAACATGTCCTGTAGTAATACTCCTAGTTATCCATTTAGATTTAAACATAAAACACATGTGTATGCATGTAATAAAAGAAGAATAACAATGAAAAGTTTTAGACAGTACTTCAATCTAGACAGCTTATCACAGCGATCCTGAAGTATGATGCCAAATATTTGATCCAGTCTGCCACTCAAAATTGAAATCCAAAGCCTTCAAGTCAACAAAATATCTATTTTAATCTCCAGAAATTTTATTACAAACCAAAATACTTCAAAAGAGTGAAGTATTTATACATAATGTTTAGCAAAATATCCTAGATGACTTCTAGGAATTAACTTAGGGAAATAAAATATCTTGCAACAATAATAGTGAGAGTTGCTTAACAAATCAGCAAGCTATCCTATTTTATTCAAAATAAATAGAAAATGTTTTAAGATAAGCAACAGCTGGCCGCTTATGTGTCCTATTTGTTGGCTCTTTATATATTCTTTAGAATCTAAGCTGCCTTCATTGGCACTCTTTCTCACTGATACTCTTTATCACTTATACTCGTTCATTTTGGATACTCTTTAACCTTCAATCAAACTGCTTTTTGCTGTAAAATCGTTTTTGACAGTGAAATCAGCAAACATATTTTTTCATTTTCATTTGCTTGTCTTTCTTTCTTCATAGCAAATCAGTCGATGCTTGCCAATCCTGATTTTTATGAATTTGAATATTTTTGAGTTTCCTAAGACTCTCTTCAGCCTCATTATAGCTAGCAAATGTGGGATTGATGAAAATTAAGTGCTTGATCTCATACTACAAATAAAACAAATCTTCAAAACGTTTTAACAATACTTTCCATCTAGGAATGCCTTGACCTATTGGCTTGTTCACCTACTCCTTGGCATATTCTCTTATCTTCTTGTCAGAATCATTTTGAGGAATTAACTCATCATTAATAACCATGATATCAGGAAGTCCCTTTCGCCTTAAATTGGTGAATTTAACCATGAATCTGGTTATAGAGGTATTTATACCTTCACATTTTTCTTCAAGTTGCCTCATCAAATTTATTTGGGTGGTAACTTTCCTAATTTCTAGGATAGTTGTTATCCTGTCATTGATTTTTAATTCTTCCAGTTCCTACTTATTCTTGTTGTTGAGGAAATTTATTAATTTTACAACTTGGTTCGGTTTATCATCTAGATTAGCTTGTGTCTTTTGGATCTCTACTTGGGTTGCTAATAATAACTCTCTCTGCTAAAAAATTACCTTAATTGAAGGCCATACATCATGGATGGCTTCAATTACATTATTTGATAGGTAATTCTTTATGTAAGATATATGATCTTCGAGAGTTAATTCTTTTTGTAGCTTCTTTACCTCTTCAGTCAATCTGTGGGAATTTTGTTCATGTATTTTAGTATCTGTTTGAGTTGATTTGTTTGTCTTCTCAATATTTTCAATTATCTTTGTCAATCTGCTGATTTCATTTGTCTTCGAGGAGATCTCTTCCATTGCTTTTACTATTTGACCGTTTTCATCTGTAGGTGGCAACACTGTTGTAGAGGATTCAGTTACCAAAGTTGTTGAAGAAGTCACTGGCACTACAATGGCCAGTGGCTCTTTGGGTGCCAACTTTTCTCCTGAATTTGAAGGCACTATTGCAGTGATGATTGGGATGACTATGGGAATCACTAGTTCTTTAACTGTCTCCTTTTCATGGACAAGTTGGTCCATTAGTACTTCCATTTCCTTAATTTGAGCTTTCAGTTGAAGTATCTTATTTTTTCCTTTAGATCCTGTAAAAATTCCTTTGTCTGAGGATGGTCACTTTGAGGAAGTTTGAATTATTTCTTCAAGGCAACTATATCCTCATTTTTCTTCTTAACCAATGCTTCTGTTGCTTTGATGTTTGTAGGATCATATCTTACCTGAAATACTAAATCTTCTAAGGCCTTTATCCTTAGATCCTTTGCATATAATGAAGCTTTATCCATATTCATTTGATATTGCATATGTAGAAATTTGCTGAATAAAGAAGATTTATCCACCGAGATTATCCTGATCACATATCAATTCAAATTCATATGCAACACATAATCTCTTCCACTCAGATCATCACACATGCGGAAATAAAACAAGTGGTATGCGATCAAAAGATCATCAAAACATCACACACATTACACAATATGTATGGGGAAAGATTATAGCTGAAAACCCCTCAGATATTATGTATATTATAATGGAGAGAACATGTAACAGTACATAGCACAATACTCCTCACAAGTACTCAATACTATCTCATAAATTTACACACAAACTAGCTTGGTTTTGAACAAGTCACAGGTTCAAAACGCGTCCACTAATTGCCTGCCTCTATTGCGCAATCAAGGCTGGTCTAATGAGAGATCCAAGGTTCAAATCTCCTTGGATTTACAACGCAATCATCATGGGAAATTCCTCCAAGTGTGGTGCAAATCTCATGCACAACTGATGTCACAACTGATAGCTATCTCAACCCTTTCATCTACCTCTTTCACTAGTCTCCACTGAACTTTCCATTCACTGTAGTGAACTGATGTGTTCTTGAGTTGAATAATGAGTTACTAATTAATGAATTAAATAATATTTAATTCACTCCACTCATTACTAGTTTATTATCTAGCTAAACTAATCTCAACTAGTTCAACTAAGTTATACCGAACACAACTCCACCAACTGTCTCATCAACTCCACCAAACTTCTGCCACTGAAGTCCTAACTGAAGTCAACCATGCATGAGCTCACCAAACCCTTAGGAATAGCGTAATTCCTCTTTCAGATGCATGAGCCACTTCTGTAGCTCGAACTAAAGTGCTCCAAGAGAGTAAACTGAAGTTTAGAGTCCAAATATTATTAAGGGTAAATAATATTTGACTTCCCTATTTTTAGGATAGGCAGTCTAAAAATAGACTTCGACCTATATGTCTAAAAAATAGAGGTCCATCTATTTTTACCAACATGACCAATACTCCAAGAATAACATACTGCAACCCCTGGACCATGCTCCATATGTCTAAAAATAGACATAGTCTAAAAATAGACTTTGCGCCAAAATCGCCTGCGGGCCCACTTAGTGAAGGCGACTTCATTTCACTAAGCTCCATCATCTTGCTGCATTTTCAACACTCCCTCTCAGCAAGATATGGATTATCTGCAACCCCTATCCTGCCTCTGTGGAATTCGAACTTGCTCCTGGTGAGCGCCTTCGACAGGATGTCGGCATCCTGATCCTCCGTGGGAACATATGAAAGCATCATGATTCTCCGCTGAACACAATCTCTGATATGATGGTACCTGATGTCGATGTGTTTGGACCTATCATGAAATACTGGATTATCCGAGAGTTTAATGCAACTCTGGTTATCACAGTAGATCACTGTAGGCTCCAAATGCAACCTGAACAAACCTGCGAGGATCTTCCTCATCCAAATAGCCTCGCATGCAGCCAAGCTTGATGCCATGTACTCGGCCTCTGCTGAACTGAGTGCCACGGATCTCTGCTTCCTGCTGTACCAGGAAACTGCTGTCGACCCAATGCTGAAAACTCCTCCAGATGTGCTCTTCCGGTCCGTTGGGCTCCCTGCCCAATCTGCATCAGTGAAGCCAGAAAGCTTCGCTCCATCCTCCTGTCTGTACCATAGACCATATCCCAATGTGCCACTAAGATAACACAATACATGCTTGCCTGCCTTCCAAAAGAGCTTGGTAGGCTTAACCATAGCTTGCGAAAGCTGGTTAACAGCATAGCATATATCGGGTCGTGTATTGACCAGATACATAAGCGACCCCACCAACTGTCGATAAACAGTGGCATCCACTACCTCCACCGAAGTAGCATCCTCCTTCCTCCAACCTCCAGGAAGAGGAGTATCAACAGGCTTGCAGCCATGCATGTTGAACTTCTCCAGTATTTCCCGGGCATACGTACCCTGAGAAACAAATAGTCCATCACTGCGCTGCCAAATTTCCAATCCCAGGAAATAATGAAGGAGGCCCAAGTCCTTCATCTCAAACTCTCTAGCAAGATCCTCCTTGCATGAAAGTATCAACATCTCATCACCCGTCAAAATAAAATCATCTACATAAAGTACAATGATCAGCAACTTACCCTCCACCACAATCTGGTATAGGTTTGGATCCGCCTCACTCTTGGAGAATTCAAGTCCGGTGAAATAACGGTCTATCCGTGTGTACCAAGCACGAGGTGCTTTCTTCAACCCATACAGTGCTCTCTTGAGCCTGCACACATGCGACTCGCTGCTGAAGATCTCAAAACCTTCAGGCTGCTCTATGTACACCTCCTCCTCAATGACTCCGTTGAGGAACGCAGTCTTCACATCCATCTGATGAATGTGCCACCCCATCTGCGCTGAGAGAGCAAGGATCGTCCGTATGGAAGAGTACCTTGCGATAGGTGCAAAGGTCTCCTCATAATCAATCCCCTCGATCTGTGAAAAGCCACGGGCGACAAATCTCGCCTTGTACTTCTCCACACTCCCATCAGCCGCCTGCTTCACTTTGTAGATCCATCGCGAACCCACCACTGATTTCCCCTCCGGTCTTGGGACAATCTCCCATGCACTGTTTCTGACGATCGAATCATATTATTCAATCATGGCATCTACCCATGCGGGTTCCTCCACAGCTTCCTCAAAAGAGGATGGCTCCATCACGACACATTGACTCACAAGAGCCATGTATCCAGTGTACTGATCCGGTGACTTCCTCTGTCTGCGCTGTGCTATAGGTGGTCCTACAACCTTCTCTGCATCTCGAGCCAATCGCTCAGCTTCTGTAGTGCGCTTGCACCCTCTGATGGTTGGCGCTGCATGGGTGGTTTCTTCCACCTCCTGAACTTCCTCTTGTGGCTGATCCACATCCGGAAGCTCCTCCTTAGGAACTAACAGCTCCTCATATGCATGCAAGTGTAGCTCCCTCTCAAGCGAACACTGCATGGCTTTCTCCTCCTGAAACTTGATATCCTGTCACACAACATTCTTGCGACTGTCTGACAAATACACCCGATAGTTGTGAGGTGTATCAGTGTACCCCACAAATATTCCAATCTCTACGGTCGGATCCAGCTTCTTTATGGCATCCTTCGTCACATGCATGTAGACAGGTGAGCCAAAAATTCTCAGATGAGAAATATCAGGCCTCTTTCCAGAAAACGCCTTCCCTAGTGTACTCATGCCAAGAACCTTGTGAGGACAACGGTTCTGCACATACACTGTTGTATTGCATGCCTCAGCCCACAAGTGAAGGGGTAGGCCCTGATCATACAACATCACCCTTGCAGCACCCATGATTGTTCTATTCTTCCGCTCAGCCACCGCGTTCTGCTGTGGGTTATGGGGTGCGATGAGCTCTCTCCGAATCCCTTCTGTGCTGAAAAAGTCTTTGAATTCAGCCGAGATGAATTCACCACTATTTTCGCTCCTAAGAGCCTTCACATGCTTCCCCGATTCCTTCTCTACTAGTGCCTTGAATTCACAGAATTTAGAAAATGTCTCGCTCTTCTTCTGCATGAAGAAGATCCAACACTTCCGAGAGAAATCATCAACAAAGATCATATAGCACTTGTGCTTTGCTGTCGAATCTACTGAGAAAGGACCACACACGTCTGTGTGAACTCTCTCAAGGATCGTCGTGGCGCGACTATCCTTCTCATGAAAGGTGGCTTTCACATACTTCCCCAAGGTACACCCCTTGCACTGATCTGACTGCGCAAGAGTGCTCTTAGGAAGCCCAGTGGAAATCTGCTGCAGTATATTCAAAGCTCCATGGTGAAGGTGGCCCAATCTCCCGTGCCACAGTTCGCCCTCATCATTCCGGCTCACCACTTCTCCCGCCTTGCATGCCATTGCTGCGCAACCATCTACTTGCAACTGATAAAGGTTCTTGACTCAAACCCCTATCTTTCAGGTCTCACCAGTAGTCTTACTGCGCAGGAAGGCTTTTCCTTCGCTGAAGACCACATCATACCCCTTGTCTTCCAACATTGCCACAGAGATCAAGTTCTTCATCAATCCTGGAACATGCAAAACTTCCTTCAATACGAAAGGTTTACCAGACTCCCTCTCAAAGGAAATGGTACCAATACCAGTCGCACTGTATCTACCATCATCGCCCATCTCGATGTGCACTCCAAGATCTTTTTCCTCCAAATCTGAAAATAGATCTCGATCTCCGGTCATGTGAAATGACGCACCACTGTCCAAGAACCATACTGATCCCACCACACTTGAAACCAAGCATGGGATCAGTGAAAAATCCAGTTCGAATTGAGAATCCAATGCCTCTCCCGCTGCAGATCAGGCAGCCTTCTTATTTTTCTTCTTCTACAGACAATTTGTGGCATAGTGTCTGTGCTGGTGACAGTGAAAACACTTCGCCTTGGACATGTCTTGCTTCTTACCTTTTGTACCAGACTGAGAAGCCTTCTTGCTCTTCCCCTTCTTTACTTTGGCAGCCAAAGCGCAATTTTCTTCATCAAATACCTTGGATGAAGATCCATCCCTGGTAGTCCTCCTTATCTCCTCCTGCATGAGATCCACTCAAAGGCGCTCCCATCCCGGCAACTTCTCCCGACCATTGACACTATCTTGATATGAATGCAAAGCCTTTGGAAGACCAAGGAGAGCCAGGTCCACCATGTCCTCATCTTTGACAGTCACCCCCACACTTCCCAGCTCATCTCTGCATTGAGTGAACTTCGTGAGGTACTTGGCGATACTGTCACCTTTCTCCATCTTGATGTTTCTGAGCGTATCCTTGAGCGCCAGCTTCCTTTGGTCGCTCTTACTCTGGAAGAGATCCGTCAAAGCTTTCCACATTAGATATGGAGAAGATTTTCCATGCAGGCTGGATACAATGTGATCCTTTACGCCCTCTAACAAAATCCTTCGACATTTCGCCATCTTCTTTTGCCAAGCCTCGACTTCAGCAAGATCAGTGGGCTTTTGGACATTCGTATCTATGAAATCCTTCAGTCCATTATCTTCTAATACTACCTCCATGTGATCCTTCCATGCAACATAATTCAAACTACCTTCAAGAGCATATTCGAGTCGCAAACAGTTGAAAGACATTTTCAACTCCGGCACCAAGAAAAAAGCCAAACTGCTGCAAAATTCGAATTCCAAGCTCAAAGCTCAACCGCTCTTGATCTGTGAGAACAAATTATTTCTAGCACAGAGATCGACTGCAGGGAAATTTACTAGATGTATCACCTTTCAAAGGAAAGGATGGATCCAGAGGCTACCTGGCCCGCATGCAGACTCTGTCCACCGAAATAAGTTTGTAATCACTGTGATGATCAATCTCTGCTCCGATAGCTCTGATACCATGTAGAAATTTGATGAATAAATAATATTTATCCATCGAGATTATCCTGATCACATATCAATTCGAATTCATATGCAACACATAATCTCTTCCACTCAGATCATCACACATGCAGAAATAAAACAAGCGGTATGCGATCAAAAGATCATCAAAACATCACACACATTACACAGTATGTATGGGGAAAGCTTATAGCTGAAAACCCCTCAGCTATTCTGTATATTATAATGGAGAAAAAATGTAACAGTACATAGCACAATACTCCTCACAAGTACTCAGTACTATCTCATAAAGTTACACACAAACTAGCTTGGTTTTGAGCAAGTCACAGGTTCAAAACTCATCCACTAATTTCCTGCCTCTATTTCGCAATCAAGGCTGGTCTAATGAGAGATCCAAGGTTCGAATCTCCTTGGCTTGACAGTGCAATCATCATGGGAAATTCCTCCAAGTGTGCTGCAAATCTCATGCACAACTGATGTCACAACTGATAGCTATCTCAACCCTTTCATCTACCTCTTTCACTGGTCTCCACTGAACTGTCCATGCACTGTAGTGAACGGATGTGTTCTTGAGTTGAATAATGAGTTAAGAATTAATGAATTAAATAATATTTAATTCACTCCACTCATTACTATTTGATTAGCTAGTTAAACTAATCTCAACTAGTTCAACTAAGTTAAACCGAACACAACTCCACCAACTGTCTCATCAACTCCACCAAACTTCTGCCACTGAAGTCCTAACTGAATTCAACCATGCATGAGCTCACCAAACCCTTAGGAATAGCATAATTCCTCTGTCAGATGCATGAGCCACTTCTGTAGCTCGAACTGAGTTGCTCCAAGAGAGTAAACTGAAGTTTAGAGTTAAAATATTATTAAGGGTAAATAATATTTGACTTTTCTATTTTTAGGATAGGCAGTCTAAAAATAGACTTCGACCTATATGTCTAAAAAATATAGGTCCATATATTTTTACCAACATGACCAATACTCCAAGAATAACATACTGCAACCTGTGGACCATGCTCCTTATGTCTAAAAATAGACATAGTCTAAAAATAGACTTTGCGCCAAAAATCGCCTGCGGGCCCACTTAGTGAAGGCGACTTCATTTCACTAAGCTCCATCATCTTGCTGCATTTTCAACAGCATATTAGAGATGGTATTTTGAAGCTTATGAGCACTTATAGTTTTTCTTATGACTTTGGAATACAACATCTCTGAGGTTTTCCCATGAAACTCAATTTGATCTAATTCATGGATTTTTTCTGTAGCTACGTCCATATCAACTTTCTTATAGTCAGCAACTATCTTTGGCACTGATACTGTGGGCTGTAATACCAACATAATCAATTTTTTAGTTGAATAACCAAATGCTGATAGGAATCTATTTTGATTACCTAGCTTCTACTTAAAAAACTGAGAATATATTTCAGTTTTGATTTCCTCATTCTTCAACTTGATTTTCTTGTATTTTTCCTTAATATCTAAATCTTTTTCCTCAGCTAAATGTGAGGAAGAAGCCTCCATACTTTGCTTCCTTTCCATCATTTGTTTATCTTCATTATTCATTTTTTCTTGATTCTAATTTGGCTGAATAATAACTACAGTAGCCATATTCGTCGCTGGTAAAACAGTGTTGGTATTCAAGGGTTGTGTTTCTTCAACATCTATTGTTACTTTACATTTAGCTGTTGTATCCAGTTTTGGCCTCTTGTTGTAAATGCTCTTAAAATTTGTTTCTGTTGTAGTCTCTGTAGTATAAGCTCCTTCTTCTCTGATTCTCTTAGTGGATGTCTCTAGCTGTTTGGAAATTTCCAAAGTGTGACTAGTATTCATTTGGTTTACTGCCTCTGTTAAAGTGTTTTCAACCCACTCAATTTGATTATAAAAATTCTCTATTTATGGCTTTGATTCATGGATAAAGGGTGCCAAACATTTTACCCTTAGTTTATTTAAGATCCCTTGTGGATCATAATTCCATGGGAAAATTTCTTCTAATTTATATTCTAGTAGTTGAATTGTTGCTTCCTTTTCTGCATCTCTATGATTACATATGAAAGGCCCAATTTGATTTTTGAGTTTGAATTGAGTCTTCTTTTTTGCTGCCATGAAATTAATTGAATCTGAATTTAGGATCTGCCTAATGTAATCTAAGGAAAATATCCTCATTGATGTATGCTTGGGTAACTTGTAAGGCAACAAGTTAGAACCAAAAACTCTGATTTCAGTGAGTTTATCATATAAATACCAATCACCTACTTTGCTTTGTTCTAATAATTGTAATATTTTATTCATTTCTTCACCTATTCTAGGCTTCTATATTTTAGTCAACATGGTGGTCAATGGATGTAAAAACAACTCGTCAGACTCTGAATAACTGAAATATGTGCCTTCTTTTCTGAGTAAGGATGTCCAAAAGATAACTGATAGAGGTTTTCCTTTTATATCCAACTTTTGAAGTGAAATTGGAAAGCTCTCTGATTGGAAGAATAGAAACAAGTGGAAAAGATAGGAGGTATATTTGAATACTCCTTCGAGCTATAAATTAGTCAATTGATAGTGAATACTATCAACAATGAAACCAGCATAGTGAAATATAACTGAAGGTGGTTGACCTGGAGAAAATGTGGACAAAAATCCCAAGATAGACTCATCAGTGTGCTCATAATTGAAGTACACAAGTATGAAGGAAAGCGTGGGTATTACATGCCTTAAACCTTCTCAGAAATTGGTAGTTGAATATGGAGGGTTTAACTTGGGAATTTCAACATACAGGGGCATAAAATTCTGAAAAATCATAAACCTTTTAGGAATGTCTAAGCGAATGTATAGCTTAGTGAGGGCTTCAATAGACAAAGGGATTGTTTGGGTGTCTGGTTGAAGTTGCAACCTTTAGTTTATTGAATATGTAGTTATGGTAAATAGGACCTCTTTATTTGCATTCACAATAGCTCTTTGTTCAGGAATATATTACTGGTGACATAATCTGATAATTTCTTGACAAAGGTGAGTAAGGGGAACTACATATTTGGGTAAATTGGATTCGCAAATATGAACTTCTTCATGATCATCTAAAGAGTTTTGAAAACACCAGTTGTGGATATCTAACACATTGAGTTCAACTATAGGATAAATTTTTTTGTAGTTAATATCAGCTAGGGGAATATGCCCAATATCAACAACTGGGGGTTGTAATGGGTTGACTACAATTTCATTATTTGGAGTCATGGCAGGAGTAGGTTTAGGAGTTTTATAACCTTCAGGCTAGTTTAAACTCAGTTTTTTATGCATTTTGATTGGCTTTTGCAAGTTTAAACTGTTTCTAGAGGAAATTTTACTATAACAGAGGCTTGATTGGGCAAATTTAGCAAAATAGAATGTCTTTTTGGATTTTATGCTCAAATAAGTTCTGAGGCTTTAAAAACTGGTATAAAACAGAAAACATGGGTTTTCTGAGTTTTTTGACTGAAAATGGGCTAAAATTCTGTTAGAAAGGATTTACAGAATATTAGGGCACCTGTAGAGGATTTTTGGCCTTTTAGAGCTTGAAATTGATCATTAAACTATGAAAAATTGATAAATTTCCTTGAAAATATTGCGCAGCAGACACTAGGGTTTCTGAGAAAATTTTGCCAGAGTCTGGCCTGTTTTTGGGACTTTTGGGAAATTTAATTACTTAATTTACTGACTTTGAGATGATTTTTTTCTTTAAAAAGGTTTTTTCAATTTAGTTGTAGGTTTAAAACACATAAAAATACATGTTTCTATGCAGGTATCAGCTTTAAAAGAGTTTCTTCAGTTTCTGGTTGTTTTGATAACTTCAACGATTCATCTGGGGCAGGTGCAGCTCCTCAACAGTATTTACAGGTTTTGTTTGGTGACTTTAGGAGGCTTTTGGGCATAGAAATAGGTATCAGGGGCTTTAAAAATTTTATACAGTCAAGGGAAGCGAAACAATGGTTAAACACGCAAAAGAAATGAATTAACGCATTTTCCAAAGGTTTTATTAAAATGTCTAAATCACATCGAATGTAGGTCTTATCCGGTGGGAGGCAATTTTGGAGTTTGAATGGATGAAAACCGGTTGTTATTGCATGGCTAATGAGACCTAAGTGATTTTAAACAAAACCCATGCAATCCAATTAGGAGAAGCCACGTGGAGGGGAGGGGTCAATGGAAAACCACCTATCTCACGTGGCTTTGGATGTCAGACGGTCTTGCACCTTTTCTATGCAATATTATACGTCAACCGTCAGATTTGAGATTTTAATGCGAACAATGAGGATTTGTTAAGAAATTGCATTGAAGTGGAAAGGTGGGATCGGGTCTTATTATATGCAGCGGAAATTTTAATATGTGGTGGGGGTTATAATATGTTTAAACCTTTATAATATGGCCAAGGGGTAAATGATATAGAACATATATGACATATTTTAATGATGGTATAGGCGGTTTTAACATTTTTTATTTAAAACATTTGTTAAATGTTTCAAATGTCATTGTGTGGGCGCTATATATGTATTTATATAGTTTTCAACCATTTGGATTGTTTAAAAAATATAGGGGCTAGATACATAAAATAATGATAATCTTTTAGACCAAAGGGCTTTATAATTTCGGTTTTTTATATTTACGCACATGGAATAATAGACTTTGGTCAAAAGTTTATAATAATGGCTTTTTTGGGGGTATTTAGATATAAGGAATTAATAAGTACAGGAGGGTATTTCTTAGGGATTTAATAAAAATATGTTAAAGGTTAATATGAAAGGGTAGTGTAATAAAACGAAACACATATTATCTCTAAGTATAGTACAAAATCAAGCATAGCTCATCTTTATATTTCTTTCACTAATACTTAGTATAAATGTAATTTTGTGGGTTTTTATGAATTCTTATGAAGGGATGAAGTTAATTATTCTAGGGTTACAATTTTACTAAGAAAGAATGTGTCTTTACTTAGGAAAAAAGGGGTTTTAATGTACGAATGAAGGGTAAATGATCATAAATGAGGATTCAACATAAGAACTCAATATTTTTAACTAACCAGTCATAGAGCCTTGGGTTGGGTCCCAACAAAAGTCAGATAAATGCTCTAAGCCTGTTTGACTAATAGCTTAGAATATTGAATATTCATAGGGGAGGGGAAATTAGTGATTTTTTTCCTAATGATGTATTATTTACATGATTTTTCCACTGCTTTGTACCTACCCAACTTCTATTTCTAACATTTTTCTTCATTTTGCAGGTTCTTTTAGGCTTGCAACCTTAAAACATTTTCTTTCAAAGCATAAAACTATCTAGATCTACCTTATTTCATCAGAGGGCTCAGATTAAACTGTTGAGATCCTCGTTATTCTCTACATATCTATTGATTTGTCAAGTTTAAACTGCTTAACAAATCTTTATTCTCTATCTAAAACATCAAATTGAAAACATGACAAGTTAATATTAAACTGTTTAACTAATCATGGATTATGGCATTTATTGACACTCTCCACATAATCATTATTCTTGCAGTAAAAAGTAAAAGTAGTGTCATTTGGACTTTCTCACTTTTAGGTCTTATTTTTTTTCTTTTGGGGTTTATATTTTCTAAGTACTTTGATCTTTATTTTAGGACGTTTTACCCTCTTTTTGATTTTTTATTATTTTTCATTTTTTCAAAAATATGGGAAAACAACTTGCAAAAAGAAAGGTATGTACATATTTACAAGACTTATCAAAGTCAATTCAGAATTTTATGAACCCTATTATTATAGGACCCTAACAGTGGCTCCACATGGGGATGACATTTCGTGATGAAATATCAAGAGCTCTAAGACTAGTAGCCTTTGAAATTTGACTATGATGATCCTGTAAATGACTTCTAATATCTGCAAATTATTCATGTTTATAATATTTACTTTTCAAAGCTTAGGGCCTTCTCTTTCCACTTCAACTTTGCTAAGGGAACATCCAATCCAATCTAAACTTTTCAATGTATAGGTACAATGATCAAAGTGAATAAAAACTCACTATTTGTTAACTCAGTGGAGTAGTAGTGCTTCAACATTCTACCATTAACTGGTCCTTCTTGTAGATCTGTTCCATCCAATTCTTTCAGAAAGAAAGAATTATTACCTATATACCCATAAATTACATAAGGTCCTTTCCATAGAAAATCAAATTTTCCATGTTTTCCTTTGTCTTCTCTTCTAGAATCCCATTTTAACACTTTATCACCTATGTAAAAATCATCCTCTTTAGTATTTTTATCATATATTTTCTTGATCTTATCCTAAATGACTTGAAATTTGATATAAAATTATTCCCTTGTTTGTAGCAAGTGAATAGTTTGATTTATACTTATTTGGATGTCATTTGTTTCAACCTATAATTCTTGGATAATTTTCATCACTGGTACACCTAGGCGGGAAGGAAAAACAACATCCATTCCATAAACTAGTTGGTAAGGTGAAGTACCAATGGATTTCTTAGTAGTAAGTCTATCTGCCCACAAGGCATTGACTAACTTCTTGTTCCAAGTCCTTTTATTGTCTTCAAGTAATTTTTTGATGATATTTACAAGGATTTTGTTTGAGGATTCAGCTAGACGATTACCTTAGGGGTAATATGTAGTGGAGTGGCCTCGGGTAATATGGTATTTGTGGAAAAAGTCAATCATTTTATTGGATTTGAATGTTGTTGCATTGTTAGTAATTATCTTTTGGGGGCATCCAAATCTTTAAAGAATGTCGTTTTCTAGGAAGGAAATAATGACAGTATTTGTGGATTGTCTGGAGGTTATGACTTCAATCCATTTGGTAAAATAATCAGTTTTTGTCAAAATCCACTTATGTTGGCCTGAAGAGGGAGGGTGAATTTCACCAATGAAGTCTAAACCCCATTGTTGAAATGGAATTTCACTTCAAATAGGCTTTAAAGGGAGGGGTAATAATTTCTTTTTACCCTAAAAAATTTTGCACTTATGACATGAAGTAACATATTTTTTGACATCAACAAACAAGGTAGGCCAGTAAAAACCAGCTCTCGGGATCTTGTTTGCAATATTTTTCCAGTATAAATGTCCTCCATAGTCACTTGCATGAAATTATTCAAGTATTTTGTTAGCTTCTTCCTTAAATAGTAAAAAATTTAGTAAAATCCCACTATGATCTCTCCAAAAAGTATAGTATCTAAGATACAAAATCTTACTGCTTTAAGTTTTAAAAATCTAGCTTTGGTTCTTGACAATCCAGGAGGAGTTTGTAAGTTTGGGAGTACAAATATGATATCTGTATACCAAGGTGAGTCTGAAAAGGCTTCACTGATCGATGGAGTTGACATCTCTTCCTGATCATCTACTTGAGAAATAAAATTTATGTCTAGGGCATTACAGTTGGATTCAACCATAAGTTTGGATAATCCTTGACCTTTAATGAGCTTGGTGGGTTTTATCTCTATGGCATATTATAAGATAGTGGAAATCCACTTACCTCTTCTTCCATCAGGACCATCCTGAGTACGAATGTCTTTAAATACAGAATTTGGGACATAGGCAATAATGTGAGTAGAGAATATAAACTCTGAATTCTTTAATGGCCTTAACCAAGGCTAGGGCTTGTTTTTCCATAATATTTTACTTCAAAGGGGCATCTCTAAGAGATTTACTGAAAAAATCTATGGGTTTTTAAAATTCTTGGTTATTTTTCTACAGCAATGGTGTGTTCTGAAGCAAATAAAAAAATCATGAAATCTTTCTTAAAATCAAGACTTATTAGGACTGGAGTTTTGGTTAAGTCTTATATGATAGAGTCAAATTATTCTTTAGCCTCAAAATTCCATCTAAGAACTGAATATTTTTTTAGCATGTTATTCAATTCTCTAATTATCTCAACTAAATTAGATATGAATCTTCTTAAAAAAATTATTTTATAAAGAAAGGCTTGTCATTCTTTGATGTTTCTTGGTGGGTTGATGCTCAGAATTGCTTCTATCCTAGTAGGATATATTCTAATTCCTTCTTTTGAGATTATATGTCCAAGTAACTTACCTTCTTCTAATCCAAATAGAATTTTCTTATGATTTAAAGAGATGATATTTTCCTACACTTAATAGAAACTTGTGTCAAATGATCCAAGTGTTCATTATCTGTTTTGGAAAACACAGTAATTTCATCTAAGTAAATTACTAAGAACTCATGTATGTCCTTTGAAAATGCTATTTACATAGCCCTTTGAAAGGTTTCTCCTACATTCATTAGGCCAAAAGGCATTTTTACATACATAAAATTCCCCCAAGGAGTAGTAAATGTTGTTTTATCTTGGTCTTCTTCTTGAACTAGGATCTAGTTGTATCCTGAAAAACCATCTAACAATGAAATCCTTGAAGAACTTGCTACCCATTGTAATCTGTGGTCCATTTTAGTTAAAGGGTAATTATCCTTTAAGGATACTTTGTTAAGACTTCTAAAGTCAACACATAATCTAATTTCTCCTTTTTTATTTCTTGTTGGGACTAAGTTGGAAACCCAATCAGAATATCTGATTGGTGCAATAATCTGGGCATCATACATTCTTTTAACTTCTTTTTCAATCAAAGCTAATAGGACATGGTTAATTCTTCTCAAATTTTGTTTGAATGGCTTTTGATCTTCTTTTATTAGAATTTTGTGTTGGATTATGTTTGTATCATAAGATTTCAAATCTTCATAACTCCAAGAAAACACATCTTGATATTCCTTTAAAAGATCAATATATTTATCCTTTTCTTGTTGAGGTAAAATTTTGGACATTTTGATTATTTTTGGTTTTAACCTTGTACCAATTTCACATTCTTCTATGTCAGATCTTACTGGCTCCATTTTTGGTTTTCTAGCTACATCATTGGAGTCAAAAATATCTTATAAGGGGGTTAAACCTTTAGGTAAAAAATTATCTTTAAGATTCAATATGTCTAATTCATCTTCAATAATTTCTTCAATCTCTACTTTCTCTAGCTATCTATGTCAGCTTGACTAAATCTAGTTGGTTTATTAAACTTTATTCTACTTACATCTGAGTCATTTAAATCTATTTCACAATCCAAATCATGGTTTATTTTACAATCTGTATCTATAATACATTTCTGAAATTCTCCTTCATTGTTCATAAACTTGTAAATCTGTTCATCCTAAGAAAAAATTTGCCAATACTTAAGAATATCTGGAATTATTGTCCTATGTTTGACTTCAGCAGTATATTTGTGATTAGGATGGAATGGTAAATTGCATGTACTAGCAAAAGTTGCAAGACAATGAGCTCGTATATATTTTTTTCTAGGTATAAGAACAAACTTGCGTTCCGATAAATCATCAGTTAAATCTATGACAGGGTCTCTATATCTACTTAGTCTGGGATTGTAAACAGAATAAACTATGTTTACTTGTTTTATGATCAAATCTGAATCTCCCATGATTAAAATTATTTTTCCTCCTGAGTTCCTAATGATTTGGAGTCCTAGGATGAGGGCTTCATACTCCGCCACATTGTTTGTACATTTGAAATTTAGCTTGAAAGCATGACCTTCAGAATGGTTGGTCTCCATATTTGTTAGCCAGACTCTTGCTCCTGCTCTGAAATTATTCACTCAACCATCAAATTCTAAATACCATTGAGATTCATGAAAAATGTTATCATTGTTTGGTGCTCTCTTTTTATCTACTAGTTCATTTTGGATTTAATTTGTTTCAGAGTTACATAGGATAAAAGAATCAAGTTCAGATGGTGTAGAGTAAATTGGGTATTTTATAGATATTTTATCACTACCGACCATGTACTTCATTAATGTTTCCCTATACAAATTTTTAGGCTGGCCAAACACTCATATAGTAGCATAAGACATGTCCAATTGTAGATATCCATGCAACTTTGCTCCCCATGAGCGAGAAAGTAGCATACCATATTTTGGTGGGACATCAGCTACTACAATGTCCATTAATATACTCTTACCAGGTTATTGAACTAGTGTTACACAAAAATACTTTATTAAACCTAAGCATTTAACTTTACTAGAATCAAAAGAAAACAAATCTTCGTATGGCCTTGTAATCTCTAGATTCAGAGTTTGCATGATGTCTTTAGGCATTAGCTTATGGGAAGCTCCTAAATCTAGCATTTTGTTATGTAGAATTTTATCATGAATGGTGAGACCGATATAAAATGTAGGAATTGCACCATCTACATGTTTTCCATTTACATCTTGGCCAAAAATCAACTTTGGCAGATCATCATTTAGATTTATGGAGTCTTCTCCATCATTCATATTTAATGCTTTAGTTATGGTTGATTTATACAAGTCATTTTTTACCAATTCATTCAAAGGAATTGGTATTTCTAGTTTTGCAATTTCTGATTGTATGTTGAGTGTAGGTTGAGTTTTACTGATTTGAATCAATTCTTCTTTAGTAATTGTAGTTTGTGTTGGTTTGTCTTGTTTTTCTACAGTTTTTTTTCATTTTCAAGTTTTTTAGGATTCTCTGTTTGTGTTTCCTGTGTTTTAATAATTCTAAATTTATTTTTAGGGATTTTTTGTGAAGAAGTAGATGTTATTTTAGACTTAGAATTATCAGTAGATGTTTCTGAAGTAACAGTCTTTGGGTCTACTGTTTTAGGATCAGCAGAAGGTTTTTTGGTATCTAAATTTGTTGTTTTTACATAATTAGAGGTTTTACCAACAGTAGATTTATGTGAATCTTTTGCAGCTTGAGAAACTTCATCAGTAATATCAACAATTTTAGGGCCCGATGCTTTCTTAGGACTAGAAATGTTTTGGGAAAAATTTGAGTTTTTCTTATTTCGCTTGGGATAATTTGCATAACTTTTTTTTTAGGGGCTTCTACTATTTTCCGATTTTGAGTTTGGGAAGTTTTCTTAGTAGAAGACTCATTTTTTTCTTGTTTCTAAGGTTATATTGCCTATGTATTTCATTTATTCCATAGTCATAACCTTGCTTATAATAAAAGGATTCACTAGAATATAATTTAAGTTGTTGAAGTTCAAATAATTCATGATCTTCCTGAGTTAGGAAAATGGCATTATTGTCATGTATTCCCATTAGATTAATAGTATCCTCCTCCTCATCATTATTATTCTGAGAAATTTCAGCATAGTTCTCTTGGAATGGTGGCCTACTTGTTTGGTCTGGGGCTGTTTCTTTTGCTTTTCTAGAATTTATGTTTTTTCTAAAATTGGGATTTCTAATTTGTTTTTGGTTATCCCACTGAGGTCTTCTCTCTATATTATCTACTCTATCAATCACTCTTTCTAAGGTTTTAGCTATAACATCCATTTCTGTGTCTGAATTATCATTTTCTTCTTTAATGGTCACTCTTCTTTCATTTCTAAGTCTAGCTTTTCTAGCTAAAATGTTCACTTCTACACTCACTGCATCAGTTTTCATTTTTTCTAAGGTGTCTGCATATATTTCCCTTAATTGTTAAGCCATATATCTATCAAATCCATCAGGGAATTTTATCAGAACTGAATAAGGAGTAGGTTTCAAATTTGTAGGGATAGAATTATAGACGCTATTATATTTGGTGTAGTAATCTTGGACTGACTCATTTGGAGCTCTCTTCAAAGAGTCAAATTTGGAAAAAAATTGGAGGGGATTCTTTTTCTTTTCCCATTTATTTAAAAACAAAGTAAAAAAGATAGCTAAATCAGTTACACTACCAGCAGCTAAATCTTTAAACCACTTCTTAACTGCTCCTGTTAAAGTTTGTGCAAACAGTCTCATTTGAACATCTAAATGATCAATTTCATAAATTTCAAAGAAGTGTGTCATCTTAGCAATGTGTTGTTGAGAAGTATATCGAGTAGTGCCATAAAAAAATGTGTTAGGTTCATATATTACTAGTATAGTCCCTTATTTTTGTTAGTGTAACCCCCTTATTGTTATTATTGAACCCTTGTAACCCCCATGTTGTTATTATTGTGCCCTTAAATTATTATTGTTAGGTCGGCTAGGATTACATTGTGGCCCCATGGACTACTATATATATAAAGGAGGTTTTGTAATTTGAATCATCCAAGAATTTTTCTTTCATGTAATGTATTGGAGGTTTCCCCCTCGAAGTGGCTTATTTCTAAGTCGTTGATATCTCATTTCTTCTGTTTTTGGAGATGGTTTCACAACATTTGGTATCAGAGCTTTGAGATTCTACATTTTCACTGCCCCAAACAGGTCATCGTGGCATTTTCACTATAAATTTTTTCTACGAAGGTTTAGAATCTGAAATTTTTAGAGTGTGAAGCCAAAGTCTCAAGGGACGTCTTTGAAAAATTTCAGAGCTTGGTTTGCAATATTTTCGGAGATATGATCTGTGCAAGTTAGGTCATTTTTCAAGCTCCTGAATTTTACCTAAACAGGTCAACGTGGTATTTTCGTAATAATTTTTTTCCTAAGAAGGTTCAGAAGCTAAATTTTTAGAGCGCGAAGCTGCAATCCTGAGGAACATCGTCGCAAAATTTCTGATATTGGATGACAATATTTTCGTAGATATGATCTGTTGAGGTTAGGGATTTTTGAGGCTTCTGAATTTTATCTCAAAGAGGTGATTGTGGGAAAATCTTCATAGGTCTCTCTCTGAGGATTGGATTGGAATTCTGTAAAAAGTGGCCATAAGTACACAGATTGTAGTTTTTCGTCGATCAATTTTAGAGCCAAAACGTAGCAATTTGTACAAGTATGCTCTACTGAACCAGTCCAAAATTGGGTCATTGTGGGAGATTGGACATAATTTTTCCTTGAAGAATCCAAATCAGACCAGACCTGTGGGATTTGAAAGAAGCTTCAGAGGGATACTACAAGGTTGAATTTCAGATATTGAGGATACAGAATTATAGAGATAATTCAATTTCAATATCAAGCTCCTCAACAACAATTAAAAGGTGTGTATTTTTTTCCGAATTTCATAAATCTTGTTTGAAGAATCAAGTTGAATTGATTCCAAGGGCATACTGTAGAATAGATATTAGTATTGGATTCTAAAATGGCCCATAAAAATAATTCAACGCCCATTAAGCCTTTAGAAAGCTCTACTATGACTCATGAAGATGAAGAATGGAAACATGACATATCAAAATTACAAGACCAAGTGAAACAAATTTTTCTCTTGCAAAGAGAAAAAAAAAAGGACATGGAAGTTTTGAAGAAAGGCGTGAAAATTAAGATGGATGGTTTGAAGAAAGACGTGGAATATAATATGGATGGTTTGAATAATGGCATGGAATCTAATATATATGGCATGGAATCTAAGATATATGGCATGGAATGTAGTGTGGAATCTAAGATGGATGACATGGAAGCTAAGAACGATGAGAAAATAAAAAACATGAAGAATGATCTAAAAGTAGACATGGAAGGTTTGACAAATTTGATACAAGAAAAATTTCCTAAGGGTGAAAAGATAGTAGAGGAAACTCATGATGAGAACAAAATAAATGTTAATAATGATTTCATAAAATGTAATGTTGGTGGGAAGAACCACCATATTCCAAAAATGGATATGAGGAATTTTGATGGAAAGGATCCTGTAAAATGGATACTACAAATGGAGCAATATTTTGATCTCCATAATGTGTAAAACACACAAAAGGCATGCATTGCAATTTTACATTTAGAAAAAAATACATTTGTATGGTATCGATGTCTTTGCTCCTGTAAAAAAATTGTCACTTCGTCAATTTTTATGGAGGAAATGATATCACATTATGAGGATACAAAGAGCAAAACCTTATTTACCCAATTGATAAATATAAAACAAAAGGGTTTAATGGAAGAGCACATTGAGGACTTCCAAAAATTGAATATAAGGGTAACTGATATTCCAAAGGAACACAAGATTGATCTCTTCATAGGTAATTTAAAGGATAACATCCAACATGAAGTTTTCATTTTGGAACCTGATTCATTGGAGAAGGCATTCAAGTTGGCAAGAAAATTTGAATGTAAAATTATGGCAACAAGAAAGCCTACCACTCACTTATATAAAGAGGGAAGTGTTTCTACTCCAAGATTTCCACAACCTACAAGGTTGACACCACAACAATTGGAAGAAAAAAGAGAAAAAGGGCTTTGCTACAGTTGTAATAGAAAATACACTAAAGTTCATACATGTGTTAAGAAGAAATTATTTTACATAGATTGTGAAGAGGAAGAAGAAAATGAACAAGAAGAGGATATATACTAGGAACCAACCCAAGAAGAGGAAGAAATGACTCTGACCATATCTTGTAATGCATTGGCAGGAATTACCACTCCTCAAACTCTCAAGATAGAAGGACATATCAAGAAGAAAAAGGTAATAGTGTTGATTGATTCCATTAGTACCCATAATTTTATTCATTGTAAGGTAGCCAAGGAATTGAATTGTTTACTATACCCAACACCAAAATGTCAAGTGATGGTTGCAAATTGAGGAACTATAAATTTCTCTGGAAAATGCCATAATATCAAGCTAACCATTGTAGAATATGTATTGAATAGTCCAATTCTTTCCATTCCTATTGGAGGTGCTGATGTTGTACTAGGAGTACAATGGTTACAATCTTTGGGGATGATAGCTTTTAATTTTCAAGAACTTTTCTTGAATTTTTTTTCAGAAGGAAAGGAAGTTGAATTATGAGGTATTGCAGGGAAGCCAGGAAAGATAATAATCTCTAATGTCATGACAAAGCTTATAAAGAAAGAACAATGAGGCATAATTGAACAATTATGCTCACTAGAAATTCCAACATCAAAATCATCTATTTCTACAGATCTCCAAAAATTCTTGGACAATCATTCCAAGGTTTTTGAAACTCCAAAAGGACTCCCACCTATTCATGATCATGATCATGCTATTCATTTGATTACAAGAAGTGTTCCTCCAAACATCAGTCCTTATAGATATCCTTGTGTCCAAAAGAGCGAAATTGAACGTATGATTGCAAAAATGTTAAAGGCGGGTATAATTCAACATAGTCAAAGTTCTTTCTCTTCTCTTGTAGTATTGGTACACAAGAAGGATGGATCATGGAGCATGTGTCCAGATTATAGGGAGCTAAATAAGCTCACCATTAAAGATGAATTTCCCATTCCTATGATTGATGAATTATTGGATGAATTACATGGAGAAATTTATTTTACCAAATTGGATCTTCGTTCAGGGTATCGTCAAATAAGACTAAAGACTGAATATATTCCGAAAATAGCATTTTGAACTCATGAGGGTCATTATGAATTTTTGGTCATGACTTTTGGCCTTACCAATGCACCTTCTACATTTCAAGGGTTGATGAATTCCATTTTCAAACCCTTCCTTAGAAAATTTGTGCTATTATTTTTTGATGATATACTAATCTACATCAGGTCTTGGAAGGATCATGTTCAACATGTTGACAAGGTACTCAAACTATTGTAGGAGAAACAATGATATGAAAAAACATCCAAATGTTTCTTTGGAATACAAGAAGTGGAATATCTGGGTCATATTGTATCTCACGAGGGTCTTAAGGTAGACCCTAACAAAATTAAAGCCATTAAGGAATGGAAAATCTGCACAACCATAAATTAGTTGCGAGGATTTATCGGGTTAACAGGGTATTATTGAAAGTTTGATAAGAATTATGGGAGAATAGCAACACCTCTAACAACATTATTTAATAAAGATGCATTTTCATGGACTCCTGAAGCAACTAAGGCCTTTGAACATCTTAAAGAGGAAATGTGCCCAACGCCAGTCTTAGCTACGCCAGACGTCACAAAAAACTTTATTGTGGAATGTGATGCCTCAGGAAATGGAATTGGTGCTATTTTGATGCAAGAATGAAGACCTGTTGCTTTCGAAGGTCGTCTAATCAAAGGAAAGTATTTATACAAACCTATTTATGAGAAGGAAATGTTAGAAATACTGCATGCACTAAAGAAATGGAGACCTTACCTAATGGGAAGAAACTTCAAGGTAAAAACTGATCATGATAGTCTTAAATACTTTTTGGAACATAGACTATCTTCATAAAAGTAGCAAAAATGGGTCACAAAGATGTTGGGTTATGACTTTGAAATAATATACAAAAAAGGGAAGCTAAATGTTTTTGTAGATGCACTCTCAAGAAAGAACGAAGAGGTGGAAGCATTGCTTTGTGCCATTTCTATTATCCAACTAGATTGGATAACTGAAGCAAGAGATGAATGGAAGAAGGACGAAGAAGCGTGGACATTCACTGAAAAGTTGCAGCAAGATCCTAGTACATTTGATACATTTAGTTGGAAAAATGATTCCTTATGGTACAAAGATCACTTATATCTTTGTAAGAATTCCCAACTAAAAAAAAATATGCTTTTGGAATTGCCCACTTCTCCTTTAGGAGGACACTCATGATTTTAAAAACGTTACCATAGGGTGAAGAAATAATTTTTTTGGGATGGCCTTAAATCTGATTCAAAATTTTGAGGCGGAATGTTTGGTTTTCCAGCAGAATAAAGTTGAGACAATTAAGACCCCGGGTCTACTACAACCTTTATCCATTCGAAGTCAATGTTGGGAGGATATTTCAATGGATTTTATCACAGGTTTACCTAAGTCCAAAGGAAAGAGTGTCATCATGGTGGTAGTTGATAGAATTAACAAATATGCACACTTTTGTGCATTATCTCATCCATTTAAATCAAGTACAGTTGCTACCACATTTATGGACACAATTAAAAAGCTACATGGAAACCCAAGGGTTATGGTGAGCGACAGAGATCCCGTTTTTACTGGAAATTTTTGGACGAAGTTATTTTCTTATTTGGGTACTTAATTAGCTCATAACGCATCTGATCATTCTCAATCCGATGGTCAAACTTAGATAGTAAATAAATGTTTGGAAGGATATATTCATTGTTTTTTATCTGATAAACAAACACAATGGGTCAAGTGGTCACCTCTAGCTGAATGGTTGTATAAAACTTCCTTCCATACTGCAGCAAAAATGACCCCATTTATGGCACTTTATGGATATCATCCACCATCCATCACATCATCTTTAAGAGAAAATTCGAAGGTTCAAGCATTGGAAGATCACATCAAGCATAAATAAGAAGTTCTCTAACTCTTAAAGGACAACCTGAATTTGGCACAAAATCGAATGAAACAACAGGAAAATCAACATCACATCAAGAGAATTTTTGATGTAGGAGACTATGTATTTTTATGGCTACAACCATACAAACAAATGTCCCTCAAGCAAGCTAAAAATGAGAATAAATTATCGCCAAAGTACTATGGTCCTTACAAGGTGTTGCAAAAGATTGGTACTATGGCATACAAATTGGAGCTTCTCGTTTCTTCATGAGTGCATCCAATTTTCCATGTTTCATGCTCAAAGAAGGTTATAGGTGAAAATATTCCAGTTCAAACAATATTGTCAGAAGTTGATGACGAAGGAAAAATCATATTGGAACTTGAAGCAGTCATGGAAACAAGAACTCGACAGCTATAGAATCGATCAATTTCAGAGTATCTCATCAAGTGGAAGAACTTACCCACTGAGGATTCAACATGGGAGGATGAGAATTTTATACAGAAGCACCCATAGCTACTCAAGCATTGAGGACAACACTTTTTTGATGGAGAGGGGCATGTTAGGTCCCTATACTAATAGTATAGTTCCTTATTGTTGTTAGAGTAACCCCCTTATTGTTATTATTGTACCCTTGTAACCACCATATTGTTATTATTGTTCCCTTAAGTTATTATTTTCAGGTCGGCTAGGATTACATTGTGGCCCCATGGACTCCTATATATATAAAGGAGGTTTTGTAATTTTAATAATCCAAGAATTATTCATTCATGTAATGTATTAGAGGTTGCCCCCTCGAAGTGGCTTATTTTTAAGGCGTTGATATCTCTTTTCTTCTCTTTTTGGAGTTGGTTTCACAACACAATGGTATTTTATTTTGATAGTCTTGTGGCATGTCATGAAGCTGTCATGGTAGGACAAGGGGAGCATATCTAGCAACCATAACTTGAAGCTTAGCTTGACTAGGAGGTAAGGTTGAACTAATTGGAGCTGTGTTGGAAATGATAGTAGATGAACTAAATATTTTATTTGAAGTGCTGGGAAATGAGGATGGTGTATTTAAGAAATAAAAAGGTGAACTAATGGATATATTGGATGAAGTGATTGGTGGAAATAACACTCTAGGTTGTAGAGGTATTTTAGGGATGAATGGATCCGTATATGAGGTGGTGGTATAATTTATGAATGACGTAACAGCATACAGAGATGAATATCTAGCTGGAATTATTTTAGTATGTAACTGAGAAATTGGAGGTTTGTTTGCATAAGTCAATAAATGAGCTAAATCAGTAGCTTCATAAATATGATTTTGAATAGTAACATTAATTTCTTCAACTTTGGTCTGATATTCAACTTTCTTATATTTATAACTTACTGCAATAGATTTCTATTTTGAATTCAAAAATGAAATAAAACCAAGGTCTAAAACAACAATTTTTAAATCACTTTCATTTTTACTTTTAAATAATGAATGCTCAAATTTCATATCAAAATCAATATCTTGCACACTTACTATTTCTCTTGGTAATGAATTGAATATTATTAATGATATTTCAGCCTCTAATTTTTCTATTTGTTTTTTCTTTTTACCAATTCGGTCTGGGTCATCTACTATAATAGTTGGCTTACGATCCGGGCTAGACCTGGTATAATAGATTTACTAGAAGCCAAAATTACAATTTTTCAATACCCACAACCTATAAAATCAATCTTAAAGTAAAAAGATAATTTAAATGATTCCTTCAAGACTGATTTTATGACTGAGTACTGGTTATTTCCCCAGTATGGTCACCAGTAATGTTATCACTCCAGTAAATTCTTAAGTTGTGGGATTTTGGTTTTTATTCAAAGAATTCTAAAGGTAACCGCAAACCTACTTCAAACTCTAGGATCTAGCCTTCCGAGGGTTTAGAGAGGGCTCTCTCTTTCAAGTTTACCATTGTTTTAATTGTGTTAATATTAGGCTAGCTATGAAAGTGAAAAATTTGGTTTGGTTTTGTTGGATTTGGTGGGAAAATTTCACTTGGGGGGTAGATAGAGGGAAATCTACTTGCCCATTGGGCTATGGAGTCTAACTCAAGATAATAGAACTGGGATCAAGGCCTAAAAGGTCAAACGTCTGCTTTTCTGACTCTTTGCCAAAACCCTAGCACCCCTGCAACTTACCGTGCTTTGTCGGTGCCTGTCATTCAAAGCAGAGAGACTCTTCAAACATGCATGGCATCACCAACGGGGGGAGGCAGTCAGCCTCCCCCTAAAAATGAAAAAGGACTCGATGGGATACCCATTCAAAATGAAACAGAACCTGGAAAAAAGCCAGAGCCTGATGCGTCATAGACGCCGACCTCTGGGAATCAAACGGATGTGTTGCATGTTACTTCTTCCACATGTAAGCCCATAGCTCTAGAAAGACCCAAAATTGACTTGCCAAGTCACCGCATAAACGCCAGAATCCAGTATATGAGGGATCATGCTCTCATTGGGAAATTCATTGGCTTTTGGCCGACAGAAAAAGCGCTACAAGGTTCGATTGCTTCCAAATGGAAGCCCAAAGGACATGTTACTCTGCAGCTAGGTCTGAAAAGCTTTTTCACAGCCATCTTTAATTACATTGAGGAAAGAAACAAGGTAATGGATGGAGGCCCATACTTTTTCAATTCGGCGAGATTATATCTCAGGAACTAGATCGAAAGATTCAACCCAGACAAAGAAAATTTCAATTGGGCACCTGTATGGATTCGCCTTTACTCTCTGCCACTTGAATATTGGGATGAATATTCCCTTCAGGAGATCGGAAGAGCATTAGGAGAGTTCATTAAGATAGCTAAAGGCTTAGAAGATACACCTCCTGTGCAATAATATGTGTTTACATTCATCTGGACAAGGCTCTACCAGACGCGGTAAGTTTATTTCATGATGATTTCGAATGGATTCAGCCTCTCAACTATGAACATGTTCCTTTTCATTGAAGAAGGTGCCATGCCCATGGACATCTCTTCAGAGATTTCCCCCTCAACTCACAATCTCTGAATAAAGAAGCTGAAGACAACATGGAATCAGATGGTTTCACTAAAGTTCCCACTCGAAGGAGAAATAACAAGAAATCCTCCTCCTCTGGGAAAAAACCTAGCCCTATAGCCAACGCCCCCTCCACCAGCAACATTTTTGTCATTATTGCTCAATCCAAACCTCAGAATGATTCAAATTAGACCACCCTCCATCCCTCTTCTCCTTCCACCATTCCTTTGAATCTGCCCAACCCTCAAACCCCTGCATCTACCCAACCAGAGCCGCAGGCTGCTGTTCCCTCTGGGTCTGATCCCCTTTCGGCAAAAAAGCAAGTGACATGGAACCCTAACCTCATGGATCTGGATGGGCTACAGACCAGACCTAGTAATGCTAACGAGGAAACTCTGGAATCTAATCAACTCTCCCTCATGGATGAAGACTCAGAAGGCTTTGATCTTGGAGAACTGGATCTAGTGGGACTAGAAGATTCTTGTAGAAGAAAATAATTTGATAAAATCAATCCTAGAAAGATTGAATCACTTCAAGCGTCCCTATCTAAGGTTCAACAATAGAATAAATTGGGTATTCAGCGAGGTAGCCACTGGGACAGCTTGAAAGTCATTAAAGAAAGCAAGAAGCAAGGTCAAAAACCATATTGGCAACGAACCATTACTTTGGGGGAGATATTGGTGGATTCAGGGCGATGCCCCAAGTTAACGCAGTTCTTCAAACCACTCCCAAGTAGCTCCCCATGAGGCTCATCTCATGGAACGTGAGAGGGCTCAACAACCCTAGAAACTACAGGATGATCAAGAACATGATTCAGAAAAAAAAACCTCAAATTCTCTTTCTACAAGAAACAAAATGTAATAGTGAAATGCTAGGCTCAATCTTATCAAAAGCTTGGCCCAACTGTAGCTCAGTGGCAGTGGATGCTTCAGGTTTCTCAAGAGGACTTGCAGTTGCCTGGGACACTCAAACTGTAATGTTAGCAAACTTCCATGCTGTGCATAACCTTATTCAAGAAACTTTCCATCGCATTGGAACCAACATACATGAGCATCTCTCCAATGTCTACTTTCCTCAGGACCAGGTCAGTAAAATTGCGCTTTTAAATACTTTGGAGCTTCTAAATTTCAATAGAACGCACCCCCTATGGATCATTGGAGGTGATTTCAACATGATCACCATAATGGAGGAAAAATCTGGAGGACGACCAAGACTGGACCCGGAATGCTCCTTCTTCAAAAAATTTATCAGCTCCAACTGGCTTATAGATATTCCTTTCTCTAATGGCATTTTCACCTGGAACAATAGAAGAGCTGGAAGCCAGCAGATTGCATCAAAATTAGAGAGATTCCTCATTTCGAATAACGCCATTCATGCAGGAGGGGACATCACTGCCTCATTACTCCCTCAAGCCGGCTCAGACCATTGGCCCATTCTCCTTCAATGGAAAGATATAGGATCCCATCTAAAGCGACCTTTCAAATTTGAAGCCTTTTGGCTTACTCATCCATCCTTCGAAGAAATGGTTTATGCTATATGGAAGAGTTATATCCCACCAAAAGGTTCAAAAATGTATATCAAAAATTCCTCAAAATTCATATCAAAAACTGGAATCAGATAGTCTTTGGAAACATATTCCAGGAGAAAAATGTCCTCGAGTAGAAAATGGCTGAGGTTCAATAGGAAATCATCAATAAAGGAAGATCAGAGACTCTTATCTCCAAGGAGTAGGATCTTCAGAAGCAATTGGAGGACAGATAAAAACAAGAGGAAATCCTATGGAGGCAAAAATCAAGAATTCACTGGCTAAAGGAGGGAGAGAGAAATACCAAATTCTTCCACAACTCTGCTATTCAAAGAAGAATGTAAAATCGAATCAGTCATATCAGCAATCAACAAGGGGAAAGGATAGAGAAGCATGAGGAAATGGAATAGGAGCTCTTAGATTATTTTAAAGGCATCAACCAAGAGCCTCTAGTCAATAGACAACAGGCTACAGACCAAATCATGCCATTGATCCCCAAATTGATCACTGCTGAGCACAATAGAATGTTACTGCACCCAGTCTCACTCCACGAAGCCCCAAATTGATCACTGCTGAGCACAATAGAATGTTACTGCACCCAGTCTCACTCCACGAAGTCGAATCAGCTATGGCGCAGTCCAAGGATGGTAAAGCACCTGGCCCAGATGGTTTTACCTCAAAAAATTTTCATCACTTCTGGGATCTCATCAAACATGAAGTCTGGCATCTCATCAAGGAATCTAGAACGATGCACTGGCTCCTACCCTCACTCAACGCTACCTTCATCACGCTGATTCTGAAAGAGGAGCAACCAAGCAAGCCAGAAAAATTCAGGCCTATTGCTCTCTACAACGTGATTTACAAAGGCATCTCCAAAGTTATAGCCAATAGGCTTAAACCCCTCCTGCCGCTTTTCATTTCGCCTGAGCAGATAGGCTATGTAGAAGGTCGAAAAATTTTGGATGGTATAATTCTAACTCATGAGATTATACACTCCTTAAAAATTTGCAAGAAGCCAGGTATGCTCCTCAAGATAGATCTCTCCAAAGCTTTGACAGATTGAATTGGAACTACATTCAGCAGATTTTAAATTCCTTCGGTTTTGACCAATTGTGGATAAGATGGATAATGAACCTCTCTCCTCAAATTTCTTCTCTATCCTCGTTAATGGGATTCCTTCTCCCCCTTTCTCTCCCACCAGAGGTATTAGACAAGGAGATCCTCTCTCCCCCTTCCTCTTTGTTCTTATGGCTGAAGGCCTCAGTAAATTAATCCACAATGGAGTTAATACTCATCTTCTGAGAGGCATCTCACTTCATGGAGCCCCTATCACCACTCACCAGCAATTCGTGGATGATAATATGCTCTTTGGACACCCTTCCGTCCAAGAGGCTTGCTCCTTCAAAGCCATTTTAAACCTCCTCTCTCAAGCTTCTGGTCTCTCCATTAATGATTCCAAATCTCAGATCTTCTTCTTCAATAATCCTCCCTTGACTCAATCCAACATTGCTCGTATCCTTGGTTTCTCCATTGCCTCTCTCCCTAACAAGTACCTGGGTTCCCCCCTTATCGACTTTGCTATCAGGGACTCTTCCTGGAACCTTTTCCTTGACAAAATTGAATCCTGGCTATCCTCCTAGACCTTCAGAGCACTCAAAATGGAAATCAGACTCACTCTGATAAAATTCATGCTACAATCCATGCCTCTTTATCTATTCTCTGTTCTGGCTACTCCAAAATGGGTCCTCAAACAGATTAAATCCCTACAAAGGAACTTCCTCTGGGGATCCTCTGGCCGGAACCGAAAATGGGCCTTGGTTAATTGGAATATAGTTTGTATGCCCAAGGAAGCAGGGGGTCTTGGCCTTAGGAATCCTATACACAGCAATGAGGTCATGGGGGCACATATATGGTGAAAGTGGATTTCAAATCCCTACACTCCCTGGGAAAAATTTTGGACTGCAAAGTATGCCAACAACAGGCCTCCTAAAGATTTAATAAGGCTCACACCTAAATGCACAAGCTCTCTTGTGTGGAATGCAGCTAAGCAGCACTATGCGCTCATTCAGCAACATAGTTTCTGGGAGATCCACAGGGGCAATTTTGCTAGGTTCTGGGCGGATTTTTGGCAGCAAAATCCATAGCTTCTTGAAACCTTCTCCCACACCAACTTTGGCATTGATAACGCGACAATGGAAGACAAGGTTTGTCAATTATAGTTGCCTTCACACTGCAATGGGTTCAGGCAATGGAAACCCTCACCCCTCATAGCTCCTCAAGCTCAAGTTCTTGAATGGGAAACTCTCAGTCACAAGCTTCAACAACGGAAAATCAGATACTCGGAGGACCCTGACATTATCAGATGGGGATATACAACGAAAGGGATGTTTACTACGAAGGAAGCTTATTCTCTAATGCATCCCACTCCCCTCCCTCGTGACCCTCTCTGGCATCTGTTATGGGCCCCAAGAATATGGCCAAAGATCTCCACTTTCCTATGGCTCCTTAGTCACAAAGGAATCCTTTCCTGGGATAATTTGGTCAAAAGGGGTTTTATAGGGCCATCCAAATGTCCCAATTGCAACCAAAGCAATGAAGATATACAACACCTCATGATGTCTTGCCCTCTTGCTAACACTCTATGGGAGAAAGTCAGCTTTCATAGCCAGAGAAACAAACCTTCGGGAGAATTAACTAGTATCCTTCGTAGTTGGCCTAAACGTCCTTACAGCTCCTCCCTTCTCAACGCCTTCTGGCAGATTCTTCCAGGTGTTCTTTTATGGTCTCTGTTGAAAGAAAGAAACAAACGTATTTTTAAAAATCAATCCACCTCTCTGGATACCATTTGGGACGTCATCTGCAATAATCTTCAAGAATCCCTTGCTCTTCACCCCTGGCAAGAAGACGAATTTCCCAAGCAGCCTAAAGAAATATCCATCTGGAAAAACTGGAATCTCAAAATTAGGCCGATACCAAACCTTAGAAACAGAGCTACCCCTGAAATACCCCTGAAATGGTCTCCTCCTCCTTCCAGGATGATCAAATTAAATTTTGATGGAGCTTCTAGAGGAAACCTGTTAAGTCCCTATATTAATAGTATAGCCCCTTATTTGTTAGTGTAGCCCTCCTTATTGTTATTATTGTATCCCTGTAACCCCCATATTCTTATTATTGTGCCCTTAAATTATTATTGTTAGGTCGGCTAGGATTACATTGTGGCCCACTAGGATTACATTATGGCCCCATGGACTCCTATATATAGAAAGGAGGTTTTGTAAATTGTATCATCCAAGAATTGTTCATTTATGTAATGTATTGGAGGTTTCCCCCTCAAAGTGGCTCATTTATAAGGCGTTTATATCTCTTTTCTTCTCTTTTTGGAGCTGGTTACACAACATTTGGTATCAGAGCTTTGGATTCTAGGGTTTCGCTGCTCCAAATAGGTCATCATGGAATTTGCGCTATAACTTTTTTTCTACGAAGTTTCAGAAGCTGAAATTTTTAGAGTGCGAAGCTGAAATCCCGAGGAAGCTTGTTTAAAAATTTTAGAGCTTGGTTCGCAATATTTGAGGAGATATCATCTGTGGAAGTTAGGTATTTTTTCAGGCTCCTAAACAGGTCATCGTGGCATTTACACTATAAAAATTTTTGTACGAAGGTTCAAAGTCTGAAATTCATATGGTGTGAAGCTGAAATATTGAGGAAATTCTTCAAAACATTTCAGAGCTTGGTTGCCAACATTTTTGGAGATATGATCTGTGGAAGGTAGTGCTTGTTCAGGCTCCTGAATTTCATCTCAAAGAGGTGATCGTGGGAAAAGTTTAATAACTCTCTCTCTGGGAATTGGATTGGAGTGCCGTAAAAATTGGTCACAATTATACAGACTATAGTTTCTTGGCTATCAATTTCAGAGACAAAGGATGAAACAGTGACACGTGGCAAGTCATACAATTTCGCACTACTGAACCAGTCCATAATTAGGTCATTGTGGGAGATTGGACACAACTTTGTCTTGGAGAATCCAAATTAGGTCAGACCTATGGCATTTAAAAGAAGCTTCATAGGGCTAATTCAGCATTTAATTTCAGATATTTAATATCCATAATCGCAGAGATAATCCAATTTCAATATCGAGCTCCTAAAAAGCAAGAAAAAGGTGTGTATTTTTCCGAATTGCATAAGTCTTGTTTGAAGAATGAATTTGAATTGATTCCAAGGGCATATTTTAGAATTTGTATCAGTATTGGGTTCTATAATGCCTCCAAAAAATAATTCCATACTCATTAATCCCTCAAAAATATATACTATGACACATGAAGAGGAAGAGTTGCAGTATGAGATATCAAAATTACGGTACCAAGTGCAACAAGTTTCAATCTTACGAAGAGAAATTGAAGATGAAATAGATGGTTTAAAAGAAGAAATGGATGCTAAGTTGGATGTTTTGAAGGATCAAATAATAAAAAATATGGATGATAAATTAATGGAAGATCACATCGAGCATAAACAACAAGTTCTCCAACTCTCAAAGAATAACCCAAATTTGGTGCAGAATCTAATGAAACAACAGGAAGATCAACATCACATCGAAAAAAGTTATGAAGAAATCATAGAAACAAGAAATCGGTAAGTACGATCAATTTCAGAGTATCTCAGCAAGTGGAAGAACTTTCCTGTAAAATATTTCACATGGGAGGATGAGAATTTTATACACAAGCATCAAGAAATAATCAAGCGTTGAGGACAACACTTGTTTGAAGGAGAGGGGCATGTTAAGTCCCTATATTAATAGTATAGCCCCTTATTATGTTAGTGTAGCCCTCCTTATTGTTATTATTGTATCCCTGTAACCCCCATATTCTTATAATTGTGCCCTTAAATTATTATTGTTAGGTCGGCTAGGATTACATTGTGGCCCACTAGGATTACATTATGGCCCCATGGACTCCTATATATAGAAAGGAGGTTTTGTAAATTGTATCATCCAAGAATTGTTCATTTATGTAATGTATGGGAGGTTTCCCCCTCGAAGTGGCTCATTTATAAGGCGTTTATATCTCTTTTCTTCTCTTTTTGGAGCTGGTTACACAACAAAACCCCGGGAAAGCAGGGTTTGGAGGCATTTTTAGAAATACAGAAGGAGAAATGCAAGTCATCTACTATGGATCTATTGGGTGGGACACTAATAACTCAGCTGAACTAGAAGGGCTCTCGCAAGGGCTCAGCCTAGTTCACCACTACAAATTCTTTCCCATCATCATTGAAGGGGATTCACAGATACTCATTAATATGGTCAATCAACTCCTCTGGGGGACCAACACAACAAAAGTAGCAAACAGTTGGCATTTGGCTGCTAGGATTGACAAGATAAGGGATTGGTTGAGCAACAAAAGGGCTATCTCATTCACTCATATTAAGCGAGAAAGAAATAAAGTTGCAGATCTCTTGGCAAATTTTGGAGCAGATATCACTAATACACTCATTCATGGCCCCCTCGGCATCATCCATGAACGAGAAACACTACAAAATTGCACTATGCTGGTGCACAAGGATCACCCTTCATCGAATGCAGATGAATGCATGACCTAATGGGACAATGGCCCCTACATATCTCCCGAAGGAGCTCACGTGGGGTGGCCATATGGCCTCTTATACGCGCATTAATGGGTTCATAAATTCGCCAGCTCACGACATCTTAACTCCTGTGCAGACGCTCATTCATTTCGCCATGGGTATTCATTTGGTAATGGAGTCTGTTCCAGATTGTTCGACTGGCTGCGATAACAACATTGGCTCTCTGCTTCCTTTAAACAGTGCATGCCCTCAAGGCTATGCCGATTCTAGCACCCGCACTCGTACTGGGCATCGATGCCATCTCCTTACGTGTTTTGAACCCCTGCCAAGGCTTCATTTCTCCCAGAGCCTCTTCTGCAGAACCAACCCCCCTCACCATGCTCAAACTGTGAATTTCTGTGGCGTTGCCTCTCCGCTTGGCACTCGGTCGACAGGTATCTCACGCTGCAATTTCCCTCACTATTTTTTTGAGCCTCCTGTTGGCCCTCTCCTCTATATTTTTTCTTCTCCCGCCTCCGCCACCATGCCACGCATTCATCACAGAATGAGGAGCAGGCGCAACACTAGTCGTGGTTGGGTCTCTCTTTACCGACCCCTCTCCAACTCTGTTTCAGGTTCCTCCTATGCTGAAGACACTCAGGTCCAGCCTCCGAAGAGGTGTCACGGCAAAGGTCGACGACGTCATCGTGATTTTTTCCCTTTGGCTCAGCCAGCCCCTCCCCCACCTGCTATCCCTCACAGTGATAAAAATCCTTCCAGTTCCATTCATCAAACCTTACAACGTGATGAATTCCGCTTTGAATGTTCACATGAAAATCCCATTTTCACTGCCTATATCACAGTAACTCTTATATAATATTCCATGCTTCCCATCCCGCCCCCTACGACCTCCCCTATTCCCCCTCCTGTCTCAAGCCTCCCCAAAATCTCGGTTCTACTGGCTGGAGTTGCCCATCACGCTGAGGATGTGCCTCGCAAGGAGGATGAGGTCTTGGACAAGGAAGGTAATCTCAAGGATGTTATGAATGATTGGGAAGATGAATACGCATGCAGGGTGGTGGAAGAACCTTCGTCTCCAACCCATGTTCAGTGATAATCCTAGCTCCCAGCCTCCACTGGTATTTTTGCTCAAGTTCTGTTGGAATGTTTTGTTTCCTTGTCTCAAAGCGTAGCCGGAAAGGTTGATTGTTATTTTTTTTCTTTTACTCTCTATTAAATTCTCCTGTATAAACTATCGGCAGGTTTCCCTTCCAAGGGCGGCCAATCTGATCTCCAAAGGATTGGTTTCCCAATCTCAGGCAGTCCAGACTTTTCTTGTTCAGTATGGCTATCAAACACAGTGCTCAGGCTCACAGAGATGACACCGTGGCAATTTTGTAACAGTAACTCGTATACTTAATAGAATTAGTTTTACTTAGAAAAAAAAAAAAAGGTCAAAGGTCTGCAGCGTAAGATAGATAGCCCTTGGAGATATTGGAAAATTGGTTTTGGGATGGTATGATCGAGATAAAGGGCACTTAAGGATCCTTTGATCCAGAAAAGGGAAGTAGTAGATAGAGGTGAAATGGGAGAGGGAGAAATTAAGGGTTCCCTACACCAGAAATAAGAAGAAAACAAAGAAATGATAACTATTTAAAAACAGGGTGCTATTAACATGTCATGTAGTAATACTCCTAGTTATACATTCAAATTTAGAATTAAAATGCAGATATATGCATGTAACAAAAGAATAATAACAATGAAATTTTTTAGAAAGTACTTCACTCCAGATAGCTTATCACATGGATCCTGAAGTATGATGCCAAATAGTTGATCTAGTCTGCTACTCCAAATCAAAATGCAAAGCCTTCAAGTCAACATAATATCTATAATAATCTCCAGCAATTTTATTCCACACCAAAATACTTCAAAAGAGTGAAGTATTTATACATAATGTTTAAAAAAATATCTTGGATGACTTCTAGGAAGTAACTTAGGAAAATAAAATAACTTACGACAGTAATAGTGACAACTACTTAACAAATCAGCAAGTTGTCCTATTTTATTCAAAATAAATAGAAACTACTTTAAGGTAAGCAGCAACTAGTTACTTATGTGTCCTCTTTGCTGGCTCTTTAGATATTATTTAGAATCTAAGTTGCCTTCACTAATACTCTTTCTCACTGATAATCTTTCTCACTTATACTCTTTCATTTCTAATAGTCTTTAACCTTCAGTCAAACTACTTTCTACTGTAAAATCTGTTTTGACAGTGAAATCAACAAACAAATTTTTTATTTTTCATTTTCTTGTCTTTCTTTCTTCATAGAAAATTAGTCAATGCCAACCAATCCTCATTTTTAGGAATTTTAATATTTTTGAGTTTCCTAAAATTCTCAACAGCCTCATTATACCTAGCAAATGTGGGCTTGGTGACAAATAAGTGCTTGATCTCATACTGCAAATAAAAAAAATCTTCAAAACTTTTTAACAATACTTTTCCTGTGGGAATGCCTTGACATATTCGCTTGTTCACCTACTACTTGGAATATTCTCTTATCTTCTTTTCATAATAATGTTGAGGCATTAACTTATAATTAATAACCATGATATCAGGGATTCCCTTTTGCCTTAAATTGGTGAATTCAACCATGAATCTGGTTATAGCAGTATTCATAACTTCATATTTCTCTTCAAGCTACCTCGTCAAATTTATTTTGGTGGTAAATTTCCTAATTTATAGGATAGTTGTTGTCCTATCATTGATTTTTAATTCTTCCAATTCCTATCTATTCTTTTTGTTGAGGAAATTATTAATCTTATAACCTGTTCTGGTTTATCAGCTAAATCAGCTTGTGTCTTTTGGATCTCTGCTTGCGCTGCCAATAATAACTCTCTCTTCTCAAAAATTACCTGAATTGAAGGCCATACATCATGGATGGCTTCAATTACACTATTCCACAAGTAATTTTTTATGTAAGATATCAGATCTTTATGATTTAATTATTTTTGCAGCTTCTTTACCTCTTCACTCAATCTGTGGGCATTTTTTTCATGTATTTTAGCATCTTTCTGAGTTGATTTGTTTGGCTTCTCAATATTTTCAATTATCTTTTTCAATTTATTGATTTCATTTGTCTTCAAGGACAACTCTTCCATTTCTTTTACTAGTTGACTGCTTTCATTTGTAGGTGGAAACATTGTTGCAGAGGATTCAGTTACTGAATTTGTTGAAGAAGTCACTGGCACTATAGTGGCCAGTGGCTCTTTGGGTGCCAAATTTTCTCCTAAATTTGAAGGCACTACTACAACGTTGACTAGGATGACTGTGGGAATCACTGGTTCTTTAACTGTCTCTTTTTCTTAGACAAGTTGGTCCATTTGTACTTCCATTTCCTTAATTTGAGCTAACAGTTGAAGTATCAAACTCATCATTTCATCTTTTTCCTTTTAATCCTGTAAAACTCCCTTCGTCTGATGATGCTCACTTTGAGGAAGTTTGAGCTGTTTCCTCAAGGAAGCTATATCCTCATTTTCTTCTTAACCAATGCTTCTACTACTTTGATGTTTGTAGGATCATATCCTACCTGCAATACTAAATCTTATAAGGCCTTTATCCTTAGATCCTTTTCATATAATGAAGCTTTATCCATCTTCATTTGATCTTGCATATTAGAGATGATATTTTGAAGTTTATGAGCACTTATATTTTTTTTTGTGACTGTGGAATACAATATCTCTGAGGTTTTCCTATGAAACTCAATTTGATCTAATTCATGGATTTTGTCTGTAGCTACTTCAATATCAAATTTCTTATAGTCAACAACTGTCTTTGACACTAATACTGCGGGCTATAATACTGACATAATAAATTTTTTAGTTGAATAATCAAATGCTGATAGGAATCTATTTTGATTACCTAGATTTTGCTTCAAAAACTTAGAATATATTTCAGTTTTGATTTCCTCATTCTTCAACTTGATTTTCTTGTATTTTTCCTTAATATCTAAATCTTTTTCCTTAGCTGAATGTGAGGAAGAAGGATCCATACTTTGCTGCCTTTCCATCATCTGTGTCTCTTCATTATTCACCTGCTCTTGATTCTAATTTGGCTCACTAATAACTACAGTAGCTACATTGCTCTCTGGTAAAATAGTGTTGGTATTCAAGGGTTGTGTTTCTTTAACGTCTATTGTTACTTTACCTTTACCTTTTGTATCAAGTTCTGGCCTCTTGTTGTAAATGATCTTAAACTCTGTTTCTATTGCAGTCTCTGCAATATAAGCTCCTTCTTCTCTAATTCTATTAGTGGATGTCTCTCGTTTTTTGGAAATTTCTAAAGTGTGACTAGTATTCCTTTGGTTTATTGCCTCTGTTAAAGTGTTTTCAACCCACTCATTTTGATTAGAAAACTTCTCTATTTCTGGCTTTTATTCATGGGTAAAGGGTGTCAATTTACATTTTACCCTTAGTTTACTTAAGATCCCTTGTGGATCATAATTCCATGGGAAACTTTCTTATAATTTATATTCCATTAGTTGACTTGTTGCTTCCTTTTCTGCATCTTTATGATTACATATGAAAGGCCCAATTTGATTTTTGAGTTTGAATTGGGTCTTCCTTTTGGCTGCCATGAAATTAATTGAATCTAAATTTAGGATCTGCCTAATGTACTCTAAGGAAAAGATCATCACTGATGGATTCTTGGGTAACTTGTAAGGAAACAAGTTAGAACCAAAAGCTCTGATTTCAGTGAATTTCTCATATAAATACCAATCACCTACTTTTCTTAGTTCTGATAACTACAATATTTTCTTCATTTCTTCACTTATTCTAGGCTTCTCTGTTTTAGTCAACATGGTGGTTAATGGATGTAAAAGAAACTTTGAAAACTATGAATAACTAAAATATGTACCTTATTTTCTGAGTATGGATGTCCAGAAGATAACTCATAGAGGTTTTCTTTCTATATCCAACTTTTGAAGAGGAATTGGAATGATCTCTTATTGGAAGAATACAAACAAGTGGAAAATATAGGAGGTATATCTGAATCCTCCTTCCAACTATAAATTAGTCAATTAATAGTGAATACTATCAGCAATGAAACCAGCAGAGTCAAATATAACTGAAGGTGGTTGACCTAGAGAAAAGGTGGACAAAAATCCCAAGATAGACTCATCAGTGTTCTCATCAGTGAAATACCCAAGTATGAAGGAAATCATGGAGATTACATGCCTTGAACCTTCAAGGAGCTTGGTAGTTGAATATGAAGGGTTTAACTTGGGAATTTCAACATGAAGGGGCATAAAATTCCAAAAAATCATAAACCTTTTAGAAAATTCTAAGCCAATGTACAGCTTAGTGAGGGCTTCAACAGATAAAGGGACTGCTTGTGGGTCTGGTTGAAGCTGGAACATTTGGTTTATTGACTCTGCAGTGACGGTAGATAAGACCTCTTTATTTTCATTCACAATAGCTCTTTGTTCAGGAATATAGTATTGGTGACATAATTTGATAATTTCTTGACAAGGGTGAGTCAGGGGAACTACATATTTGTGTAAATTGGATTCCCAAATATGAAATTATTCATAGTCATGTAAAGATTTTTCAAAACACCAGCTGTGGATATCTAACATATTGAATTCAACTATAGGATCAGTTATTTTGTAGTCAATATTAGCTAGGGGCATATGCTCAATATCAACAACTGGGAGTTGTAATGGGTTGACTACAATTGTAGTATTTGGAATAATGGCAGGAGTAGGTTTAGGAGTTTTAGAACCTTCAGGCTTGTTTACATTCTCTTTTTTAGGCATTTTGATTGGCTTCTGCAGATTTAAATTGTTTGCAGAGGAAATTTTACTATAACAAAGGCTTGATTGGGAAAATAGAAGCAAAATAGAATGTCTTTTTGGATTTTATGCTCAATTAGGTTTCTCAAATAAGTTTTGAGGCTTTAAAAACAGGTATATAACAGAAAATAGGGGTTTGTTGAGTTTTTTGACTAAAAATGGGCTAAAATTCTATTAAAAATGAATTTATAGAAGATTAGGGCACCTGTAGAGGATTTCTGGCCTTTTAGAGCTTGAAATTGATCATTAAACTATGAAAAGCTGATAAATTTCCTTGAAAATATCGAGCAGGAGACACTAGGGTTTCTGGGAAATTTTTTCCAAATTTTGGCCTATTTGTGGGACTTTTGGGCAATTTAATTACTTAATTTCTTGACTTTGAAATGATTCTTTTTCTTTGAAAAGGTTTTTTCAATTTAGTTGTAGGTTTACAACTCAAAAAAATACCTGTTTGTATGCAGGTATCTGCTTTAAAAGTGTTTCTTCAGTTTCTGGTTGTTTGGATAACTTCAGTGGTTTATCTGGAGCAGGTGCAACTCCTCAATAGTATTTACGGATTTCGTTTGGTGAATTGAGAAGGATTTTGGGCATAGAAATGGGTACCAGGGGCTTTAACAGGTTTATACATTTGGGGGAAGCGAAACAATGGTTAAACGCACAAAAGAAATGAATTAACGCATTTGCCAAAGGTTTTATTAAAATGTTTGAATTGCATTGAATGTGGGTCTTGTCTGGTGGGAGGTAGTTTCATAGTTTGAATTGACCAAAACCAGCGGTTATCGCTTGGCTAACGAGCGATAAGTGGTTTTAAAGAAAACCCACGCGATCCAATTAGGAGAAGCCACATGGAAGGGAAGGGTCAATGGGAAACCACCCATTTCACGTGGGCTTTGGTGTCGAGTGGTCTTGCACCTTTTCTATGCGATATTATACGTCGACCGTCAGATTTGAGATTTTAATGTGAACGGTTAGGATTTTTTCGCAAATTGCATTGAAGTGGAAAGGTGGGACCGAGTCTAGTTATATGCAATAGAAGGTTTATTATATGGTGGGGGCTATAATATGTTTAAACCTTTATAATATGGCCAAGGGGTAAATGATATAAAACATCTATGGCATGTTTTAATGATGGTATAGGCATGTTTAATGTTTTTTATTTAAAACATTTGTTAAATGTTTCAAATGTTATTGTGCGGGTGCTATATATGTATTTATATAGTTTTCAACCATTTGGATAGTTTAAAAACTATAGGGGTGGGATAGATAAAATAATGATAGTCTCTTAGACCAAAGGGATTTATAAATTTTTGTTTTTTTATTTAAGCACATGGAATAATAGACTTTGGTCAAAATTTTATAATAATGGGGTTTTTTGGGGTTTTTAGATATAAGGAATTAAAAATTATGGGAGGGGATTTCTTAGGGATTTAATAAAAATATGTTAAAGGTTAATATGAAAGGGTAGTGTAATAAAACAAAATACATATTATCTCTAAGTATAGTACAAAATCAAGCATAGCTCATATTTATATTTCTTTCACTAATACTTAGGATAAATGTAATTTTGTGGGTTTTTATGAATGCTTATGAAGGGATGAAGTTAATTATTCTAGGGTTACAACTTTACTAAGAAAGAATTTATATTTACTTAGGAAGAAAGGGGTTTTAATGTATGAATGAAGGGTAAATAATGATAAATGAGGATTTATCATAAGAACTCAATATTTTTAACTAATTAGTCATAGAGCATTGGGTCTGGTCCCAACAAAAGTCAGAGAAATGCTCTGAGCCTGTTTGACTAATAGCTTAGAATACTGAATATTAATAGGGGAGGGGAAATTAGTGATTTTTCTTGATGATGTATTATTTACATGATTGCTCCACCTCTTTCTACCTACCCAACTTCTATTTCTAACATTTTTTCTTCATTTTGCATGTGCATTTAGCCTTGCAACGTTAAAACATTTTCTTTCAAAGCATAAAACTATCTACATCTACCTTATTTCATCGGAGGGCTTAGATTAAACTGTTGAGATCCTCATTATTCTCTACCTATCTACTGATTTGTGAAGTTTAAATTGTTTTACAAATATTTATTCTCTATCTAAAACATGAAAGTGAAAACATGACAAGTTAAGATTAAACTGCCTAACTGATCATGGATTATGGCAATTATTGACACTCTGCAAATAATCATTATTATTGCAGTAACAAGTAAAAGTAGTTGCATTTAGACTTGCTCACTTTGAGGTCTTATTTATTTTCTTTTGGGGTTTATATTTTGTAAGTCCTTTGATCTTTCTTTTAGGACTTTTTACCCTCTTTTTATTTTTTTAAAAATATGGGAAAACAAATTGCAGAAAGCAAGGTATGTACATATTTACAAGACTTATCAAAGTCAATTCAAAATTTTATGAACTGTATTATTATAGGACCCTAACAAACTCCATTGATTTACTAATGGTGCTTACCAATGTTTAGTGGCTCCAATGCTAATCTTCTTTCTACTTACTCCACTTTCTTATATTTAATGTTGAATAGTACTTCCATATCTCTTTAATGTAATTTAGTGTGATGAACACCATGGATAAAAATTTATTCAATAGAGGTTCGATTGAGTATTATGATAAATTGAATGTTGAAATCATTAGACATATTTAGCTTTGTTAACAAAAATAATGTTATGTATTTCTTCTTTTCCAAATAATCTTTGACATCATGATATGCATGTGCACACATCATTAGACACAAAATTCTATTGATAAAAAAATTTAGTAAATTATTTTTTGTGTAACGGACAATTGTGTTATTTAAGGTATTGAATAGTTATTTTTTCATTTGATATTGTCACATATCCATAAAGTCTTACTATATTTTTATTTTCATCGTAGAAAAATTTCCCCATATGTTTGAGGAATGGCATCCACCAGATAAAGAGTAAGTATTCCTATTAACTTCCTTTTATATAATTTGTAATATCCAAAACCTTAATAATTTAATCAGATCTAGCACATTCTACTGTTCTCAATAAAAATTCATTCAGTAAAAACCATGAATATAAATGGGATTTAGAAATACATCCTTTTATTTATATTATTAACTGAAAACAAAGATACATGCCCACACCAAAAATATGACTTTGCAGTGGCATGCTCAGCTGCTCATTAAAACATAAAACTAATACTAAAGCACAATCATGCAGTGTGGATGGATCCACTAGATAACTTCACCACGGGGTTTTCATCCCGAGATCAATGCTCGAACTGTCTAGTCCAAGTTCTCAACCCAAACACAATAATATAGATAATTCCAGAATGATTTTAAATGGCTAGATTCTTCCATTTTTATAGGCTTGATGGACTTTCTAGAGACATTATTTTATTATTTTTCTCAAAAACCGGCAACAAATAACATGGGCCAATACCATGGGAAAATACCATGGTAAGTACCATACACCAATTCTGTCCACTTTGGCCATATCATGAAAGGGAATATTACAAATCCTCCCTCCCAAAGGTTGCTTTTCCTCAAGCGATCACATGTATCCACAACAAAATAATTTGTACATTGATACTGAGATCCCACACAACTCGATGTATTGTTCCATCCCTCCATGTCGAATGGTCCTGAATGGATCCTTCGATGCCTGGATCCCAAACAATCCTCTAACCAATCCTTCCCTCAATGGATTCTCTTGGATCCTAATGCCACCTAAATTCTGGGACCTGTGGGTTATGGTACCATTTTAGCCCTCCATCATTGTCCGTACCAAATGGCCGAAGCTGTAATTTTCCCTTGGTTATGGGTATCCTCCAAAGAGTAAATCTATCAATAGAATACCAACTCCTAATCTCTCGCCAATCCATACTTGGGAAAGAGTGAATATCTGGAAATCTACTATGTTGATGTTGTTCGATGCTCGATTCATGCTACCCTACTTGGTTACACAACATAACGTATTTGGAGAACTCTGGCCTCCTCTTCTCAATCTATAAAGGTGGGTTGTTGGTGTTGCAAGAATTATCTAAGTATTCTTCTAGATCATCACTATGAAACTCCCAATTGTACTCCTCATGTGGCCTTGTGAGGGACTTGAGTTGTTCCTTAATACTAGACAGCTTGGTCGATGATTTGGCATATTTCCCTATGAGTTCCTCATTTTTTCTGTTCTCCTGTAAGATAGTGTCTCGATCTATCCATATTATTTTCTTCAACAACATAACATCTATCTTAAAATGCATGATCCTCTCTTGAAAGTCTTTCACTGGAAATTCTAGTGCACTATGGAATGTCTCTATATTTGACTGCACCAGATGCCCCATGACCACTACTTCAACTTGAACCTTTGATTGGCCGTTTAGAAATGACTCATCCTGCATACTATATTTTTCATGATGCCCTGCATGATCATGCTCATCATATCTATTTATTAGGGTTGGCTCCTCATTTGATTCTCCTTGAGTGTATTCTTCTTGGACCTCTTTACATGCGAGGATAAGTTGCCCATCCTCTTTGATTGTTTAACATGGATGTACTGGTGGATTTTTGTTTATACCTAATTTCCCATACTCTTTATGGATCTCCTCTAGTGTATTTATAGACTCAACTACCACATCATAGGGAGGAATTACCTACTTCCTTTCATCATGTACTTTTTCAAGATGCCTGATCAACCTGTCCTACAAGTTTCTCTAAATAGCATGGTGTCGTTGCTCACCATTGGTACTTGATTGATCATATTATTCATAGGCCCTCTCCTGCAAACTGATGAATCCATATATGGATGAATTCACATGATCTAAAGAGGTCTCTAAATTTTTTGTCCTTGTCGGGTCCTTAACATCTGGACATTAATGGTCCAGTGCCCAAACTCCCTTGTATACAAAGAATAAGCCTTTCCTCATTAGTTCATTATTGCTTCCTCCACAAATATTTGTTAGTTCCTCCTTGGTTAAGTTATTTCTAAGTATTTTTATGCTTTTTTTGATCAACCCCTCAGCTAGTTCATAAGCAACAGGTGATACAATTAGCTCCTTCCTCCAAATGGCCAACAATTTGGATCTCAATTGTTCCCAGATGGCCCTATCTTCTCCTAAGATCAGTGACATGATATTTTTCATGTATGTTTTGATGAATTTTGGATGAGACGTTGTAATTTAGTTGCAGAAGTATTGGAGCATCTGAAGGATTAAATCATCACACTCTAGATCCAATATAAGCATACCAAATTTGAATTTCGCCATGCGTTCCAAAATGGCGCACTTCTGGAACAAAAGTAAGAACAGTGGTGTTTTACAACCCTTGGAGTGCTTCTACAATTACCTAAAAATTCCTCCTCATGATTGCATCATTATAGGGTAGTAGAGGTGTTGTTAAGGTTATGATTTTACTAAGACAAGAGGCGATTGTGAGTCTAACCTTTTCACAAGAATGCTCCAAGAACCTAGGTTGTATCAAAGAAAGCATGGATTGCTTCAAGGCCCAAATTGACCCTTCCCATTCTTATTTCTCTATCAAGCTCAAAGCCATATTTAATGTGTCTAGCTATAGGAGGACATATTCTAACTTTGTATCTTGCAATTTGGATCCAAGTTTGAGGAGACACTTGCTTGTTACATCTTCCTTCCCGATATATTTTGACTGTCGAAGGATAACATGGACCTTTCAAGAGAAAGGCCTATTGTTCTACTCTTTCTTTTGATTTGTATGTTGTTTCCATCTGTGATCCATAGAAGTATTGTAGCCCATAGAATCAAGTGATATATAACTACGTGATTCTTTTGGCGTTTCCAAAGTAAAATGATTACATTGTTGTTTGGCATTAATGGATCTCAATACTTTTTCTTCTCTCCTCGGATTTCTTCAATAAAACTGATTTAAATCCTTCTAAGAACTCGACTTGAATATTCTTCCTCCATAAGGAAATGATCACCTATAAATAATTAGAGTAGTGAAAATAATCCAATGTAACAATCGAGAAGTAAAAGCTTCAATATATATATATATATATATATAGATTTCCCAAAATATTTCTCACACTCCATTTTTTTTTTTTAAGAGCGATTTTTATTTAAGACAAAATAACGAATAGCAATAGACAAATTTGGAATGATTGATCTGTAACTGATTTGAGACCAAAATAGCCACTACAATTATAGCTATAAAGAGTATTCCATATCCATAATCTTCTCTGGTTCTAGCACTACTCATCCTTCATAACCTTAAAAGATGTAAAAATTAGGAAATCAACTAGCGTGATATCAAATACCACCGAAGCTAGAAGATGCAGGCTTAGGGTGAGAATAAATCCCACCAAAGATCCCTACATAAAACCCTCAAGCTGGTAGGATGCACAGCTCCGATACCACTGTAAGATCCCAAACCTTAATAATTTAATCCGATCTAGCACATTCTACTATTCTCAATAAAAGATCTTTCAGTAAAAACCATCAACATAGACGGGATTTGGAAATTCATCCTTTTATTTATATTATTAACTAAAAACAAAGATACATGCCCACACCAAAAATATGCCTTTGCAGTGGCATGCTCGGAAACTCATTAAAATATAAAACCAATACGGAAGCACGATCGTGGACCTTGGATGGATCCACCAGACAAATTCACCACGGGGTTTCATCCCGGGATCGATGCTAGAATTGGCCAGGCCAAGTTCTCAACACAAACAAAATAAGATAGATAATACCAGAATGATTATAAATGGCTAGCTTCTTCCCATTTTATATGATTGATGGACTTTATAGAGACCTTATTTTATTATTTTTCTCAAAAACTGGCAACAAATACCATGGGCCGATACCATGGGAAAATACCATGGTAAGTACCAGGGACTGATTCCATCCACTTTGACGAGATCAAGAAAGGGAATATTACATAAATCTAATATAGAATATAATAAAATGGTCGAATTGAATTCCCATCATGTTACTTCTATATAATCTTTAAGCAATTGATTATATTAAATTCCTTCCTAATGATTTTGTTGTGTAACCAGCTCCAAAAATAGAAGAAAAGAGATATCAATGCCTTAGAAATGAGCCACTTCGAGGGGGAAACCTCCAATACATTACATAAATGAACAATTCTTGGATGATACAATTTACAAAACCTCCTTTATATATATAGGAGTCCATGGGACCATAATGTAATCCTAGTGGGCCACAATGTAATCCTAGCCGACCTAACAATAATAATTTAAGGGCACAATAATAACAAAATGGGGGTTACAAGGGTACAATAATAACAATAAGGGGGTTACACTAACAACAATAAGGGACTATACTAGTAATATAGGGACCTAACATGCCCCTTTCCTTTAAAAAAGTGTTGTCCTCAACGCTTGAGTAGCTCTGGGTGCTTCTGTATAAAATTCTCATCCTCCCATGTAGAATCTTCAGTGGGTAAGTTCTTCCACTTGATGAGATACTCTGAAATTGATCGATTCTGTAGTTGTCGAGTTCTTGTTTCCATGACCGCTTCTGGTTCCAATATGATTTTTTCTTCCTCATCAAGTTCTGGCAATATTGTTTGAACTGGAAGATTTTCACCTATAACCTTCTTTAAGCATGAAACATGGAAAACTGGATGCACTCGCGAAGAAGCAGGAAGCTCCAATTTGTATGCCATAGTACCAATATTTCGCAACACCTTGTAAGGACCATAGTACTTTGGCGATAATTTATTATCCTTCTTAGCTTGCTTGAGGGAAATTTGTTTGTATGGTTGTAGCCGTAAAAATACCCAGTCTCCTACATCAAAACTTCTCTCGCTACGATGTTGATCTACTTGTTGTTTCATTCAATTTTGTGCCAAATTTAGGTTATCCTTTAAGAGTTGGAGAACTTCTTGTTGATGCTCGATGTGATATTCCACTGCTTGAACCTTATAATTTTCTCTTAAAGATGATGTGATGGATGGTGGATGATATCCATAAAGTGCCATAAATGGAGTCATTTTTGCTGCAGTATGGAAGGAAGTGTTATACCACCATTCAGCGAGAGGTAACCACTTGACCCATTGTGTTTGTTTATCAGATACAAAACAATGAAGATATCTTTCCAAACATTTATTTACTATCTCAGTTTGACCATCAGATTGAGGATGATAAGATGAGCTATGAGCTAATTGAGTACCCAAACAATAAAATAACTCCGTCCAAAAATTTACAGTAAAAATGGGATCTCTGTCGCTCACAATAACCCTTGGGCTTCCATGTAGCTTTTGAATTCTGTCCATAAATGTAGTAGCAACTGTACTTGCTTTAAATGGATGAGATAATGCACAAAAGTGTGCATATTTGGTAAGTCTATCAACTACCACCATGATGACATTCTTTCCTTCTGACTTAGGTAAACCTATGATAAAATCCATTGAAATCTCCTCCCAACGTTGACTTGGAATGGATAAAGGTTGTAGAAGTCCCGGGGTCTTAATTGTCTCCACTTTATTCTGCTGGAAAACCAAAAATTCCGCCACAAACTTTTGAATATCAGATTTAAGGCCATCCCAAAAAAATCTTTCTTCACCCCGTGGTAAGTTTTTAAAAATCCTGAGTGTCCTCCTAAAGGAGAAGTGTGCAATTCCAGAAGAATCTTTTGTTTTAGTTGGGAATTCTTACAAAGATATAAGCGATCTTTGTACCATAAGGAATCATTTTTCCAACTAAATGTATAAGATGTACTAGGATCTTGCTGCAATTTTTGAATGAGTGTCCATACATCTTTTTCCTTCTTCCATTCATCTCTTGCTTCGGTTATCCAATCTGGTTGGATAATAGAAATGGCACAAAGCAATGCTTCCACCTCTTCATTCTTCTTGAGAGTGCATCTGCAACAACATTAAGCTTTCCTTTTTTGTAGATTATTTCAAAGTCATAACCCAACATCTTTGTGACCCATTTTTGCCGCTCTTCTGATGATAGTCTTTGTTCCAAAAAGTGTTTAAGACTATCATGATCAGTTTTTACCTTGAAGTGTCTTCCCATTAGGTAAGTTAACCATTTCTTTAGTGCATGTAGTATTGCTAACATTTCCTTCTCATAAATAGGTTTTTGTAAATACTTTCCTTTGATTGGACGACTTTAAAGAGCAATGGGTCTTCCTTCCTGCATTAAAACTGCACCAATTCCATTTCCTGAGGCATCACATTCCACAATAAAGGTTTTTGTGAAGTCTGGCGTAGCTAAGACCGGTGCTAGGCACATTGTCTCTTTAAGATGTTCAAAGGCCTTAGTTGCTTCAGGAGTCCATGAAAATGCATCTTTCTTCAATAATGTTGTTAGAGGTGCTGCTATTCTCCCATAATTCTTAACAAACTTGCGATAATACCCCGTTAACCCGAGAAATCCTCACAACTGCTTTATGGTTGTGGGGACTTTCCATTCCTTAATGGCTTTAATTTTGTTAGGGTCTACTTTAACACCCTCGTGAGATATAATATGACCTAGATATTCCACCTCTTGTACTCCAAAGAAACATTTGGATGTTTTTGCATATAATTGTTTCTCCTGCAATAGTTTGAGCACCTTGTCAACATGTTCAACATGATCCCTCCAAGACCTGTTGTAGATTAGTATATCATCAAAAAATACTAGCACAAATTTTCTAAGGAAGGGTTTGAAAATGGAATTCATCAACCCTTGAAATGTAGAAGGTGCATTGTTAAGGCCAAAAGGCATGAACAAAAATTCATAATGACCCTCATGAGTTCGAAATGCTGTTTTTGGAATATCTTCAGTCTTCATTCTAATTTGATGATATCCTGAACGAAGATCCAACTTGGTTAAATAAATTGCTCCATGTAATTCATCCAATAATTCATCAATCACAGGAATGGGAAATTTATCTTTAATGGTGAGCTTATTGAGCTCCCTATAATCCGTACACATTCGCCATGATCCATCCTTCTTGTGTACCAATACTACAGGAGCAGAGAAAGAACTTTGACTAGGTTGAATTATACCCGCCTCTAACATTTCGGCAATCATACGTTCAATTTCGCTCTTTTGGACATAAGGATATCTATAAGGCCTGATGTTTGGAGGAACACTTCCTGGAATCAAATGAATAGCATGATCATGATCACGAATAGGTGGGAGTCCTTTGGGAGTTTCAAACACCTTGGAATGATTTTCCAAGACTTGTTGGAGATCTGTAGAAACATATGATTTTGATGTCGGAACTTCTAGTGAGAATAATTGTGCAATTACGCCTCGTTGTTCTTTCTTTAGAAGCTTTTTTATAACATTAGAGCTTATTATCCTTCCCAGCTTCCCTTCAATACCCCGTAATTCGACTTCCTTTCCTTCTGAAAAAAATTTCAAGAAAAGTTCTTGAAAATTAAAAGCTACCATCCCCAAAGATTGTAACCATTGTACTCCTAATACAACATCAGCACCTCCCATAGGAATGGAAAGCATTATACTAGTCAATACATATTCCCCCATGGTTAGCTTGATATTATGGAATTTTCCAGAGAAATTTATAGTTCCTCCATTTGCAACCATCACTTGACATTCTGGTGCTGGGTATAGGAAACAATTTAACTCCATGGCTACCTTACAATGAATAAAATTATGGGTGCTACCTGAATCGATCAACACTATTACCTTTTTCTTCTTGATTTGTCCTTCTATCTTGAGAATTTGAGGAGTGGTAATTCCTGCCAGTGCATTACACGATATGGTCGAATTCTTTTCTTCCTCTTCTAGGGCTGGTTCCTGGTGTATATCCTCTTCTTGTTCATTTTCTTCTTCCTCTTCACAATCTATGTAACATAATTTCTTCTCAACACACTTATGACCTTTAGTGTATTTTCTATCACAACTGTAGCAATCCCTTTTGCTCTTTTTTCTTCCAATTGTTGTGGTGTCAACCTTGTAGGTTGTGGAAATCTAGGCGTAGCAACACTTCCTTCTTTATAGAATTGAGTGGTAGGATTCCTTGTCACCATTATTTTATATTCAAATTTTCTTGCCAACCTGAATGCCTTCTCCAATGAATCTGGTTCCAAAACGCGAACTTCATGTTGGATATTATCCTTTAAAGTGCCTATGAAGAGATCGATCCGGTGTTCCTCTGGAATATCAGTTACCCTTATATTCAATTTTTGGAATTCCTCAATGTGCTGCCCCACTAAACCCTTTTGTTTGAGATTTATCAATTGGCTAAAAAAGGTTTTGCTCTTTGTATCCTCATAATGTGCTATCATTTCTTCTGTAAAACTTGACCAAGTGACAGTTTTTTTATGGGAGCAAATCCATTGATACCATACAAATGTATTTTGTTCTAAATGTAAAGTTGCAATGCGTACCTTTTGTGTGTTTTGCATGTTATGGAGATCAAAATATTTCTCCATCTGTAGTATCCATGTTACAGGATGCTTTCCATCAAACTTCCTCATATCCATTTTTGGAATATGGTGGTTCTTCCCGCCAACATTAGAGTTTATGAAATCACGATTAACATTGATTTTGTTCTCATCATGAGGTTCTTCTACTATCTTTTCACCATTAGGAAACATTTCTTGTATCAACTTTGTCAAACCTTCGATGTTTGTTTTTAGATCATTCTTCATGTTTTCCATGTTTTATTTCATGTCATCCATCTTAGCTTCCATACCATCCATCTTAGCTTCCACGCCATCCATATTAGCTTGCACGCCATCCATCTTAGCTTCCATGCCTTTCTTCAAAACTTCCATTTCATTTTTTGTTGCTCTTTGCGAGAGTGAAATTTGTTGCACTTGCTCTTGTAATTTTGATAGATCATGTTGCAATTCTTCATCTTCATGAGTCATAGTAGAGCCTTCCGAAGGCTTAATGGGTGTTGAATTATTTTTACGGGGCATTTTTTAGAACCCAATACTGATATCTATTCTACAATATGCCCTTGGAATCAATTCAAATTGATTTTTCAAACAAGACTTATGCAATTCGGAAAAAAATACACACCTTTTTCTTGCTTTTGAGGAGCTCGATATTGAAATTTGATTATCTCTGTGATTGCAGCTCTTCAATATCTGAAATTCAGCACTGAAGTAGCCCTCTGAATTCTCTTTTGAATGCCACAGGTCTGACCTGATTTGGATTCTCCAAGACAAAGTTGTGTCCAAACTCCCACAATGACCTAATTATGGACTGGTTCAGTAGAGCGAATTTGTACGACTTGCCACGTGTCACTGTTTCGTCCTTTGTATCTGAAATTGATAGCCAAGAAACTTAAGTCCGTGTAATTGTGACCAATTTTGACGGCACTCCAATCCAATCTCCAGAGAGAGAGTTATTGAACTTTTCCCACGATCACCTCTTTGAGATGAAATTCAGGAGCCTGAAAACGCACTACCTTCCACAGATCATATCTCCAAAAATATTGCGAACCAAGCTCTGAAATTTTTTGATGAATTTCCTCAGGATTTCAGCTTCGCACCATATGAATTTCAGATTTTGAACCTTCGTAGAAATTTTTTTATAGCGCAAATGCCACGATGACCTGTTTAGGAGCCTGAAAAAAGACCTAACTTCCACAGATCATATCTCCGAAAATATTGCGAACCAAGCTCTGAAATTTTTAGAAAAAATTCCTCAAGATTTCAGCTTCGCACCCTAACAATTTCAGCTTCTGAAGCTTCGTAGAAAAAAAATTATAGCGAAAATTCCACGATGACCTTTTTGGAGCAGCGAAACCCTAGAATCCAAAGCTCTGATACCAAATGTTGTGTAACTAGCTCCAAAAATAGAAGAAAAGAGATATCAACGCCTTAGAAATGAGCCAATTCGAGGGGGCAACCTCCAGTACATTACATAAATGAACAATTCTTGGATGATACAATTTACAAAACCTCCTTTCTGTATATAGGACTCCATGGGGCCATAATGTAATCCTAGTGGACCACAATGTAATCCTAGCCGACCTAAAAATAATAATTTAAGGGCACAATAATAACAAAATGGGGGTTATAAGGGTACAATAATAACAATAACGGGGTTATACTAACGACAATAAGAAACTATACTAGTAATATAGGGACCTAAGAGATTTGTATATAGATCATATTCTTAGTGAATTAATATGATTTATGTGTACTTGTTCAAATGTAAGTGGAATTATAACCTCACTATAAGATTCCTTCTTTAAGGGGGAATAACTTAATATAATAAGAGGTCTAATATGTGAGGTATACATGAAATTTCAAGTTATTTTTCATTTTCATAGAAAATAATCTAAGTTAACTTGCCAATGTTGAAAAGCTCTTCAAATAAACATATAACATTTTCCTTCAAATTTAATGCTTAATTATTATTGTTATATATACATATTTATTCACAAAAATTCAGGTAGCATCCTATATATAGGGTAGGCCACCACATTGTATTGGTTCCTTGCAAAGGGAAGACCCTGCATAGACTTAGTTTTCTTCGATATTTTTGTGGTTACATTACACAGATAATCTGCAATTTCACATAATGATTGAACAGGGTAGTACTTTCTCATAACATTTTGGAATAGATTTCGCTTATCATGATCAGTGTAGAAAGTTAATTTATATCAAAATATGTTTTGGACAATGTAATGCCCATGTCTATATTAATAAGAATCCCATTTTTTTTAAAGGCCACTGATGTTTATATCGAAAGGATCTGCATACTTCTATATATAGGATAACTAGTTGGACTAGAGTCATGTCGAACTTCACATTTGCCACAAAATCAAACTCCCAGCCAGGGTCTATCAGCGATCTTAGGATAACGATTCCTGTTGTAAAAGCTACCAGTATATTATGTGAGATGTACCTTGTTTCTGCAGAAGCTGGGTCTGTGACAGGAATGTTGTGAGAGAAACGTTTTCGTGTTAAATGTCCAAAACTAATAAAGAATATATATATATATATATATATATATATATATATATATATAATCATAGATTGCCAATTTCTGGACAAATAGTAAACATTTCGCTAGTGAATTTCCGTTAAATTTAGTGATATATAGTTTTAGGATATGGCTATAAAGTTACATCATACACCATTATGCAGTAGATTCCAAATATAAACGTCATAGATAAGTACAGTAAATAAAAGCAAGGGATAACCCACGGCTACCTACCCGTAGCCTTCTATTGAACCTCAAAACAGAATATCATGAACCCAACCCAGAGCTGCAACTGTGTGTTTCAAGACGAAATAGGAATTCCATACATTCTGACTCTTCCACATGTTCAATCTAAGGCATTCCCAAGTCATCTGGAGTGTAACAATATTTCACTAATTTATGAAGTTACTGTTCAGGTTTTTAATTACATTAAACTCCCAGCTTGTTTTAGGTGGTTGTGAAATTTCAACACCCTAAAAATTGCGTAGGCATTAATAAACTTTTAACCCATTATCATTACATTATCATTACCTTTTTTATTCGTCCTAAAATAGATCCCAAAATGATTATTATTCCACATAATAAATTCCCAACGAGTATGAAAATCCAAGCAATCCAACCATTATCTAAGTTAACAAAAATAACCTCAATTAACAAAAATAAAATTGGAAATTTAATAAATAATATAATTTCCCAAATGATTTAATCCATATTTTTAGTCTCTCTCTCATATATATAAACATGTTGTGCAGCTGTTACTGATGAGTGCTGGGTGTAAATCGATAATGAAAATGAACAGGGTGTAAATTGATAATGAAAATGAACAGATCATGTCGATGATAATGCCCTGAATGTCCGATTCTTAATTCAAGAGACCGAATGTTTTGTGGGTCAGTTTTGATAATCTTCGGTTCACGAAGATATACACAACACGAATCGTTGGAGCGATGAGATTCTTCTGCTGCCAATATTTGCTTATCCCCCTTCATCTTTGGCAGCAGAATAAGGCTTCGAAATGACATGAGAACATGTATTGACAACCAACATGGCAGATTTTGAACTAGACTTCGGCGCAGCCGTATCCATCTTCGTTCGTTTCATAAAACCTCCAACTCTATATATTTTTTTCCATGTCAGATATCAATTAATTTGGGTTGAACATGTGGAATAAGTTTCCAATCGATCCAAAAGTCATGTTAGTGCCTCTGTGAAAATATTAATGTGATGCAACGAGGGCCTACACTTTTTCAAGCGGGTTATTACAGTCTTCCTAGCATCTCAATCTACAGATTTATATGGATAGCCTGTCTGCAAGTCTATTTTCTCAAGGGGGTCGTTTTTCTTCATAGGAATATGTTTCTGCTTAGCGCAGTTGATACTGGACTTCATTTCCATTTTGAGGGGCGGTACGTGGGCGATCTGTGATTTTCTATCAGTTTTGTTTTCATCTACCATTGTCATTTAGTTGTCATCAATCCTTTTCACAATGGTCTTTTCCCGAAGGTCTTTACCCTCTTGTATAAGCCATCCATTGTTTTCATTCTCATTGATGGTCATTCTGTTTGGGAAGGAATTTTTCCCGCTATGTGGAGGCCATAAAATCATTTCTGCTCCTTCTTCTATAAGTGAGCTTATGTATTTGGCCAGCATCTGGTGGAATTCTCGCTGCAATACTTTACAGCTGAGATTATGTTGTCTATGTACTGTTTTATATATTAATATAAGCAGTGTTTTTTTCTTCTGCAAAAAAAAAAGCTGTTCAATTATTCTTTAATGCCTGTCAATATATTTATAACGCGTAGTGATTGACTCCAATTTTAAGATTTAGATTTTATTTAGAATAATATTTTTCTTAGTTATTTGATAAAACAATTGTTACATAGTAGCTAGTTTATGCTTTTTAGTTTATAATATTTTTTGTTTCAGTTATTTAATAAAATAATGGATACATAGTAGTTAATACATAGTAGTTAATAAGTAATATATTTAATATAATGGAAAACTTTGCATTTCAAATTTAAATTGATAATGTCTCAAACGTCTTTTTTTATCTTGTTCAAGCATCTATTGACATATATAAAACAAATTTATATGTATTTTTAATTTTCAGATTCATCTTTTTCATGTGAAAGGAATCCAAATTTTTAAAGGAAAAATATCAAAATGTTAAAGAAAAAGTTAATATTTAATAAATCATATAAAAAAGCATGTGAAGTAAAATTTAAAAATTTTATTTATCTTATATAAATTTTCTACATGTATGAACCAAAGGAAAAAAACATAATTTGTATGTATATGATTCCAAAATGCATAAGTTAAACATCATATCAAATAAAAATTTACATATCAATTATTTAAATTTATTTGTTTTATAAATATATATGTTATTATTCATGTTTATTTTCCCAAATATGATATTATGTAACAATAGAGTAGAAATTTTTATGTAGCTTATTTAGGTTGGAGTTTGGTTACTTTGACATGATAAAACATAGAATGTGATAATGAAAATATATAATATTTGGATTATAAGGAAAATATTTGCATTAGGATTTAAAAACTTATATATCTTATATACTACTGTTAAAACTTAAATTTAATTATAAAGAAACAATAAATATTTCCTATAATGATATAGGAATTTAATTTATTATTATTTTTTATATAAGAAATATTTGATGTAGGTTTGGAAATATATTGTTTTAGTTTGTTAACATAAATAGAGAGAAAAAAAAAGTCACTTATGTCTTACATAATGTATTTATTCTTTTTTTTATCCAATTAGCATTAGTAAATTATTACACCATATTTTTCATAAAATTAAAATAAAATTAAACTAATTATATAATTACCAACACAATCACAAAATATGGAAACATTTCCCTTGTTATCATTACAAAATAAGACTCCAACGAATAAGTTTGAAGATAGAAAAATTACATTATTGTTAAAAAATATTAAATTTCTATATTGAATATTTAACTATACCAAATTTACAAAGTTTTTTTAGTCGAACTCCAATTAATATTAGTTTGACCAAAAAAATGAATGTGTTATATACTAATGATTATAAGGATCAAGGTTCTTTTAGTTATCTCATGCAAGAGCATAAAACTCCAACCAACATATTTTGTTGTTACCTAAAAACGGGTCAATTTAGTTTGGAGCTAATTGTCATAATTGTCAAAGTATCTAGGAGGAACAGGCTGTTATTTCATTGGATGAGCTGGTCTTTGAGACTAATAGGGTCTTTGCATTAGTAACCAATATATGTTGAGGTGTTAGGTTGTTTTATTAGCTCTCCAAGTGGACCTTTGTCAATATACGAAGTGTAAAATTAGGAACCTGATAGTTTTTAGTCTCTTGAACATATGTCCATTTTTTGTTTGGTTGTAGATATGTTTTCATACCAATGTAATTGTACATAAAATAATGTGTACACCAAGTTAGTAAATCTAAGGTAGAGATATGTGGGAGAGACTCGAGAGCCAAAAAAATGAATTCTCAGGGCGAGCTATTGTAAATCCCTTGTAATTATTTTGTTAATAAACAAGAAGAAATTATTTTCAGAATTTTTGGTTCCTCTATGAGAGTATTACTTGATACATCTACAATTTTTCAAGTATATCTATGTAGTTGGTTAATATAGTAGTCTTTGTGTTTGATTCAATCACTAAGAAAGAGGAAACTGTAATTGGTATTTATTGGTGTTGATTGAAATTGTTGCACATTATGTTGGATTGAACCTAGCATAGGCCTTAGTGGGTCATAGGGATGGAGCCGTAAGGGAATGTGTTTTATCATTTGCTAATTAAAAAAGTTTCAAAGCCTACAATTTAAAGAAAGGAATGTGGAAAATCATGCATTGGAAAAATTTGCGCCTTCCACAAATAATAGCTTTTTTAATGTGAATTTGAGAGGAGGCCAACTCTCATCCTATGTATAAAATTCAACGAGGTAGCTCGTGCAATCAGGCTCGACCCTTAGTTAGCCAAATCAGACCATGGGTAACTCAACCCTGGTGTGAAGAAATGATTGAATAAGAGGCTTAGTACTTCGAACTTCGACTTGTTTGGGAATAACTAGCGAAAAGAAAAAAAGGTTTGATGCTCGACCTGTCCTAGAGGGATGCACAAGGTACATATTTTAATTTGGTTATTGTCCATTCAGAGAGGGATTGTGACTTTATTTAAAAAAAAATAGGGAAGATAAATTAGGACATTACTAGGTTGGAAGAAATTTGCAAAGGTTTAAAAATATCGATGAAGTGTTTTTTTTCCATATATGGAATTTGTGGTTTTATGATAATGTAGGTGGCTCCAAAAATGTTCTGAATTCAGAAGTAGCTTTGGAAAATATTAAAAATAAAAGTTGTTGGATTGAAGTGAAACTAGGTTCAGATCGAAGATCTCATCGGAATATTTCCAACGACGCGAAAAATACCCCAATCTGAGTTTGTATGTGGAAGTTATGACCAGTCAAGGTTTTGGTAAAACTAGGCCCATTGGCTGTGACTAATGAGGCCATAATTTGGCACTTACTGACGATGGATTTCAGCGCCAGAATAGGTGAATTTGTTGCCTCCTTAGATTGTCGATTAACCCCAAAATTCCAGCTGAAATTTTTTGTCTAAGTCATTTTAATAAGGAAAAAAATAATTAAAAATGGGCGGTGGGTTGCCACCCCCACCACCCCAACCAATAGTCAGTGTTTGGCTCGGGGCCCATGGATTTGACCCTGGACTATGCCCACCATAATGATGGCCCATTTATAATAAATATCAAATTCAATGGTACTCAAACCTGTGTTGGCCATGTGGACATCCCACCCATTGTGATGGCTCCACAACCAACTAACCGTAATATTAAAACGTCCCGACACAAAAATTCTAAGGGGGGAGCACAGGGTCGTCACTGACAAACCAATATTATATCACGTGCATTCATATCGGGGTAAAAAATATTTAAAAAAACAAAAAAATATATTGGTTATATAACTAATGGTTAGTGGTTTTTTTTTATTATATAGGAAATATAAATAATTTAAGGTATTGTTTTTTGATTTCTGGGCCAAGCAGACTTGTTTTGCGGGTTAAGCAAGGGAGAGTGTGCACATGAGGGATCATTTTTTTCAGAGAGGTACATGAGGGATCATTTTTTTTCCAGAGAGGTGCATGAGGGATCATTTTCTACACATTGCAGCTACTCAGGGATTCACATGAGGGTTTGGCATTCCAACAAGCTGGGGTTTGGCAAGGGAGACCAGGATTCACATTGCAACAAGCTGGGGATTGAAAAGGGAGAGCGGGATTCCAATTGTAGCAACTAAGGGATTCACATTGTAGAAAGCTTGTGTTTTGTTGAGAATTAGACTGAGTATTCGAGCAAAGAGGGCAAGAGGATTCCACTCAACAATAACATGCATTCGAAAGACACAGTGAGAGAGGGAAAGATCATTCTTCTTCGGATATGAGAGGGCCAATATGGAGAGGGAAGTTGACTGTGAGATGGATTTGAGAGGGCCTTTGAAGGATTTCACCCCTCGAGCCAACATACGAGTTTAATTGAGTTCCACAGATTGAGCATCTTGTCGAAGGTAGGACTCTTTCTTGCTGTATCAATCTTTAATTTTGTTGGGGGGTTATTTATAAGCTATTTATTTATGGCCTACCAAGCTCAATGGAAAATTTGCTTTGTTACTCAAAACAAATGTGTGAAACTGGATACTTCCATTATCTAGACATCCTGTAGTATATATGTAATAATGCTTGTTACTTGATTGAACTGGAGGTTAGAGATCCTTTCCACCCAACCATTCCAACCAACGTTTTTTGATAGGGTGGCATTTCTTACCATAGACTGAGATTGTCAATGGAGTAGAAATGGTTAGTGATTCAAGCTATCCCTTTGGAATATGTAGGATGAGAGAGTTCCATTGAATCCTTTCATTTATCAATGAATCTGAACAAAGGGATTTGTGCATACTCTAGAATTTTAGCTTCATGGTGTGATCCTCTTTGTTAATTATTTTCATTTCTAGGTTTTGTTTTTGGGAAAGGAATATATCAGTTATAGGCAATTTAGTTTTTATATGAAATTTCTACATATGTTATCTAGCCTTATAATGCCTCTTTTATATTCCAAGAGGTTTTCTATCATATTAAAGTCTCAAAATATTATTTGGATATTGATTATGACCTTGGGAGAGATATCATACCTTTTGTTTAGGATTTTCTCTTCTTTAGGGGATTGACATGTTGATATACATTGACTAAGGTGCCAAAGAATTTGGTACCGATCACGTGAAAGTGGACTAAGATCCACCATCTATTGGCTATGAAATTGGTGAGTTTCACCTTGATAACATTCCAAGGATTGGTTAGGCTACTAGAGAAGTCTCAAGATCTAACTCCCATTGCCTTGCAACTATCCCAAATTATTGGTGCCATGTTTTGAAGATATGCCTTTGTGCACCTTGTTTCTGGCATTAAGAGAATATTAAACTTTTTTTTTAATATTTTACAATCATTTATTTATATTTTCATTCAAAGCTGAGGTCCCTATTACACAAGGCAGTATTTTTGTTTTGACCCACTATTTCAAGGTTGTCTCTAAGGGCCACGTTCCCAAAAAATTATAGATGATAAAATGGTTTATGATGTATTATATTTACCTCTAACATTTTTTGGGCATATCTCATTGTTAGGATTGTCCTCTAGATCTTGTAGGAATCCATCCACATTTTTATTGAAGTTTGATACCTTTTTATAATAATTTTTAGTGCCCTCTTCCTGGGTATACCCAGATCCCTCAGTTTGGACGTGTGCCAGAATTTAGGTTCTTGTGTGCAACTATTGGGCGGTCTCTTTTTAATTTTTGAGTTATGGCATCCTTGTAAGATCGATTGAAAGATGTTCCCCTTCATTATTTCCAACAATGGTTCCTCCTCTCTAGGAAGGGGTGTCCTAGACATATAATATTATTTATGTTCCTTATTTCCTACATTGGTTTAATTGTCGTCTATCTTAGCTACTAGTATGCACATCATTTTGTAATCCCCGGGAGTCATGACAAGGGATTTTATCTCTTGTTGTGAGCTTCTTAACACTTTTCCAAATTAAACATTATCTGGTAATCTTCTCACCTGTTTGGATGTATTCCACCCTATTGTATGGATAAGTAATGACACGACAAGAACTTTGTAGGCAACCTTGGTGTGCAAACTACCGTCTAAAATTGGACATATCATCCATCAATACAACACCATTGCATGACATAACATTGCAGTAAATAAATTTATTTTTTTCATTGTGGATGGTATAGGTGACGTCATTGGTTCCCACATTACCTTGTTTTACAAGCAAATTCTTTGGCTGATGTAATGCTACCCTTCTCCCATTCTCATTATTCTGCTTCAGTGTTAAGACCTTTAAGCTATATTCAAGCTATCATATTGGTTGCATATCCCACATTATTTCTATAGATAACATCATCGAATGGCAGCAGGAGATATGTATTCTAGTTATTGATCTTTGAATCCCCTCAAAATATTGAGAAAGTGTGTACTTGTTTCACTTCTAATGAATGAATAGCGAATCTATGTCTTTCTCCAACTAAATTGATCATGTTTTTTAGGAGGATTCTATGTTCTAATAACTCTCTTTGCTTCAATATCTTGCTTTGAATATTTTGACTATTAATATTTGATTGTCTTGAAAGTCACGAGTATTTCCCTCTTCCATACTCTGTGTCCATAAAATTATGGGACCGGTGTAAAAATCACATTGAAAGGAGTCATTTTTTTTCTTCTTGAAGAAATTATTTTATGTTTTTTAGCACAAAAGTTGCATATCTATAAATTTTCTTTCATGTTCATGAATAAATTAACATATTTTTGAATTTTTAAGCACGTATTTGAGATATCTAATTTCATAGTTGAGTTATGAAATCCCTGTAAGATCAATTGCAAGGGGTTTACATTCATTAAGTCCAACAATGGTGCCTCCTCTTTAGGAAGGGGTGGCCCAAACATATAAGATTAGCTATGTGCCATATGTCCTACATTGGTTTAATTGTCATCTATTTTAGGTGCTAGTATGCGCACCATTTTGGAATCCCCGCGAGTCATGACAAGGGATTTTCACTCTTTTTGTGAGTTTCTTAACACTTTTCCAGATTAAAGAGTATCTCATAATCCTCTCAATAGTTTGGGTGTATGCCACTCTATTGTATGGATAAGTAATGACAAGACAAAAACTTCAGAGGCAACCTTAGTGTGCAACCCACTGTCTAAAATTAGACCTATTATCCAACAATACAACACCATTGCATGACATAACATTGCAGTAAATAAATTGATTGTTTTCACCGTGGATGGTATAGGTTAGGTCATTCATTCCCACACTACCTTGTTTTACCATCAAATTATTTGTTTGATGTAATACTTCCCTTCTCCCATTATCATTATTATGATTGAGTGTTAAGAAATTTAAGCTATACTCAAGCTATCATATTGGTTGCATCTCGCACATTAATTCTATAGATATCATTATTGAATGGCACCAGGAGATATGAATTCCAGTTCTTGATCTTTGAAGCCCCTCAAAATATTGAGAAAGTGTGTACCTGTTGCACATCTAATTATTGAATAATTAATTACCATGTTTTTCCCACTAAATTGATCATAGTGGCTATGAGGATTCTATATTCTAATAGCTCTCTTTGCTTCAATATATTGTTTTGAATGCTTTGACTAATAGTATTTGATTTTCTTGAAAGTCACCAGTATTTCCCACTTCCATACTCTGTGGAACCTGTGTAAAAATCACATTAAAAGGAGTCATTTTTTTTCTTCTTGAAGAAATTGTTTTATTTTTTTTAGCACAAACGTTGCAGAAGTGAAAATTTTATTTCATATTCATGAAGAAATTAATATATTTTTTAATTTTTAAGCACATATTTGAGATATCTAATTTAATATTTGAATTATGGCATCCTTGCAAGATAGATTGAAAGCGGTGTCCCTTTATTAATTCCAACAATGGTGCCTCCTCTCTAGGAAGAGGTGGCCTGGACATATAAGATTAGCTATGTGCCTTGCTTCCTACATTGGTTTAATTGTCATGTATTTTAGCTGCTAGTAGGTGCATCATTTTGTAATCCCCGCGAGTCATGACAAGGGATTTTCCCTCCTGTTGTGAGTTTCTTAGCATTTTTCCATATTAAATAGTATCTGATAATCCTCTCAACAACTTGGATGTATGCCACTGTATTGTATGGATAAGTAATGACATTACATAAACTTTGTAGGAAACCTTTGTGTGCAACCGACTGTCTAAAATTGGACCTATCATCCAACAATACAATGCCATTGCATGACATAATATTGCAATAAATAAATTGATTGTTTTCACCATGGATGGTATAGGTGAGGCCAATGGTTCCCACAATACATTGTTTTTCAAACAAATTCGTTGGCTGATGTAATGCTTCCCTTCTCCCATTCTCATTCTTCTGCTTCTGTGTTAAAACCTTTAAGATATATTCAAGCTATCATATTGGTTGCATCTCCCACATTAATTCTATAGATAGCATCATCGAATGGCATAAGGAGATATGAATTTCAGTTCTTGATATTTGAATCCCCTCAAAATATTGAGAAAGTGTGTACTTGTTGCACATGTCATTAATGAATAAATAATCTCCATTTTTTTCCAACTAAATTTATCATGGTGGTTGTGAGGATTCTATCTTCTAATAACTCTCCATTTTTTACTATTAGTATTTGACTATCTTGAAAGTCTCTAGTATTTCCCTCCTCCATATTGTGTGGCTGTATAATTATGGCACCAATGTAAAAATCACATTAAAAGGAGTCATTATTTTCTTCTTGAATAAATTATTTTATGTTTTTTAGCCCAAAGGTTGCAGATATGTAAGGTTTCTTGCATATTCATTAATAAATTAACATATTTTTGATTTTTTAAGCACATATTTGAGATATCTAATTACATATTTGAGTTATTCCATCCTTTTAAGATCGATTGCAAGGAGTGTCCCTTAATTAATTCCAACAATCATGCCTCCTTTCTAGGAAGGGGCGGACTACACATATAAGATTAGCTATCTGCCTTGTTTCCTACATTTGTTTAACTGTCATGTATTTTAGTTGCTAGTATGTGGATCATTTTGTAATCTCTACGAGTCATGGCACGCGATTTTCTCTCTTCTTGTGAGTTTCTTAACTCTTTTCCGTATTAAAGAGTATCTAGTAATCCTCTCAACACTTTGGATGTATGTCACCCTATTGTATGGATAAGTAATGACAAGACAAAAAATTCTTAGGCTACCTTAGTGTGCAACCTACTTTTTAAAATTGGACTTATCACCCAAAAATACAACACCATTGAATGACATAACATTGCAGTAAAAAAATTGATTGTTTTCACCATGAATGGTATAGGTGAGGTCATTGGTTCCCACACTACCTTGTTTTACTAGAGAATTATTTGGCTGATGTAATGCTTCCCTTCTCCAATTCTCATTCTTGTGCTTCATTGTTAAGACCTTTAAGCTATTTTCAAGCTACCATATTGGTTGCATACCTCACATTAATTATATAGATAGCATCATCAAATGGCACTAGGAGATATGAATTCTAGTTTTTGATCTTTGAATCCCCTCAAAATATTGAGAAAGTGTGTACTTGTTTCATATCTAACTAATGACTAAAGAAACAACATCTTTTTCCAACTAAATTCATCATGGTGGTTGTGTGGATTCTATATTCTAATATCTCTCTTTGCTTCAATATATTTTTTTGAATGTTTTGACTATTAGTATTTTTTTGTCTTGAAAGTCACCAATATTTGCCACTTCCATACTCCGTGGCCATAAAATTATGGCACTTGTGTAAAAATCACATTGAAAAAAGTCATTTTCTTTCTTCTTGAAGAAATTATTTTATTCTTTTTAGCACAAAAGTTGCAGATCTGTAAATGTTGTTACATATTCATGAAGGAATTAAGATATTTTTGAATTTTTAAGCGCATATTTGAGATATCTAAATTTATATTTCAGTTATGGCATCCTTGTAATATTGATTGCAAGGTGTCTCCCTTCATTAAGTCCAACAATGGTTCCTCTTCTCTAGGAAGGGGTGGCTTGGACATATAAGATTAGTTATTTGCCATGTTTCCTATAGTGGTTTAATTGTCATGTATTTTAGGTGCTAGTAGGTGCACATTTTGCAATCCCCGTGAGTCATGAAAAGGGATTTTATCTCCTATTGTGAGTTTCTTAACACTTTTTCATATTAACCAGTATCTGGTAATCCTCTCAATAGTTTGGATGTATGCCACCCTATTGTATGGATAAATAATCAAAAGACATAAGCTTCATAGGAAACCTTAGTGTGCAACCTAAAGTCTAAAATTGGAGCTATCATCCAGCAATACAACACCATTGTATGACATAACATTGCAACAAAAAAAATTAGTTTTTTCACCATTGATGATATCGGTGAGGTCATTGGTTCCCACACTACCTTGTTTTACCAACGAATTCTTTTGCTGATATAATGCTTCCCTTCTCCCATTCTCATTCTTCTTCTTCAGTGTTAAGAACTTTAAGCTATATTCAAGTTATCATATTGGTTGCATCTCCCACATTACTTCTATAGATAGCATCATCGAATGACACCAGCAGATATGAGTTCGAGTTCTTGATCTTTGAATCCCCTAAAAATATTGAGAAAGTGTGTACTTGTTGCACATGTAATTAATGAATAAAGAAACACTATTTTCTACAACTAAATTTATCATGGTGGTTGTGACAATTCTATTTTCTAATAGCTCTCTTTGCTTCAATATATTGTTTTTAATGTTTTGACTATTAGTATTCGACTGTCTTGAGAGTCGAATGTACATGATGTAATAAATGGTTTTGTTTAGTGCCGACAAGTGGTAATATTGTCAGTTATCTAAATGAACACATGAAATCAAACAAGCACACTACTACTACTACAAATTAGGCTTCACATTAGGAGATTTGTTTAAGGAGTGGCAGAGTTGGGAGACCTAAGAAGCCTACAAATGATAAGTCCCAACAAATTTTGAATAGGTTCTTAGTTTCATCATCACCATCAGTATTACATAGGGGTTATACAAGTGAAAATCCTTCTGGTTCATGTGTGTTAGTGGTTAATTAATAATTTAGACTAAACTGGAATATGAATTTGTATGTTATTTTATTTGTCTTACTTGTATTATTTTTTTTTTTTTTAATTGTTTTGTCATCTTATTATAGCTCAATTGTCTCCCTTGTTACTACAATATTGGGGGTATTGCTATATTTATATTGATAGAAATGGAGAGATATTGGAAACAGAGGTCCTAATGGATGATAAAGGGGTGGAAAATTATGTGCCATAGAGAAGAATACCAAGATCATGCTATGTTATGAGGGTATTGAATGTCGTATTGATGATCAATATAGGAATATTCATTGCCATAGGGGTTCTAAGACAAGGATCCCATTTGGTTCATTAACATGTAGATTTTTTAAATTGGTTTTTGAATGTAATGACTTCAACATGTGATATATCGTGAGTCAATGTCCACCAATAAAATAAGTGAACGAGATATAGGAAAATATAGAAGATTGGACTATTTGACTCAAAATGAATTCAATAATGTTGCAAGGGTTACGAGTTCTAACCATAGATGAACAATGCGAGCTCTTTGGTGGGAGAGGACAAAGTTTTCTACACTCTCTATTAGAATTAGATATTTGAAGGAAAAGTTGTCTGAATCGATAGAAAGGAAGGATGTATTTAGGTTTTTCAAGGATGTGTTTGACGCACATAAGCAAGGAAAGTTACAAGGTAAATATGCAGTTTGGGAATTTGTGAAGGATATATTGCATAACTTGATTTACGTAAAAGCATGGAGAAGCTATAGTACATCCACAAAATCTCTTTATGATATGATCAAGTTATGGGGAGGTCTTATATTACATAACTTTATTATCTTGAATCTGGATGGTCCTTTAATATCTACAAATTTAAGGAAACTTATAAAGTTATTGACATATATCCAGTGGAGCATGAACACATTTTTGAGGTAGTCGGAAAATTTTATGTTTCTTATAAAGCCAAACATTGTATATATGGACCAATTCATGTAAGCCTTGCTGAAGATGAAAAAATTATGAAAAAATATGTTAGGTGCGTAGTAAAAATCAATACAATGGTGGGGTTTTGTGGTTTGAAAGAAGAACATCAATTCCAATCACATTTCTTGGTGAGAGTGGCTGAGGGAGATGTAGCCTATGAGATTATAAAAAATTCTTTTAAAAACAATTTTATTGGGAACTATGCACATATTATCATTGAAAACCATTTACATGAAAAACTTCCTCACTTGGTTGTGGTTTTTCATCCAACATGCAATCAATTCATTGCAAATTTTGTTTGTTAACAATGGGAACAGGTAGAATTTATGTGGAAGAAACACGTAGAAAACAATTTTGGACCTATTGTTGGTCATTACTTGAATGGGGATAGTAGAAGAAGGAAACTTATGTTGAAGTATTATTCCTCAACATCAGGTCTTCGATATCAAATTATTTGTGAAGGGTGGAGGCTAAATGGGTTTTACAATGGTTGCAATGTAACAGGATTGCATGACCAAGATTACATCCAAAACAACACAAAGATAGTGAATCCTTTGTTTATCTCTTGAAGAGAATTGGTTTTATGTAATGAGTACATAAGTTTTTTCCATGTTAGAATGGTTTATCACACTTTTAAAGTGGATGATCACAAGCTTAAATGTGAATACATAGAGAGGATGTATCCAAAAAAATTGGGTTCTGCACAATGCATTGCTTCAAGGCATGTTCAGAGGTGTTTGAAAGAGTTGAGAACTACACCAAGTGGAAAGTTAGAGAGGAAACTAGATATAGAGACTTACCTAATCATTTTTGTTGACTACATTGACATATTTATGTCTCATAGTTTAACCCTTTTCGAAAGAGTGTGAAATGCTTCAGAAGTTCATTATTTCTTCACATTATGGCTATGTTGGGTACAAAAGAAATATCTTACTAATGTCAACATAAATTTGATCAATAGAGAGGCATATCAAGATGTGATAATTTCTTTCCATTTTATGGTTTTGTTGATGAGATTGTTTCAATATCAATACTATAACTTTCCATGTGTTTTGCACTTGACTAGATTAGATGTATGCAAGAACTTCTTAAGAAAATTTGGTGGGATGGTTGGAATGGAGAGGCCCTGTGATTTCACTGACTTGCTTCATGATGTTGGAATATTTAACAGATTTTTTGAAGAAGAATCAAATCCCCAAGGTATTCGTTTTAATAAATCCCATAAGAAGCAAGAAAACATTTGGAATAATTGCACCAAGAAACAATATAATACATTGACATATTTGCGTAATATGATTCAATATCCATAGACACTAAAATTGTAGAAGCCCTTAATTTTGGATTGACGGATGCACAATAAATTTTATCGACTCTTGGAATGAAACCATAAAATTACACTCAATTTTCTTGGTGGGTTAAACTTTAAGCCATGGAGAAATGATAAATATTATCCAACATTCAAAATTATGGATGAAGTAGTTGATGATGATGTTCCAACTCTATATTTCAATATTCATCTTTATTGGTACAGAAATAAAGTGAATTGCAAATAATGGAAAGTGAGTGGAGACATGAGTTAGACGAAATATTAGATTCCATTGATGAAAATGTATGCAAAACTATACAACCAGTGGTGAATATCTATGGTAATGATATATTCAAAGCATGTTTGGCTAGTCAGTTGAATATAAATCCAATAGTATACAAAGATAGGTTGAAGAGACTGAGAAATTGGGTCTACTTTAGTGGAGATGGGAAGACTCTGCTAAAGGGTGTTTCAATTGGCTTTGGAATTGGATCATATTCTGGGGTTTTGTTGGAAAACAACTCAGTTCCCCCCACTAAACGTACTACAAGAATAGGTGTTCCTTGCACTACAAAACAAGGTGTTTCTTGTGGAATGTGCTACATTGGAAGGGTTCAAAGAATAAGGAAGAAGGATGGTAATAGGGTGTTTTATTACCATAATGATATCGACCTTTTGGATAGATTAGAAGGAATTGATATCCAATTATTTTGGTATAGTATAATAAAGGGGCATCGCATGTATAAGTATGATTTTATTGATCATGATTTTTTATAACCTGAATTTGTTATAACAATCGCAAACTTATCATACAATGCTAATAATGATATGTACAAATTAGAAGAAAGTGATTACAATTTTTTTTTAGATTTTGTGAAAATTTTGAGCAAGGTTAATTTTCAAAGCGTTCTACTTTCACTTTCCTTATGTATTTCCATATGTTGGATTATTTATAAATAGTTTTTGGATGTATTTTTGTTTATTTGTTTGTATGAATGTAATGTTAATTTTGTACTTTTTGGATTTAGGTCTAGTGAATACTTCAAATGGTGAATGTTAGAGATAACTCAACATTTTTTTGCTACTTGCTTTTTGGTGTAAGATTCTTTCACTATCCATTCATCTTTTTGTAGTTGTGTTTAATTCAAACATTAATTTGGTATTTCTTCCATAAAAAAAATATAATTACATACTTATATAAGTATATGTACCCCTTACCTCAACACATATATAAAATTTTAAGGTAAGGGCGTCCCTTACCTCAACACGTATGTTGGATGCCTTCTACTATGGTTCTTCTGAAGTTGGTCCATTTAATCATGAAAAGAAAGAAGAGTTGGTTCCTTTTTCATGAATATGTTTTACAGAAAATTATGTGGTTCTTCTCACTAATGTTAATGTTTTCCTTGAATTTTTAGATTAATTGTTCACCTTCTAGAAAGGATATCAAGGATCTACTGGCACGAGGTTCAATCAGGATGGTTTCTACTCACTCAAGTCAAAAACTTTACACCAGAGCAATGGCTAAAACATGAAGTACATTCTATTTTGAATGTTTGTGTGGTATTTTAATTTTATATTTTTTAAATTGGACACATAAATGAGTCTGTATCTCAAATGTGCCATCAGAGTATTTTTGGAAGTATTCTATTTTGGCCAAATGCATGAGGTCTACAATAGTTAAATTTCGCTTGGCTATTATTGACAATTGAGCCCTTAATAAGCATTTGGGAATTGCCTTTCACTAAATTAAATTAACATTAATTAGTATCTGTAAAGGGTTTTGGATAGGTGATGGTAGTTGGTGTTCAAATTGTTTGAAAGTTTATTGAGATATGTGCTTCTCGTAGATTGGAAGGGTGATGCCACTTTGCTTTCTTATTTTTTCATATATTGATATATATGTGTTCGCTGGGACTTGCAATTTGTGAATCTGATCCAAGGGGTATTTTAAGGTGAATGACATCTTATTTTTTTCAACTTTTGGATTGGCAATAGTTTGATAGGGTGAAGTTTGAAATGGAAATTTTCTTTCTTATTTTTTCCTATATTGATATATATATATATGTTTGAAGGGCCTTGATATTTGTGCATCTGATCCAAGGGGTATTTTACAGTGAATGGTATCTAAATTTTTGCAACTTTTGGATCGACAATAATTTGGTACGGTGAAATTTGAAGGGTATGCAAATTTTAATTGATTTTATTTTTCCGAAGAAAGAATGCACAAGTTTCTATTTCATTGCTTGGAAAAGGAAAATACATAGCAATTTTTTTTATTTCAATATATATCACCTCCAAAAAGGAAAAGAAGGCAACTTGTTGGCCACTTTTCACAAAATTTCATACAAAATATAGCTATGATATCTCTCGGGAACACAACTAGAAGCAAGAATTATGCTTTGATGAGTGAGTCAGGTTGTCAATGGGAGAAGAAGATGAGGAAAAACCAAATAATAGGAAGTACTTTTGATTTAGTTTTGTCACATTTTCCTTGTAGAAAAATGATTTTTTATTGTATGTGGATATATTGTTGACAACATTTGGAATGGGAGAAATATCTTTCACAACAAGCTAGATTTTTAAGCTTCATTATAGACTCATTATGGCCTTGGTTCTGATATTTCAGTTGAAGAAGATGAAATTAAGGTACATGGCCTTTGGTATTTTATAATTGCAATACTTTTGTTTCTTTCTTTTCGTAATCTGACTATGTATTAATTCATAGATAATTGTGATTTGAAGAGTTCACATCATAGATATATTCATACTGTAATAGAACCTAATGAATATGTCTGACTGGGTGATTCTTTGTAGGAAATTTATGAAGGTCAGGATTTATCTATGTATGAAGAACACTACTCATTTGGGATTTTATGCATTCAGTTTTCAACAGATGGATGAGAACTTGTTCTTGGCAGCAATGAGAAATCTATATATGTTTATGAACTAGAAATGAATAGGTGTTATTTAAAGATAAAAACTCATGAGGTGTTGTATAATTTTTCTTGGTGATACATCCACAAGCCTATTAATTCTTGGTGATACATCCATAGGCTGAGTAATTTTTTTGATACACACTGGTAATTGATTACTAATGGGTGATATTCAGATGGGTGGTATTCCAGAAAGCCACAACAAAGTACAAGAAGGTATGTCCGTTAAAATTTTCAGATTAATTTTATATGTGACTGAACTATCTATCTACAAGTTGTTGTAATATAATTTTATTGAATTATAGAGATTAGAACTCTGAACCCTGGTTTGATCAAGGATGCAGTACAAGAAGGTATGTCTATTAAATATTTTAGATTAATTTTATATTTGATTGAACTTTCTATCTCCAAGTTGTTATAATATGATTTGAATGACATTAAGAGATTGGAACTTCAGGCCCTAGTTTGATAAAAGATGCAGATCCAGGAATATGTCCCAATAAAATTATATTTGCAGGAGAAAGGAAGACCCATTGGGAACTTTCAATATTCAGCGTTTTGTCACTTATCATAGGCCAATTTGCTGCTTCACTTCTTAATAGGTATTACTTTGATGATAGTGGTAATAGAAGATGGATATCAACTCTGGTGCAATCGTTATGATGCCCTATTATTTTCATACCTCTGGTACTTTCTCAAGGAAAATAGGCCTCTAAGATTACCCTACTCACACCCAAATTGGTGCTAATTTATGTTGTTTTGGGCTTGCTTCTAGCTGGAGATAATATATTTTACTCATTGGGTATCTCTTAATTCCTATTTCGACCTATTCAATTATTTTTTCAACCCAACTAGCCTTCAATGTTGTATTTGGATTGATATTGAACATGCATAAAATTACTCCATAATCCTGAATTATATGGTTTTGCTAACTTTGGGTGCAATTATGCTTTCGGTTCATTCAGATGGTGATATCACTAAGGTAGTGAATACTACCAAGTACATAGTAGGATTCATTTGCACTATTGTGGCTTCTGCAATCTATGGGTTTCTTCTTCCATTGATGGAACTTGTATTCAATAGGGTTATAAAGAAGGAGACCTTTGCAGTGGTTCTACAGATGAAAATTTTCACATCCATACTTGCTACTTTTGTACACATGGTTGAATTGTTTTTTAGTTGGGAGTTCCGATATATGAAAAAGGAGGTTGAGAAGTTCACAATCGGGATAGTTTCCCCTTATATGACATTGATATGGTTGCAATAGGTTGCCAAGTTTGTTCTATTGGTGGATTGGGTTTGATAATTTTTGGCTTCTTCCTTGCTCTCAAATGCGATTAGAACTCTGGCACTCCCAAATGAATCTAGAATTAGGGCCAAATATCTTGTGGGAATGGCTTACTTGAAGAAATTTATTCAATAGAAATACTTCAGCGAGTTGTCTTCATTCTTAAAATGGATCCAAGATATTGAGATTACTCAACATAGCTCAACCCATTCTCTTTGAGAAACTCACTTGGGTACCTAGAAATAGAAGATAAATCTCCTTTGTACTGGTAGTATTTTTGCCAATCCACCTCTACAATTCGATCTGGTTGATCATGAATTTTTTGATTGGCCATCTTAACACTCTTTGATTACCCTCTATGATATTTCTACATGGAATGAAGCAAGGAAATGGGTTGAATAGAACTCCAGTCTAGTCAAAGACCATTCTTTTATGAGATTGACCCTTTCTGAATGTGCTCCTATCTCTAGATCCAAGAGAAACTATAGGGGCTAGGGGGAATTTTCTTTCTCTATTAAGCAGGGGTATCTCCACCAAATATCCTCCCTTCCTTTCCACAGGCATATTTTCCTAAGGTAATTTCCTTCTGCGACATATTAGTGCATAACAAGCTCCTAATTCTTGACTGCAAATAATTTAATGAAGCATGGGACAACACGCCCTACTCATTGTGCGTTGTGCCATAAAGTAGAAGAAACATATCAACATCTATTTCGCTAATGTGACTTCCCAAGGAAAGTTTGGAAATCCCTTCTATAGGACATTAATCATCAATACATTCATGCCACATCGTGCATGTAGTGATTAATAAGTGGGTTTACCAATATAGTGGATCCTTCCACCAAACTCAATTCTTCCATGTTAATATACCATTAGGTATGCATTATAGAGATATGTAAAGTTCCACATCTAGTGCAGGTACTTTAGAATTTTTTCTTTGGTTGCACATGTCTAGCATATGCACTTTTTTAAAATGTACCACTTACTGAATTTCTTATTCGATACATGTTTTCTCTATATTTCTTATTTTATTCATTAATTTCAAATACTTGTAGGTACATTTTACAAGGTGATGAACAAGAAGAAATATAATTTCTTGCAAAGGACGGGGACATTCATAACAATATTGTGTGTTCTTTAGCTCCAAAAATATTTGGACACAAGGATGTCAAAATCCTTGCTTCTTCTCCCTGTTGGTGCCCCATCTAGAAAATGAAAGGATAGAATGAAGGTGTAATTATTTTGCTGAAGAGTTGTTACATAGAAACTTGATTACCCCATTGGTGATTTTCTAAGAGAAATGTATTTTTATTCTCCCTTATCTAATCTTTGGAGTCTGTATAGAAAGGAAAATTTATATTTATTGCTCACATTTCTATTTTACTTCCAAATAAGAGGTGATTTTCATGCCTATTTGATGGGATATCCTGGGGTTGCAACGAGTCAGTTGTTGAAACACATGATCAATGTGGCACCTTGAGGAGTTTACACCACAGGTCGAGGAAGTTGTGGTGTTGGTCTGATAGTTGTTGTTTAAAGGGATCCAGACACCAATGAAATGGTACTTGAAGGTAAGGCCCTCATATGTTTCTGTGATTTATTCCTTCCAATGTTTAAGTTATTGATTTCTTTGGAGTTGTAAATTATTTTATTTTAGAGTAAATGCATTATATGTTTCACCAACATATATCTTTCGACACATTTAGAGTAGTGATAGATGTAATGGATCTTATATGTGATGAATCATGTGTGATGCTATAGACGAGATAGATTGTATTGTTGTTCGTGAATTGATGGAGAAATAGAGTGTGAGCATTGCAATTTTGGGCATAAAAACCTCTCTAAATGAACATAGTGTTGTTATGGATACCGATACTGCTATTATTATTCAGTTCGAAGGTAGCTTCATATGAGCTCCTACCATGAATATTATTTTTTGAATGTCATGAATTCTAGAGATAAATCTCATGGAAGTGCATCAACCTAGTGGGACACAGAGAAAGTGTCATGTATAAAAGCAAGGGATTTTGTTTTATCAATGTTTTTATAGAAGAATATATATGTAATTGGAATGTTGTGCTTATTGGGGGATTCATTCATCTTTTTTTTCTTCGAAACTAAATATTTTGTGTCTCTTTTCTTCTGACTTTTCTTTGTTATTATTTTATGTGCTCTTTAGTTCTGGATCTTGGATAGAAAGCATGAGGTTGTTAGGTCCCTATATCACTAGTATAGTCCCCTATTATCGTTAGTGTAAACCCCATATTATTATTATTGTACCCTTGTAACCCCAATTTTGTTATTATTGTGCCCTTAAATTATTATGGTTAGGTCGGCTAGGATTACATTGTGGTCCACTAGGATTACATTATGGCCCCATGGACTCCTATATATAGAAAGGAGGTTTTGTAAATTGTATCATCCAAGAATTGTTCATTTATGTAATGTATTGGAGGTTGCCCCCTCGAAGTGGCTCATTTCTAAGGCGTTGATATCTCTTTTCTTCTCTTTTTGGAGCTGGTTACACAACATTTGGTATCAGAGCTTTGGATTCTAGGGTTTCGCTGCTCCAAACAGGTCATCGTGGCATTTTCGATATAAATTTTTTTCTACGAAGTTTCAGAAGCTGAAATTTTTATGGTGCAAAGCCGAAATCCTGAGAATATTTAACAACTTCGCAGCTTGGTGCTGTCATTTTCAGAGAGAAGTTTCAGTAGTTAGGTCTTTTTTCAGGCTCCTAAACAGGTCATCATGGCATTTGCACTATAACATTGTTTCTACGAAGGTTCAGAATTTGAAATTCGTATGGTGTGAAGCTGAAATCCTGAGGCAAGTCATCAAAAAATTTCAGATCTTGGTTCGCAATAGTTTTTGAGATATGATTTGTGGAAGGTAGTGCTTTTTCAGGCTCTTGAATTTCATCTCAAAGAGGTGATCGTGGAAAAATTTCAATAAATATCTCTGTGGGAATCGGATTGGAGTGCCGTAAACAGTGGTCACAAGTACACAGACTATAGTTTCTTGGCTATAAATTTCAGAGACAAAGGACGAAACAATGACACGTGGCAAGTCGTACAAGTTTTCTCTACTGAACCAATCCATAATTAGGTCATTGTGGGAGATTGGACACAAATTTTTCTTGGAGAATCCAAATCAGGTCAGACCTGTGGCATTCAAAAGAGAATTCAGAGGGCTACTTCAGTGCTGAATTTCAGATATTCAAGATTCGTAATCACAGAGATAATACAATTTCAATATCTAGCTCCTCAAAGCAAGTAAAAGGTGTGTATTTTTTTTTTCAGAATTGCATAAGTCTTGTTTGAAGAATCAAGTTCAATTGATTGCAAGGGCATATTGTAGAATAGATATAAATATTGGATTCTAAAATGGCCCCCAAAAAGAATTCAACACCCATTAAGCCTTTAGAAGGCTCTACTATGACTCATGAAGACGAAGAATGGCAACATGACATATCAAAATTACAAGAGCAAGTGCAACAAATTTCGCTCTCGCAAAGAACAACAAAAAATGAAATGGAAGTTTTGAAGAAAGGCATGGAAACTAAGATGGATGGTTTGAAGAAAGGCATGGAAGCTAATATGAATGGTTTGGAAGCTAAGATGGATGGCATGGAAGTGGGCATGGAAGCTAAGATGGATGACATGGAAGCTAAGATCGATGAAAAAATGAAAGACAACATGGAAAACATGAAGAAAGATCTAAAAGTAGACATCGAAGGTTTGGGAAAGTTGATACAATAAATTTTTCGTAATGGTGAAAAGATAGTAGAGGAAACTCATGATGAGAACAAAATAAATGTTAATCGTGATTTCATAAACTCTACCGTTGGAGGGAAGAACCACCATATTCCAAAAATGGATATGAGGAAGTTTGATGGAAAGGATCCTGTAACATGGATACTACAGATGGAGCAATATTTTGATCTCCATAATGTGAAAAACACACAAATGGTACGCATTGCAACTTTACATTTAGAACAAAATACATTTGTATGGTATCAATGGATTTGCTCTCGTAAACAAATTGTCACTTGGTCAATTTTTATGGAGGAAATGATAGCACATTATGAGGATACAAAGAGCAACACCTTCTTTAGCCAATTGATAAATCTCAAACAAAAGGGTTTAGTGGGGCAGCACATTGAGGACTTCCAAAACTTGAATATAAGGGTAACTGATATTCCAGAGGAACACAGGATTGATCTCTTCATAGGCACTTTAAAGGATAACATTCAACATGAAGTTCGCGTTCTGGAACCCGATTCATTGGAGAAGGCATTCAGGTTGGCAAGAAAAGTTGAATGTAAAATTATGGCGACAAGGAAGCCTACCACTCAATTCTATAAAGAAGGAAGTGTTGCTACGCCTAGATTTCCACAACCTACAAGGTTGACACCACAACAATTGGAAGAAAAAGAGAAAAAGGGCTTTGCTACAGTTGTGATAGCAAATACACTAAAGGTCATAAGTGTGCTGAGAAGAAATTATTTTACATAGATTGTGAAGAGGAAGAAGAAAATGAACAAGAAGAGGATATACACCAGGACCCAGCCATAGAAGGGGAAGAAATGAATCCGACCATATCGTAATGCACTGACAGGAATTACCACTCCTCAAACTCTCAAGATAGAAGGACATATCAAGAAGAAAAAGGTAATAGTGTTGATTGATTCAGGTAGCACCCATAATTTTATTCATTGTAAGGTCGCCAAGGAATTAAATTGTTTCCTATACCCAACACTAGAATGTCAAGTGATGGTTGCAAATGGAGGAACTATAAATTGCTCTGGGAAATGCCATAATATCAAGCTAACCATGGGGGAATATGTATTGACTAGTTCAATGCTTTCCATTCCTATGGGAGGTGTTTATGTTGTACTAGGAGTACAATGGTTACAATCTTTGGGGATGGTAGCTTTTAATTTTCAAGAAATTTTCTTGAAATTTTTATTAGAAGGAAAGGAAGTGGAATTACGAGGTATGGCAGGGAAGCTAGGAAGGATAATAAGCTCTAATGTCATGAAAAATCTTCTAAAGAAAGAACAATGAGGTGTAATTGCACAATTATGCTCACTAGAATTTCCAACATCAAAATCATCTATTCCTGTAGATCTCCAACAAGTCTTGGACAATCATTCCAAGGTCTTTGAAACTCCCAAAGGACTCCCACCTATTCGTGATCATGATCATGCTATTCATTTGATTCTAGGAATTGTTCCTCCAAACATCAAGCCTTATAGATATCCTTACGTCCAAAAGAGCAAAATTGAACGTATGATTGCAGAAATGTTAGAGGCGGGTATAATTCAACCTAGTCAAAGTTCTTTCTATGCTCCTGTAGTATTGGTACACAAGAAGGATGGATCATGGAGAATGTGTCCAGATTATAGGGAGCTCAATAAGCTCACCATTAAAGATAAATTTCCCATTCCTGTGATTGATGAATTATTGGATGAATTACATGGAGAAATTTATTTTACCAAGTTAGATCTTCGTTCAAGATATCATCAAATTAGAATGAAGACTGAAGATATTCCAAAAATAGCATTTCGAACTCATGAGGGTCATTATGAATTTTTGGTCATGACTTTTGGCCCTACCAATGCACCTTCTACATTTCAAGGGTTGATGAATTCCATTTTCAAACCCTTCCTTAGAAAATTTGTGCTAGTATTTTTTGATGATATACTAATCTACAACAGGTTTTGGAAGGATCATGTTGAACATGTTGACAGGGTGCTCAAACTATTGCAGGAGAAACAATTATATGCAAAAACATCCAAATGTTTCTTTGGAGTACAAGAGGTAGAATATCTGGGTCATATTGTATCTCACGAGGGTGTTAAAGTAGACCCTAACAAAATTAAAGCCATTAAGGAATGGAAAGTCCCTACAACCATAAAGCAGTTGTGAGGATTTCTCGGGTTAACAGGGTATTATCGCAAGTTTGTTAAGAATTATGGGAGAATAGCAGCACCTCTAACAACATTATTGAAGAAAGATGCATTTTCATGGACTTCTGAAGCAACTAAGGCCTTTGAACATCTTAAAGAGGCAATGTGCCTAGCATCGGTCTTAGCTACGCCAGACTTCACAAAAACCTTTATTGTGGAATGTGATGCCTCAGGAAATGGAATTGGTGCTATTTTAATGCAAGAAGGAAGACCCATTGCTTTTAAAAGTCATTCAATCAAAGGAAAGTATTTACAAAAGGCTATTTATGAGAAGGAAATGTTGGCAATACTACATGCACTAAAGAAATGGAGACCTTACCTAATGGGAAGACACTTCAAGGTAAAACTGATCATGATAGTCTTAAACACTTTTTGGAACAAAGACTATCTTTAGAAGAGCAGAAAAAATGGGTCACAAAGATGTTGGGTTATGACTTTGAAATAATCTACAAAAAAGGAAAGCTTAATGTTGTTGCAGATGCACTCTCAAGAAAGAATGAAGAGGTGGAAGCATTGCTTTGTGCCATTTCTATTATCCAACCAGACTGGATAACCGAAGCAAGAGATGAATGGAAGAAGGAAAAGATGTATGGACACTCATTCAAAAGTTGCAGAAAGATCCTAGTACGTATGATACATTTAGTTGGAAAAATGATTCCTTATGGTACAAAGATCGCTTATATCTTTGTAAGAATTCCCAACTAAAACAAAAGATTCTTCTGGAATTGCACACTTCTCCTTTAGGAGGACACTCGGGATTTTTAAAAACTTACCACAGGGTGAAGAAAGAATTTTTTTGGGATTGCCTTAAATCT